>CM018588.1:5419671-5734671 GCA_009078335.1 Salix brachista | reverse complement strand
CAACAGCAACATGTTTTTTTTTGCGGGGACAAAGATTAAATCTGATTTATAAAGGTATAACTAATATTATGACGTCATTTTATTTAATTCTAATACTGTCGATGTCTAGAAATAAGTTTTCTAGGCCACTAATCAGCCGTAATTTACATTCGATTTTGTATGAGCACACGTGGCTGGAATTAACAACTTGTAACCAAGATTCACGACAGCTTTAAAGCCATCATTTGTCTTAGTTTATACGAACAAATTCTTGCTAAAAAAAACCAAAAAAGTTCAAAGAATTGTTCTTTATATTTTATGGGTAGGATGCAGGCAATGATTCCAACAGCCACTGCAAGTTGATGTAAAGGCTAGCCTGGCACCAGAGTGGCAGACAACAAATTCCTTCTACCAACATATTTTAAGATGAATTCATTCAAGGATTGCTTGAACCTTGAGCAAATCGATTCCCACATTGAACCAATTCTGTAATCAAGAAAAAAAAGTTGAGGGCAGGAAATTGTTTTCCTGTATGTTCTTATCGCGTGTGTACGGCGTCGTGATGATTGTCCTTTTAAAACGAGATGTAGTGTGAACGAGATAAACAAAAAGAATAAGAGTTCTTATCTAGTATTACGATCACTAGAAATTTTATTGGTATGCGAGAGCCAAACTTATGATTGGTATTGCTCTTCTTTGTTTTATATCAATTTTTATTTTAGTTATTTCATTCAATATTAGATTTATTGAAGATTGAGTTGCTTAAGTTTTTTCGATTTGTTTTCTATAAGGATAATTCAGCCTCACAAACTGGCTCGTAAGTTTTCCATGCTAACTTAGACTAGCTTGGGATTTTATATTATTGTTTTTTGTTTTATCTTTGTGTAAAATTTAACTTTCATTCTTTAATTGTTTTGTTTTCTTTGGATTTGTTTTATAGATTGATTTTTTAATTTTATTTTTTACCATTTGTTTTTCAATTTCATCTTTAAATACATGGTTTATTGAATATTCAACTTCAGGTTTATTAAATATTTAACTCCTTTTATTTTTATTTTACTTTGCTTTCTATAAAGATAGTTTAGCCCATGTCACAAATTTATCATGCTAGCTCGAATCGACTCAAAACTTTTATATCATTTGATTATTTATTTTATTGGATTGTCAAGAATTAATCTTAATAATTATTTATAAATAGCAATTCCAGTCTTATAACCCGAGTCATGTATATAAAATTTTAACCTAGATTACCATCAATATATTTGTTGATGTTGTTGTTTTATATAATTAAATCAAATCATATTATTTAACCTGATAGGATCTATTACTCGAGTAGCGACTCTTTTTTATGCTTGTAAACAAGTTATCTACGCATGAACATTGTTTTTTGAGTTAAAAAAAATCAGCCTAGTCAAGACTTAGCGCGGACCACCCATTTTGAATATATATATATATATATAGCCTAATCAAATACCATAAAGATAATGGAAGAAAATATGCTTAAACATACAAGTCTTGTACTGGAAATCACAGAAAAAGAGTTGTGTAGTCCATGCCTAATCTTCTTTACGGATCAAAGAGGCACCATCAAAATCCTTGAGAACTGATAAACGATTAAGTACCCCTTCAACAATCAAAGTATCATTGACAACAAAGTTGTTTGATTGATTCTTGATTTCGGTCAATGATATGAAACTCGTCAGACCCCAATCATCCTCAGAGGCATTGAACCACTTACGAACTGCCCAGAAAAATGGAGGATTAGTGGTGGGAATAGGAACATACAAGTCCCTACGAAAAGTAAAATAAATAAGCAAACTTGAATATACAAGTATTCGGCAATTTTCAGTTTTACTTAATTGTGTGCTTGGGAAGTTAGGGCATGTTTAGAAGTGTGGTAAATGTTGTTTTCAAAATGTTTTTTATTTAAAAATACATTAAAATAATTTTTTTTTCATTTTAAAAAAATATTTTTATATCAGCTCATCAAAACAATTTGAAAACAATGAAGAAATTAATTTAAAATAAAAAATATAAGAACCTGTTTTTTTTTTAAAAATAGTTTTTAAACACTCACAAAAACCCTCAAAAAAGAGATTTGAAACCTTGCTAACATGGCAATGATTTCATTGGAAGTGGTAACAAAATGTTCCGGGTCGTCTCCTTGCATCTAGTTCTCATTTTGCAAGTCTCATTCCATGGAAAAAATCACTCTTTTTTTATCCGAAGCGAATACATCAGTACAAGTAAAATCCCCTGCAGTTGCACTGTTGATGCCTAGATGTATAGAAAAGCTAGATTATTTTTTCTAGGCCTGATATAATGAACCAAATGGATTAACTATCTGTCATCGTAAACATGAAGGAACAAGAATTTCAGACTCCACACCCAATTGTGCAAGGTACTATAATTTCAGCCTATATAACCAATTGTTCTAGTCATAGGAAAAAAGAATATTAAGTGAACTCACTGGTTTTCTCATGGTGATGGCTCCGGACTTGATCCCTAATGCGCAGTGTGAATTCCACAAACAGTTTCCATCCAGCATGAAACTTGGTGCAATCATCCAGTCCCAAATATAAAGATAAGTGCTTGCCCCTTTGCTCCATATGTCCGTTCGGAAAGAGCTTTAACTTCCTGAAATCAGAAGGAAGCAATGCATGAATCTAGATATTCAGGTTCCTGATTTGAGACAAGAAAAAAAAAGATGTCCAGGGTTTAAAATTTATAGCATATACCATTGATGTTGTCCAGCCAAATAAACTTGAGAGTAATAAAACTCTTTTGTCAATTCAGAGAACTTTTGAACCTCCCATGTAAAAGTACCACCTGAAGGATCCTTAATCATGGAAAAATGTTCCCCTTTACCTTCATTTTTGATAACAAAAACCTCCACTCCAAATACACAGGAATCACCAATCAAGTAACCATTTGATGCGTTGTTAAAAATATTTAATGAAAGCATCCGGGGAAACCCCCATTTATTATTTATGGCACTGAATCGCCTCAATCTCCCATCTAACATCAATAAAAGAGTAACTTGAGTTAAATGGACATTCTACTTGAGAAGATTTTCAGCATACATAAAAAGGGTATACCTCCAATTGTCAAGTATTTGTCCTGAAGTTGATCATGCACGAACAGCTTGAAGATGGCATTGATTTCCCAACCAGGAGAGAAACCAGTGGTGTCTGCCATTACCAAATACAGAGATATGTAGCCATCTCCATTCCTGCTCTTGTCTCCATTAGGGTAGAGAACCAATTTCCTGCGAACAATAAACAAAGCACAAGTAACTGAAAAGGCACAGCTAGCACTGGTCGTGACTGACACATTGACTACGTACATGTATACGAATCTCAGGGATGGCTATCCATATCAAGGATGGCTGCAATTCTATGAGAATCCAGGCATCACAAAATTACCATGGTTTTATGAAGAGGCACACCCTTACAACACCTTAGGAGACCTAAAAGTCTTAATAAACTACATTACAGGAGATAGCCCTCTACTTCCCTAAATCCCAGCTTGAATTAGGTTTTTGAATGACATTCAATTGCAAATCACTTTGTACAGCATACTGTGACGTTACCAGCTAAACTAGCTAGCACGCTCACAGTATTTTGTTTTCTGTTTAATGATCCACGGAAACACCAATCATGGAATCGATCTCCACCATCCTATCCCCCCTCCCCTCTTTCCCTTCTAGGGTTTTAGCCCGAAACCTCTGAGATAAAATTCCAAGTGTCAACAGGGCTTACCCTAAGTCTCACACTTTGATACATAGATGCAGTCTTTTCTTGAAAATTACAGTAGCACTCCATCTTATTAAAAGAAAAGGAAAGGTAATGCGTTGTCACTCACCAATTGTAGCCGCTGGCTTCAAATTCACGAGATTCATAAGAGTTATCAACCATTTCAGAAAGCACCGAGAAGGAATCAATTTTCATGGAGTAGTGGGCTGGTGCTACATGTCTCTCTTCCCTCACAGTATCTGTATAAGCCATGAACATGGCATAAGAAATCGTGCACTTAACGAAAAACAATCACGAAACAACAAACTTGTTCAAGATGAGTTATCATATAACCTACCAACAGTGACCTTCTCCATGGCTTCTTTTTCTTCTTCCATTACTTCCTTTTTCATCACTCCAAGTCCCCTGCATAGACAGAAAAAAGTTAAGTATCTTGTTTACAAATACATCGAATTCTCTTTTATTACAAAAAAGAAAAAAAAAACAACAACAAAGGGACTGGATGCCTCACTGCTTTTTATTTTTTTTGTGTTTCATGGTTGAAAATAACTTCACTTCTGTATCCATGTTTAAATCCAAATTCAAGGTACTTTTTTTTTTTGGGAATGGAGCAAAAGGATATATAGCTGTCACCAACTAAAAGTGTATCTGTTTTAAAAGTTTTTTTAAAAGAGAATTTAAAAAAACTTATTATTTTTTATTTTTAATTAGTTTTTTTTGTGTATTTAAATACTTTTATATGCTGAACCATAGTTGTAAAATCCGTTCCGGGTATCGTTCCGGTTTTTTGTTTGGAACGGAACATTCCGGTTTCGGTGCATTCCGGCGTTCCGTTCCGGTTTTGTACTGTTCATATTTATTTAATTATATATATGAAAAAAATAAAATATTAATTTAACAAGTATAATTTAAATTCAAGATAAATGAAATTTAAATTATACAATACAAACATAATCTCAAAATTAGAAACATCTTTAAAATTACAAACATAATCCCACCACTAGATGAGTTTTCAGCCATGTAATTTAATATGTTGTAAAAAGATAACACAAGTTAGGCATGTATCATTCTTTACTCCACAGTAGTTAAATCAACAAAATCCATGTTTATCTTTTTTTCTTATTTATTTTTTTTCATTCAGAAACCCATATCATCAACCCCTATAGTCCAAAACTATTTTTCACAATCGATCACTAATTTGGAAATTCCAAATATTTTTCACAAACCCATAAAAATCGAAACAAATCTTCCCTTACAGCCAAAACAAACCGAGACCGAATCCCAGCCGTCCACGTGCACTCCTCTCCCCTTCCACCACTCATCATCCCCTATAAAACCTCTTCCTCCTGCTCCTTCACTCTCCTCTCTCCCCTTCAAAGCAGAAAAAAAATGGCGGGCTCACTGAAACAGGGCGTTAGCTCTATGAACCCATGCGCTCTTCATCTCCAGAAACTGGGTCTCGAGCTCAAATGCGCTCTCTGGTTTTCCTCTCTCGCCCTCTTTTTTTTTGATATAATTTCTTCTTTGTAATGTTTCATTTTAAAAATCGTTTTTTTTTTTTGAAAAAATGCAGCTTGGAATTTTTGAAGCGACCCTTTTTGCTACCTTGTGATCACATTTTCTGCAAGTTAGTAAATCTAATTGATTTGGTAATTTTAATTATTTTTGTTTCTGTCGAAGGCTTGGTTTTGCTTATTTTATTTCGAGTTTCTTTCTTTCAGTTCATGCTTGCCCAAAACGACAGAGTTTGGATCCGAGTGTCCTCTCTGTACCGGAACGGAACCCCCGGTACGAAACCGGGATGTTCCGGCCGGAATTCGGCCGGAATTGCCGGATCAGTCCGGAATTCTACCCGGGACAAAAACGTTGCCGTTTTGTCCCGGATTTTTCAGTGGAACGGAACGGGATTTACATCACTGCGCTGAACTCAAAAATCTACTGTACCACGACTCAAATCCAAGTTCTTTGCCTCGATGAACTAGGAGGTTCACCCTTGAGACAACCCTTTGCAGTGAGGAGGCCTTACTGGTTTGCTTTTGCTTTTGCCTTTGAAACTTCATATTTGAAAAATATTTTTAAAATATCCTCAAACACACTTACTTATTATATATATATACTAGCTATATTGTCTGCGCGCTGCCGCGGGCATTGCTGTGTATATAATATCATATAATTAAATTCACAATGATAAACTTATAATATAGACTGAATAAAAAGTTAAGAAGTAGAAAATAAAAGAGTTTGTTGCGTAAACATAGGTTACATCTTTTGGAATGTATGCAGTGTGTCACAAAAGATGACGAAAGAGCGCAAACTATACAATTTGCACATCAGTGCAAAATAGAGGGATGTTGAGGTGCAAAACGAAGTGAGAACCCCTCTTCAAAATGAGACATCTCGTTTTGTTGCTAATCTTCATGAAAAAAATAAAAATCGCAAGGTAATAAATGAAATGATAAAAAAATTATGTCATCCAATAGAAAATTGAAGCAAATATCTGGAAAAAAACTGCATGAAAAAACCAGCTATTAACATAGAAAATTCAGAACAAATGCAGCAAATCAACAAAAAAACAGTTAAAAACTAACATCATAGTTGCAAAAATCGTTGCAGCCATTAAAAAAAAGAAAAAAGGAAGATAATGCTATTATCGGAAAACCATCATGCCAAATTATAGCAAGGGAACACATGGATGTATAGTTCCAAATGAAAAGCTCAACATCTTGAACAATATCAACATCAACAGCAATAGAAACAATCTAGGCAATAATAGCAACAATAGAAGCAAAAATATCATCAGCGAGTAACTTTAAAGAAAACAAACATCAACATTAAAAGCAGTAGCAACAATATTCAAAACTAATTGAATGCATAACTTAGTTATGTGGCCAATCATATAGTATATGTATTGACTGCAATATGCTTATTCTATTAACTTTACTAACAGAAACTAAGAATGTATATGTTTTTCAAGCATTTTGTTGAACTTGTCTAGTAAGAGAACATGCAGAGCCATCATTATCAAACTTAGGTTTGATACAAACATATCTATAATGCAATATTAAAAGAACCAAAATCTTAGAATCAGAACCTAATAGTGGATGTTGAGCTATAAACTCTATCACTGCTTTGCAAAATGAAAGTGAATTTACTATGAACAACATAATAACAAATCCAAACACATTGCCTTGCATAAAATATAGCAAAACAGCCAATACGCAATCTTAACAATAACAAAAACAATGTAGGCAACAATAGAAGCAAAAATACCACCAGTATGTAACTATAAGAAAAAGAAACATCAACTTTCAAAAAAGCAACAACATTATTCAAAACTAATCGAATGCATAATCAAGTTAGACGGCTAATCATATAGCATATATATTGACTGTATCATGCCTCTTAAAGTAAGTTTATGAACAAAAACCAAATTAACTGAATGCATAACCCAGTTACACAGCCAATCATATAGCATATATATTGATTACATTATGCATATTGAATTAACTTTAGTAACAGAAATTAAAAAAGTATATGTATTTGAAATAGTTTGCTGAACTTATCTAGAAAAAGAATATGCAGAGCGATCATTATCAAACCTAAGTTTGACACAAACATATCAACAATGCAATATCAAAAGAACAAAAATCCTAGAATCAGAACCTAATAGTGGATGTTAAGCTATGAACTCCATCACTGTTTTGCAAAATGAAAGTGAATTTTACTATGAGCAACCTAATAATATATTCAAACACATTGCCTTGGACAAAATATAGTAAAACAGCCAATACGCAATCTTAACAATAAAAAAACAATCTGGGCAACAATAACAACAATAGAAGCAAAAATACCACCAGTATGTAACTATAAGAAAAAGAAATATCAACTTTAAAAGAAGCAGCAACATTATTCAAAACTAATCAAATGCATAATCCAGTTAAACGGCTAATCATATAGCATATATATTGACTGTATTATGCCTTTTCAAGTAAGTTTAGTAATAGAAACCAAATCAATTGAATGGATAACCGAGTTACACAGTTAATTATATAACATATGTATTGATTGCACTATGCATTTTGAATTGATCATATTGTACTTTCCGGTGGCAGGAGAGACAAAAGGGAGAAAAAACGCAAACCCGTCCACCGTCGATTCACCAACCATCGGAAGCCGACACGTGCCACACCGAAAGGCAGAGCACCTTTCAGCGCACCAGATGACACGACGAACAATCTGCTTCCAACCCCTTAGGACTCCACATGCACCGCCTTAAAGATTCGTAAGGGTTGAAACACAATGGGCGCGTGCTGACGACGCGCCTATAGTGTATTGGTAAAGAAATATTAAAATAATGGTAAATTACCTAAATACCTTTTGACCCAACCATAACCACAAAAAACCGGTGTGGAATGTACCTCAATACCACCGGCACCTGCATCTCCTTTTTGTCATTTTCTAGGGCTATATTAGTATTTTTACTATGCAGGAATTCGGGAAAAAACGAAAATACCCCCAACTGTTCCGCGTATTTTTCTGAGCACCCAGGGGTAAAATAGTTGTTTTATTGTGCAAAGAATTCAGAAATACCATCCATATCCCCTAGAAATGTCGAAAATGACCTCGGTCTCGGGGGTTAAATTTTTTCGGTCCTTGGGTAAAATGATAATTTTACCTATGACAATCCACAGTGAAATGTGTCTAGGTGAACAGCGAAAAACTACACAGTAAATCTGCAACGCCTGTTATATTATAAGTAATATATATATATATATATATATATATATATAACATATCCTTTAAATTTTATTTTTTATATATTTAACAAAACATAAAACGCGTCAATTTTTCATTGTGCTCCTAGACATAAATTACTGTGGATTTAAACAGTGAAATTATCTTTTTGCCCTTCAGTCCTTAAAATTTAACTCTCAGTGTCTGCGGTATTTTGGACTTTTCCACTGCACTAGTGTGTCATTAGCAGATTGTTTGACGTGTTTTTGTATTTTTCATTTTTATTTGAATTTTGAAACTACATATTTACCCTTGGATGTTGACAAAAAAACAAAAGCTAGGTGGACATATTTTTTATTTTTTCATCTGAGTGTGAATAGTGAAATAACTTTACCCTCTGGGGACAAAAACAGGTAGCTCATAGTGAGAGTATTTTTGTAACAACCCTAAATTTTTTCTCCTATTTGTTTAATTTTTTCTCCTATTTGTTTAATTTTTTAATCTTTCCCCCTCTAAAAAGGGTAGATGAAGCATGGAATTTTTTTTTCCCTCGCCGAAATTTCGTAGTCTCCCCTATATCGAGAGATCCCAAGTTATCCATAACACAACCTGCACACAATTTGAATCTCATCTCATCCACAATCACATCCATTTTCAATACAATCAACTGCATAATTCATTCCAGAATATGCTCAGGACCATATTCATTCCCAAACTCCATCTTACATCACACACATAAGATAAAAATTAAAAGAGCCAATTCGCACACGAAGATTTCACATATAGATACATATATACATATACATCGAACATAACACAGTTTAATATTCGAAGATAATCTAGTACTTTCTAATATCCTGAGCGTAGGTTGATACATTTAATATTACAGAAACAAAATTTACAAATATACTATTCTATACAATTTACATGTTCTTCTACATAACAAAATTTCACCATAACTCCCTAAGTTCCTATCTTATACAAAAAGGAATTAAGGCTTAAAATCTATTCCTGACGAGAATGGGAAGAACCTGCAAAATATAGATTTTCATATGAGTAAAACAATTAAGTAAATACTAGCAATTTACAGAAGAATTTGAACAACATATCCATCAATCTACTTAAATCATATGAGATTCTAGACACAACCATATACACCCTTTTAAGGTTATATAAAAGAAGATTTATTTCTTTTGACTGCTTCTTTCCCCTTTTTCACATCGAAGAGACTATAGTCGACACTAATGACCTCCAATAGTGTCTCTAGTTACCCGTCCTGAAATCAACTAATCAATTTCATGAAAATGTTGACACGAACATAACCGTGGGTGTCATTAACTATATAAATGTATTTTTTTTTTTTAAAAAAAAACAAAATAGTTCATCTTTGTTCCGTTATTTCCTTAGGAGGTTTTAGAGTATGCCGATGTCAAGGATTCTTGATATCATTAGCTTTCATCTCAGAAAGCTAATCAAGTCTATAAATTTTGCCGATATCGACGTCACCTGCCGATATCATTAACTATTTCGAAATCGAATAGTTAATCAAGTTTATACATTATGCCGATATCGACGTCACCCGCCGATATCATTAACTATTCTGAAACCGAATAGTTAATCAAGTTTATAAATCATGCCGATATCGACGTCACTTGCCGATATCATTAACTATTCCGAAATCGAATAGTTAATCAAGTTTATACATTATGCCGATATCGACGTCACCCGCCGATATCATTAACTATTCTGAAACCGAATAGTTAATCAAGTTTATAAATCATGCCGATATCGACGTCACCTTCCGATATCATTAACTATTCCGAAATTGAATAGTTAATCAAGTTTATACATTATGCCGATATCGACGTCACCCGCCGATATCGACCAGCTTGTTTCTTTCTACATATATATATATATATATATATCTATTTTTCCATCCCCTAACCTTTTCTTTACCCGTTTTCTTTTCCTCATCAATAAGCACCAAATTATAACTTATAGTTCAATAACTAGTAAAGAAAATAATTATTAGATAAAGAAAATATAGGTACCAAGTACCTACCTGCTGTGAATGTTCGACTTGCGTTACCTTGTTGTTGTTGTTGTTGCCCTTCACTCGCGGTTCTTCCTGAAACCACAAATACCCACCATTTTTTTTTATATTAATCCACATATCACACACAACAACAATAAAAATGGTAATAATATTCATTTCCCTTTACCAATTCTTTTCTTTCTCACTTATATTACTCATTATCATCCTTTAATTTTTCAGCTCATTTATAGTCCAAATGGATATCATGAAGTCAATTTCTTATCACCATTTATTCTCTTCTTTTATTTTCTGAAGATCAAGACACATTTTATGAAGGGAAAGGGACAATTTCTACCTTTAACATGGTTAAATTTTTGCTATTTTCTCAACTTGGCCGAAACTGTCAACACATGTGACAGCTTGACCTCTCCTCAGAGTTTTACCCATATCTGGAGTTCCAGAACTCCAAATTAGACGGGGTTGGACTCGTTGGAAAGCTAACACTCCCAGATACAACTTCTATGAAGGGACCCTCCCTGAATTATGTATTTTTCAGGTCCAAATGTCCCTAAGAAACAGGGCAACGAAACTGCCCTGTTTTGAAAAAAAAGAGAAAGTATCTCCAATTCATCTTCAATCCTTGATTTCTCATCAATAACAGCCATGTCTTCCCTTTATTCATGAAATCCTACTCATTTATGCATTTTCCTAACATTTTGTGTTAAAAACCCTAATTCCCAATTCAAGAACAATCATGAACTTCTAATCAAATTGAAGTTAATTTCATAGAAATTGGAATTAGAACTCCTTACTTGGATGGAATCTAACAATTTTGGAAGAATCCTAGCCTTCTTCTCCTTGAAAATACCCAGCCACTCTTCCTCCTTTCTCCCCCAATTTCTTCACTTTCTTCTTGTTACTTCTCCACCCAATTGTGGTCTTCCACTTTAGAAATCCAAGGCTTGTATGGGTTTACAATTTTTTTGGGTGTTTACTCTTGCTTTTTATGAAATGAATTTCGAAATTCTCCCTCCCCTCTTTCTTTCGTTTCAGTTGGACATGGCTGAGAAGAGATGGGTATTTATAGTCCCATCTCTTCTTAATTCTATTTTGACCCCGTTTTGTTTTTTTGTTTTTGTTTTTTTTTTTTTTTTTTGCTTTTCGTATTATAACAACATTTTAATTATTTTTTTTGTAAATCTCCTACCTCTATGTATACTTTATTCTCGGGTTTCACAATTTTGGTTTTTCATGTTTGGTGAATAACAAAACTATTTAAATGCCCTCCTAAATGAAAAAAACAGAGGGTTGGCGTTGGGGGCATAATGGTACTTTTACGCTTGGTGTTTTCGCTGTTATCGCCGGCTATGAGGGATGTTTAGTTAATTTCATATTTTTTTATCTTTTTTTTGGGTAATTGTAGGCGTGTCTGCCTTACACGCTAGCAGTTTCCTCTTGTATGCGCCTTTCACTCAGCATGTGGGTTGTCATTTGACGACTTAAAATATTTGGTCGTCGTGTCTCTAGATGAGCCGTCATGGCCTCTTCCACATGGTGGTGTGCGTGTTGTCGGGCGGACAATCGCAGATGGTTAATTTTTCTTTTTTTACCCCTTTTCTCTCTCATGTAGCGAAACAATGCATGTTGATCCTCTACGTTTTTGGGTGTTTCATTTAGTTCCCTGATCTTTTGATTTCTTTTTTCTTCTTGATTTCTTCTATAGAAGTATTGGTTTTTTTCATTTTTACCCTTCAATTGAAATTGATTATATATGTTGTTTTTCATTTTAACCCTTGTTCTTTTGATTTTGGTTCTTTTATTTTTTTTTGGTCTACATGTTTTAATTTGTTTCAATTTTAACCTCCAATTGAAATTGATTATATATGCTATTTTTCATTTGGCCCTTATTCTTTTGATTTTTTGTTTGTTTTAAATCCCTTTAATTTTTTTGGTCTCAAGGTTTTTATTTTTTGTAGTTTTGTCCTCCAATTAAAATTAATTATATATTTTGTTTTTCATTCCTGTCCTTATTTTTTTAATTTTTTATTTCTTTTTAGTGCCTTTGATTTTTTTTATCCTTCTTGGACAATCTTTATTTTTTTTTCTATATTTATGTATCTGAGGTTTTAGTTTTGGTTTTTGTCATTTGTTTTTGTCGAGGTTTTATTTTTGTTCAGTTTAGTCTTAAAATTATATTTATGTTGGTGATCATTTTAAAATTGATATTTTTTTGTTTGTTTTTCTCTTTTTCTTACTTGTTCTTTGAATCAAATGATTTTTTTGAGATCATAATATTTATTTTGGTTGTCTTTTTTTTTTTTGCTTTTTTGTTACATTTTTGTTTATTATTTTCGAGATAATTTTATAGTTTTCATTGTTAACGCAATAATAATGATTAGTTTAGTAAATGTTTTTTAATTGTATTTTTACTTGCTCTTTTGTAAAAGAGTTTTGATTTTTTTTGTTCTTCAGGGCAATTTAATATTTTTTATTGTTCGGGCAGTAATGATGATGGTAATTTTAACTATTATAGTCATGATAATAATGGTAACATAGCAATGAATTTTCAATGAAAGGTGGAGAATCAACGAATTATTTATGTTGTTTAGTTATTGTAGGTGTTTACACAATTTATATTTTATTATAGTGTTTAATTTAAATTAAGTTATTACATGAATTGATCCTAATACAGTGTGTGTTGGAATTGGATCATAGGAGTATGAAAATAAAGTGAACCAACACTCCTGTTGTTTTGCTAGTCCGTTCAGGCACGAATTTTGTATATTGATCGGAGTTGTTTTTTTAACTTTAAAGTAAGAAAAAAGTTGTAGGCAGGGCCGGGCTATTTTTAGTGAAGCCAAAACTAATTCAATGTAGCATTTTAATTGCGAAATCAAAATCTTTACCTCCTTGTTATCTGGACTTGCATTAAAAAAGCTAGGCAGACATGTTTAACTAGCCTAGCAAGCCTAACCCATTAAAAATCAGTACATATGTTTGGGCTTGGCAGAACAGAGCCGTGTGTTTATCTCTTTTTCTATATTTTTAGAATATGGGTGGAGAACGCATAGTCCATTTATTATTCTTAAATAAAAAGCAAACAATGCATTGCCTGCTTGCCCAACTTCTAATTATCGAGTTTTCTGAAATACAACAAAAATAGTAAAGTTTAGTTTATTTAGGAGTCCTAAGATCCCATTAAAAAGATCTACAGTTGTTTACGATTTCAAAAATAGTTCGTTACAAATCACAAGTCGTTTAAATATTTTATCTTAAATGGTAATCTACACGAACTCACAATAACAAATTGCAAGGTCGTTATGTTTTTTTATTACTCTGAAATTTTAACACAATATATATAAATATCTCAAGATACTCCTCGTAAAATTTCATCTCAATCTAATTGTCGGATTAAGAGATATGATTGATATTGTAAAACTATTGATTATTAAAAAAACACTATTTGGCCGGAACAGAATAGGCAAAACGAAATTGGAACATTTTGGCCAGAATTTCAGGTGGAGGCAAAAATTTTAAACGAGATAAAATTGATCTGGTTTTATTCTATTTTTTGAATCAGAACGAAATGTATCGGTCATTCTAGACATAATAAAATGAAATTGACAACCCTGCTTTATATAATTTTTTTCTTTATCAAACTCTACAACAAATAAAAAACATAGCATTCTATTTATAAGGAAACCTGAAAAATTTATAAATTGTAAAATATACCTTTTGTTACTTTTGGATAATTTTAGAAACTTGTTCAATCAAGTTACTAATTGATCTTTCTAGTTCTAGAATTATAATTCCTTGTATATATTACATTTACTCCTCACTATCTAAAACTTATTTGAAATCAAGTCACACTTGATTAATTATTTTATTTTAATTTTTGATTAACGGTCATAATAAATTGATCCAAATATAAATCACAATTCTAAATAAAATAGGATTAAATAATTCAAACAAATAACTTATTATCAATTCAATAATTAATTAACTTATATTTAAAGATCTAATATAATGTCTAGTAACTTGTCATGATCTCTAAATATTAGATATGTCATAAATGACTTAACTTTTTAGTGATCAATTTCTCAGTATAATTTTTATTTATTCTGTAATAATTATTCAATTTAAATATTATAGCATAAAGTGTGTCTATTATATCAAACCACCATAGTTATTATTTTTTTAAAAGATTTGATTTTTAAAAATTTCATTATACCTTGCATAAGAATTTATACTCAATATTATTTGCATAAAAGTTTTTTTTGTAATTCATATAGGATGAATGTTTATAATTATAATCAATTTAAGATCTTGAGTACCCTTATGCTTGTTGTATCTTTTTCCTCCTCCTATCATTGCTTTTCCAAACACTAAAATTAAAATCATCTCAAATTCACTAAAATTATTTCTAATTTATTTGGTTTACGTAACCAAACAAGCTATCATAATCAAGTCTTATAAATTTAATAAGCCTCTCTTTTAATAATCAATTCGATATCTCATAAAATGCAATTGATTCAACATTTAAAATAATAAGAAAATCCTAGCACAATTTTTCCCCTAGAATCCAAACAGAATAAAACAATGAAGGTATAAATAAATAAATAAAACCCCCATCATTGTAACAAAACAAAACAAGATTGACTTTCTCACTTGTCTTTCACATAATTTCTTAGAATCCAAACAGAAAGCATGTATATATATATATATATATATATATAACTCATCTTTTTAATACAAGTTATATTTAATACAAAAATAAATAGTAATAAAAATTAAAAATCAAAATTAAGAGTATAAATACATAAATACAAATAAAAAAAAATTATTCCATAATGATAAAAAAATCAAAATCAAACTAAAAAATCAAAATCAAAATCAAAATAAAAAATTATATATATTAAAACAAAAAAAAATCTCCTTGCAGCAAAACACAAGACAAATGGCTGGCTCGTGTGTATGTATATATATATATATATATATATATATATATATAACCAATCTTTTCCTACACACTTATCAATAACGTCTCCATCAGCAAAAACATCCAACTCCAGCATCACAACTCGTGGCTAATATCCACCTTCGTTGTGAGGAAGATAAAGGGAAAGACAAAACTCATTTGATTGATTTCATCACATCAAGAATTTGAACTATCTACACGACAAGTTATTGCTAAAATATTCCTAAAACCAACTTTGGCCAAGTCAAGACAAAAGTCCTTGAACAAACTGGATGGTGCACCGTTTACTAGAACCACTTTGTTACTTAAATCACACTGTGACTCGAACAGGATTGCAACTCACCTGCAACATCAAAACCTAGCCATCCAGACTCATTAACCAAACCAGTCTCTCCGATGAGACGAGATGTTTAGGAAAAACAAACCAAATTTAGGAAAAGAAGAAGTGATGTTTTTGCTATAAATTAATATTTTTGAGTGTCTTTAAATTATTTTGATATATTACTATCAAAATTAAGTTTTAAAAAATAAAAAATATTTAAATATATTTTCAAGTAAAAGTCATTTTAAAAAACAAATATTGTCACAATTATAAATTATATTAAACAAATTTGCAAATTTCCTGGAAGACACCAGACAACCAAGTCTTTGTCCACACTTGATGAAGGAACAGAGAAATTTCCCTCTCTTCGAAGATGGAATCTGTCATCTCTTAATAATAAATAAAATAAAATAAAACTTTCCATGTCGATATATTATCAAGTCCACAAAACTGTGGGTCTCCACTTCTTATACAAAAACTTGCAAATTGCCACTTGATGTGATGAATCCATTAGACAAGCAAGTTCTTGTCCATATACAGAAAAAGTATTTATCATCAGTGCCTTGATTTCATGTGTGAGCACATCTATATCCATATCCAAATCATTCAGCTCTCTCTCTCTATCTCTCTATCTCTCTCAATGGCAGCTGAAACAGCTTCACCTCTTCCCTCCAATACATTTCCTAGTCAACCAACCAAGATAACAAGTATCAAAACATTAGCTGAATCACCTGGTCTCACCTCCATCCCTGCCACTTACACCTTCACTCCTGATCTCCATGGCCAGGCAACTTCTGTCCCAGAAGGCTCAATTCCTGTCATAGATTACTCTCTTCTCATCTCAGGCACTCCTGGCCAACGATCTGAAATAGTTCATGAACTTGGCAGAGCCTGTCAGGACTGGGGCTTCTTCATGGTATTTCTCTTTTTTCCTTCTTTTTATGTAGCACGTAAAACAACTTTCAGGACAGAACCAGCTGACGAGAGTGCATGTCGTGCTCTGTATTTTGTTACCACATCCTGATTAATCCCAGATTGAATTAATAGCCTGTATTAAATATTAGTAAAACTTAAACTGTGGAATGCAAATACGAAAACCATAGCAAGAGAACTAGGTTCCGTTCTTTAATTTATAAGCTAAAAGAAACTTCCATCCTTCATATTTTTTAATTATGATCAGGTGATCAATCATGGGGTACCACAGAAACTTCTCAGCTCGATACTTGATGGGTGCAAAGGTTTTTTTGATCTGGCAGAAGAGGAGAAGCAAGAGTTTAAAGGGAACAACGTACTGGACCCGATAAGGTCTGGAACCAGTTTTAATGTTTCAGTGGAAAAGGCTTTCTACTGGAGGGATTTTCTCAAGGTTTTTGTACATCCTGTGTTCTACTCACCTACCAAACCTGCTGGCCTCAGGTAAATTCTATCGTTTTCTCTTGGATAAGATAGAATTTTGCCAGAAAACTCATGAAATCTTACAGAATTTTAAGTTTTTGGATGGACCCTTTTTATATGTAGTGAAATTTCATTAGAGTACTCCCAGAGAGTTAGAGAAATAGCCAGGGGGTTACTGACAGGAATATCAGAAAGTTTGGGGCTGGAAGGAAGCTATATAGAAAAGGCAATGGATTTGGAACGAGGGAAACAAATATTTATCGCAAATTTATATCCAACTTGTCCACAGCCAGAACTTGCGATGGGCATGCCCCCTCATTCAGATCATGGCTTGTTGACACTTCTAATCCAAAATGGAATCGGTGGCCTTCAAATTCAACACAAAGGGAAGTGGGTCAACGTCGGTACCCACTCCAACTCCTTCCTGGTTAACACTGGAGATCACCTTGAGGTGGATTCTAACTTCCTTGTCAAATTTGAAGATTGCCAAGGCTTAATAATTCTGTTAAAAATGTGAAGTTCTTCGTGTTTTTTTGTTATTAGATTTTGAGTAATGGAAGGTACAAGAGTGTTCTTCACCGAGCAATGGTGAACAGCAAGGGTACAAGGATGTCCATAGCTATGGCACATGGACCATCACTAGACTCAGTTGTCAGCCCAGCACCAGAGTTATTAGTGAGCAGTAAAGGCGATGAACCAGCAGCATACATTGGCATGAAATATAAAGACTACCTGGAACTTCAGCAAAGCAACAAGCTGGACGGGAAATCTTGCCTGGATCGAGTTCGAATTTCAGCAGTTTAGCTACTGCTTCTCTGTGTGTTTACCAAACCATGAAAATAATAATGATACTTCTATGATTTTATGAAAGCGTGGATAAAGAATGTGATTGTAATCAAAATTATTCAAGATTTCTTGTAAAATATAAGAAGTGGGTCGATCTTTTGTAAACAATGAAGCTCAGGAAAACAGAATATTTGTTCATGCAGTTAGTTTGCACTGGCATGCTATTACAATGGCTGCCCTGCTGCAAATGACAGGGACTTTAGCTGTTGATTTAATGATTTTGCACTATCAATGCATGGTGCATGTACATTTTCATGCTGCCAAAGTTGTGCATGTAAAAAAAAAAAAACAGGCTGGCACACATACAGCAGAAGTTGTTAAAATCACTTTTTTGATATGGAAATGTAAAATAAACTTGATTCGTTAAGGTTTCTATAATTGCATTTTGGACTGCAAACGAAGTTCTTACTAAAAGAACCCACAAATTTCTTTACATTACTAAGGTTTGACTGCGAAATAGAATATTTTTGCAAATTCAGATTTAGCAACAATTTCTGGCATTTCCAAACACATCTCCCACACTTAAAAACTCCAAAGTAGATACATAAAGTAAATTGTATTTGACCCGTAAGATTGCAGACACATCCCATCTTCACCAGCAACTCCTAAAATCTCCAATGTTTAGTCCAATTATTATAAAATTCAGCAGAAGATAAACGAGACCTCAGTAAATAGATTAACATAAATTCCCAAAAGATTGAGACACATACGCAGAAGAGAAAGGAGTGTGAAGTGGCATACTTGCTGAACCAGAACGACTTTAGGAACCAGGAAAACAGCAATAAAACGTGAAGGCTTGCGAAGAAGATAAGCGTAGTTGCGTAGTAGCATGATGGCAATCAAAGTCTTGCCGGAACCATTCTCCAAGAACACAATTGTATTATTCTCTAACGCATTCTCCAAAGCCTCCAATTGATAGCTGTTAAAAGAAAATGTAACCCAACACAGAAAATCATTCGTCTGTGATTATATTATATGCTAACACACCATCTCACCTAAAAGCTCAAGCTGATAGGTGAGACCCCATAATATGATTATATTATATGCTAACACACTATCAAGTGAAAGCCCTTTGAGCTTGAAACTTGCACAGTTCCACACTGTCTTGTGCTTGATTTTTTTATCAAATAGAATGAGATTGGTGAGATTCGAACTCGTGACCGCTGGGTCAACAAGGCTCTGATACCATGTTAAACGACCATCTCACCTAAAAACTCAAGCTGATAGGTGAGACTCCATAATATGATTATATTATATTCTAACAATATATATATATAAACAGAAAAATCACAAACTACATGCATAAAAGAATAATCAGTGACTCATTCATTGTTTGAAGAAAACAAAACCAAAACACCAAAACATCTCTCTCTCTCTCTCTCTCTCTCTCTCTCTCTACTTATTTGAGGCGTTCTCTGAGCAACCAAACATTGGGGAAGAAGAAATTAAGGAATCACCTTCTAGCAAATAGGAGAGGATCAGCGGGGAGTTGTGGGGTGGTGTCTATATTCATGCTAACAGGCTCCATCACCGATCAACGCAACTCGGAAGACAACCAAAATTGATTAAAAAGAAAACCCATCTCTTAAAAAACATGATCGAAATGAAAATCCAAACAAAATGACTAAACAAGAAGTAAGGAGGACCAAAATTCAATCAATAATAATAAAGTTATGTAGTTGGCGCTGGCAGATCTTAAACTGGTTACAAGTTTTATTTCTTAACGAGTTTGACTGAGTTTACAGAGTAAACTCATGATTTTAATTGTTTTTTAGTTTTAATTCAATTTTACAAGTATATACACGTTACTTATAAAATTATATGATTTTTTTGAATTAACTCACGAGTTTAACAAACTTGATCTACATTATTCAGAGGCAATAAGATGAAAAAAGAATATAAAAACATAATTGTAGAAGGTAAAGTAATTATTTATGTATCTATTTGGTTTGGTTAAGATGAATAATATATATATATATATATATATATATATATATATATATATATATAAAGAATATAATTTACTCTAATTATTTTTATTTTAGTTTATATTAAATGTTAAAATTAATAATATTATAACAATTATAGCTATAAAACTAACCTCACATGCTGTTTTGAGACCTGGCAGACATAAGAAATGGATCAATCCGAGTAAAAAGAAATACATAAAGGATTGAGTTGACGTAGTAAGAACTTGGGTTGGTTCAAAATAAAACATGGGTGACACCTGTTGATTTTTAAAATTCTTTTTGCCAAAAAAGTTTATTTTGATTATTTAAAAAAAAAACAAGAAGAAGATAAACAAAAAAAATTAGGTCAATCTTGATTGTCTTCTTCGTCTTTTTGTCTTAGTTAAACTCATGGGTCAAGTTTTGAAATTATAATAAAAGTTAATTATTATTATTATATGTGTGATATGAGTCATTTCGTGTTGACTCTCTCAACATGTAATCCAAATTTTATCCCGAGTAAACCTTTAAATTGGATTTTAAAATTATTATAATAGTCACTTTTATCTTTATATTGATATAGTCAACCCAAGTTAACTCTTTGTACCCATGAGTTAAGCTTTGTCCTAAGTCGATCCCAAGTTGAGTTATAAAATTATGATAATAATTATTTTATTCTTAAATTGACCTAAGTAAATACAGGTCGACCCTTCCCACTCATGGCTCAGTCTTGCTTTGGACCGGCCAAAATTCTTGATTATAATTTGCAATACTTAATTATAATTTCACATCTTTAATTATGATAAATGCTCTTCTAAAGAAACTCACCAAAATCTTTTATTGAAAGTATTGAAAGCACTTTTATTAATCAAACCACTCCTCTTATCTCTGCTCTGCAAAGTCTTTTTGGTGGAAAAAAGCCATTTCAAGTCAATAACAGGAAAAACGATCAGGTTGAGCCATATGTAAAATTATCAAGCTTCATTGATGTAATTATAATTGAAAAATGATCCACTTCTATAAGCCGTGATTACTACTTTTGTAATACCATATTAAAAAAAGTAGCATCTACATTCATACTTATTAACGACCAAACTGATATGAAGAGTCCATGTCATTTGGTGGATCTGATAACTGTGCATTATTAGCTCTATAATCATCTTCTTGCACCTGATATGGGGTAAAAAAAGGCTTAGGAGGCATTCGCAGGGACTCAACATCTGATTCAAGCATCTCAACAACTTTATGCATTGAGGGACGATCAACAGGCTTCAATTGTATGCACCACAAAGCTACAATAATCATCTTTCTTGTTGTCTTCTTTTCATGTTCTGTGGCATCTTCTTGTACTTCTATGTCCTTTCCTTCACTGACTTGGTCATAAACCCATGAATGGAAGTCAATTTGGCTTGAATGATTTGCCGATACATTCAAGTTCTTTCTTCTTCCCACCATTTCCATTAATAACCTCCCGTAACTATAGACATCAGCTTTGTAAGAAACACCTCCAATATTCTTATAAACTAGTTCAGGAGCCATGTATCCAAATGTCCCTCTAGCAGCAGTGAGGGGCACACTGTTATTATTTGTTGGGTATAATTTGGCAAGTCCAAAATCTGAGACTTTCGGAATAAATTTCTCATCAAGTAGAATGTTGTGGGGCTTGATATCAAAATGCAAAATTTGCATATCACAACCTTGATGTAGATATTCAATTCCTCGAGCCACCCCAAGAGAAATCTCATAAAGTTTCTCATTGCTTAGTGGGACGCTACCTTGCCTAGAAAAAATGTACTTTTCAAGAGACCCATTAGACATGAACTTGTATATAAGAGCACGCTTCGATCCCTCGACGCTGAAGCCTAGAAGCTGCACGACATTGACATGGTGAATTCTTCCAATAGTGCCAACCTCGCTAATAAAATCTTGTCCATTATCTTTTGAATTGTCCAATACTTTAACTGCTGCGAAACGACCACTACGAAGCTTTCCCTTGTACACTGAGCCAAAGCCTCCTGCACCCAACTTGTCTTTAAGTCCGCTGGTTATCTTCTTAATCTCCGAGTAAGTGTATCTTATCGGCATGAGATCATTATCGTGACTTTGCAAGAATTTTTCAATGTTGTCGTACATGGATAAATGTCTTCTTCGCCATTTATAGATGAGTAAAGTCAGAAGACATGGTAGCCCACATGGGAATAATAGCACATGATATATCACTATATAGAGACATTACAAAAAAAAAAATCAATACAAAAAACATTCCAAAAATTTCATGTGACTTTCATCATGGTGCTTCATTCTTTTTTAAGTTTAACCAGACATCCATGAAAGTTTTTTTTTTTTTTCAAATGTCAAATTCCTAGTATCAAAAATTAAAATAATTTACAAATATTTCATTGATTTTATATGCGAGTATATATATGTGATTAATTTGTGCGTTCTAAGTCTTCAATTTCAAAAAATGATCATCATGGCTCTCAACACTCTAATAAATACCTCATGAAATTGAAAAGAAAACAATATCAATGCAAGTCTATGAAACAAACAATAAAGGGAATGATAAGAACTTTCTAATGCTTTAAATCAATATTGTTCATAATTGAGAACAAAAGTAGAAAGAATATTAGATGCATTAATTGATGCAAAAATGATACAAATTTAACATAAAGTCAAAACTTGAAATAGTTGGGGGGCTCCTAAGAAATATCTAAATTTATGCTAATTATAGATGTATTGGATACAACCGCAATGAAAACAAGTCATGAACAATAATTATTTCTTAAGCAACTTTCTAATTTTTGGTCGATGATATATTTATTGTTTCACTGCAAGCTGATAAAAGCAAAGTAAAATACTCACCGATAGGGGCGAGAAACAGCATGAGAATGCTTAGTAAAACTGGAGGGGTGGTGTGCCGGAGATCACAAGAAGAATCTGCCAAATAAAAACACATTGACAGAAGAAGAAGAAGAAGAAGAAGAAGAAGAAGAAGAAGAAGAAGAAGAAGAAGAAGAAGAAGAAGAAGAATAATTTACTATTCATTCAAAATAAAAGCATATGTGATTGAAACTTTTTAGAGTCTTTTATTTATTTATTAGAAAAATATTACTACTCTTTCTGTTAAATGCTATAATTACACAAAATAAATTAACTCACCCGGCCAAGTTTGACAGAATATATCGATACCTACAATCACCAAAATGAAATATGAATCAGCGTGCAAAATCTTGATAATTATTAAAAAAATCATATAATTGCGAAGAAAATGCGTAAAGTATTCTTTTTGTAGAATTGAGCCCAAACATATAAGACCGTAATATTCCTCCTCACCTTCTTGAAACAAGGAGAGCAAGTCTCCGGCTAACAGTGACCATAAGGCTGCATATAAAGAGAGAAGAGAAGGGTCAACAGCGCTGATATTTTACAAACTTATAATATTAAGCTTTGTTATGCGGACAGGTCGATTTAATACACATCTGAGAAAGAGAGAGAGAGAGAGAGAGAGAGAGAACGTACGGTATGGGTCTGTGTAAGAATAATTGTGCCATTGAAGCTCGAACCCATCTGCTAAAATATCATGGACATCTCTATATGACATATTTGTCACATTTTTTGGAACCATATACATCAAATTTACGCGGCACAAGTCAGGTATATCCTTGATCTCCCCATCATACCCATCAACCATGACATACGAATGGCCTTCCATGTTGACACAGCTGGGAGAAGAATTATGTGCAGTAACACTGCCATTTTTGCAAGAAGAAGTATCCATAATATAATCTGGAGGATGCGGTATTTCATTTTCGCAACATATAAAAGTTAACAAAGAACTCTCTTCCCCATATTTATAATTAAAATAATAATTATTATTATTATTATAGAAAAGCACAGAGGAATCCAGAGAGTAGAGCACTGTTTGTGTAAGAGAATGATGAGGGATGGAGAAGCAATCATCCTTCTGAACAGCAGGATTCACGAGTCGAATTGTGGAGTCACTGTAATTGATTGCCTCAACATAATATTTTTCCATGTTCAAGTGTAATGTTAGGCGCACATTGTCTTCACAGCCAAGCTCAATAAATCGGTCGCCACAGCTGCCGCGGTCGGTATTTAGTCGAAAAGGGGAGCTAATGTTAAGGAAATTGCCACAAGAAAAGGGAGCGCAGTCATTGGTGATCTGTCTAGCACTGCAACGATGGTCGGTGGATAGGATCTCAAGCAGAAGAAGGGCGGAATACGCACCATAGGGGTGCCTTGATATTCTACAGATGAACATCGAGAGAGAAATTGAACTTTTTTAATTATGGGAAATCAAATGATGGCTTTGTTACACTATATATGCACAAAAGATATAATGTGGCTAGCTACGATTTGGAACGGTCAATACGATTTGGAAATCAATATAAAATAATTAAAGTCGTCGAGAGATTACATGGTCAAGTTTCTCACTGATTAAGAATTAGGAAGTTGGTGAAGATTACTCCCCGGTCACCAATCAAAGAAGGGGACCCTATGTCATTGAATAGACATGGAGGATGATGCATGTGGTGTAAGAAAAACACATATGATTTATCACTTAATCCTCTCCTTTTTTGATCCATTTCGATATTTTTGAAATTTCTAAATGCGATGCAGAGGACCTATATTTAAGGAATCTTCGCTTCAGGTATTATTTGAATAAAATATTATTAGATTTTTTTATTTATATTTGATATTTATCTTTTAATTGTTATTTATCTTTTAATCCTTGAGAACTGATAAATGATTAAGTACCCATTCAACGATCAAAGTATCATTGACAACAAAGTTGTTTGATTGATTCTTGATATCGGTCAATGATATGAAGCTCATCAGACCCCAATCATTCTCAGAGGCATCGAATCACTTACAAACTGCCTAGAAAAATGGAAGATTAGTGATTGAAATAGGTACCTAAAAAAAGTAAAATAAATAAGCAAACTTGAGTATACAAGTATTCGGCAATTTTTAGTTTTACTTAATTGTGTGCTTGAGAAGTTCGGGCATGTTTAGAAATATGTAAATGTTGTTTTCAAAGTGTTTTTTAATTTGAAAATGTATTCAAATAATATTTTTTTATTTTTGAAAAAATATTTTTGATATCAGCTCGCCAAAACAATATAAAAACAACAAAAAAATTCATTTAAAATAAAAAATATAAAAACCAATTTTTTTTTAAAATATTTTTTAAACACACTCGCAAAAACCCTTTCATCAAGGCTGATCTTTATCTACACATTTTTTTTTATTTTTTTAAATATGATTTTTATATTTTTTTTTAAAAAATCGGGTTGGGCCTGACCCAACTAAATGGGTCGTGCCAGTGTAATTGGGCTAAAGGCCAAACTCTTATGGACTTGGGTTGGGCCGATAGCAGGTCCAGCCCCAGTGGTAAAAAAAAGTGAAACCATGCGTTGCATTTTTCACGTCTTGCGTGAACAGTGCAAAGTGAATTAATTCACTCATGCAGTGTTCACGTCTTACCTGCTGATGTTGGCGGGTAAAAGAGGACAAGGTGGTTCTTCCTATGATGGTGGCATCGGAAATGGTTGGTTGTGGTGGTCGGGAGAAGCATTGGAAAGTTGTTGCTGCTGCTTGACGCCGGAGCTGTGGGAGAAGACTGGATTGGTACAGGTGCTGTCAGTGAAGAAGAGAGGTTGTCGGTGCCGAAGGAGGAGTTGGTGGTGCTTGCTGATGACTGCTGCTGCTGGAAGAGAGAGATGGGTGCATCCATGGTTGTTTTTGAGAGAGAAACCTGCAACCAAGAGAGAGAGGGAGCTACCGGTGGTCCTGCCGGCGCCAAGGGTGGCTGGGTGATCGGTGGTTATGCTACAATTTTTTAACGTTGTGCCATCGTCTTCTTCCTCTCTGTTATGTTTTTTTTTTTTGCCAAAATCATCGTCTTCTTCTTCCTCTCTTTTAGACTAAAAAATGATGAAAAATAGCTGAGGGTGGTTACTGTGTGTGTGTTTTGAGCGAAAAGCATCTGAATGATGCTTTTCTAAAACTGAGGTTTAAACCTTAGTTTTGTGGGTACCACAGTTTTTAAAATTGTGGTACATTCAGTTACCAAACAGTTTGGCTCTGTGGTGAACCTTAACCGTAGAAGTCGCCGCAAAGCCAAACACCCACTAAAAGCTATAATACCACAACTCAAATCCAAGTTATTTGGCTCGATGAACTAGGAGGTTCACCCTTGTGTCAACCCTTTCCAGGTGAAGAGCTCTCACTCGTTTGCTTTTGCCTTTGAAACTTCGTATTTGAAAACTATTTTTCTTGAAATTTAAATACTTATGATATATATATACTAGCCATTGCCCCCGCATCTCGTCGCGGTTGGAACCATATTTTTTTCAATGCAAAAAATATTAATTGTGTGAGATTTTTATTATAATATAAATTTGTGCAGAATTCCTGTGAAGTGCAGGTTTTCTACAAAATATATAAATTTGAAATCGATATAACTTTATTTGTTTAGTAGGTTTCAATGAAATAATCAATATAAAATTATCATTATCATTAAAAAAAACAAGAAGATTCAGATATCTAAATTATTGAATTCATTGTATTAAGATTAGTTCATTTTATAATTCAATTTAAATTAAACATAACAAACAAAATATAAACTGTTAAAATACCTGCATTAATAAAATAACAAAAATAAGTAGTTAATTTTCTATCTCCAAAAAGAAGAAAACAGAAATTGAAAATTCATCCCTACGTTATCGTCATTATCATTACTATCACAGTTAAAATTATTATCAACATTACTGCCCAAACAATTAAAATCATTAAAAAAAGAAAAATATTTTTTTAAAAAAATAATCACTAAAATAATCATTATTATTGAGCAAAACAATAAATCATAAAATCATCTAATCCAAAGAACAAATAAAAATAACAGAAAACACAAAAAAATAACAAAGGGAAAAAGGGAGCAATATTAATTTTAAAATGATCACCAACATAAATTAAAATTTAAGGACTGAAGCGAATAAAAATAAAACTCCAATAAAAAATAATAGGACAAAAATTAAAAACAAAAACTAAAAGCATAGGTGCATAAATACGGGAAAAAAACATTGTCAAAGAATGACCGAAAAAATCAAAGGAATTAATATCAAATAAAAATTTCAAAGAGTAAGGACCGAAGTAAAAAATAAAATATATAATTAATTTCAATCGAAGGACAAAATTTTAACAAATAAAATAGGGCCAAGTTCATTGAAGAGGTATTGCTTTTTTCATTAACAACCTTGATGAAATTCATGCCTACTTCTTCTTTTGAGAGATCTTCCCAAATAGGGCCAAGTTCATTGAAGAGGTCACTTTCCTGCGGTGGGAAATTTTTCATGTCGAGGGCTTGCCGGAACCGGAACTCAGGCCTACCTTCATGATGGTTTTCATCTTTTTCTTAGTTTTCTCAGTCTGGTGAGGAAAATGAAAATTCACATGTTCTGGAATCTCTCAATCTCTCAACAAGATGAAAGATTGGGTCACAGGTTATAATATATATGCAAAAAATACTAATAGAACATAAAGAGCTGAGGTTTTGGACTTCACAACGGGAAAGGAAAGTGATCCAAAATGGGATCATGTTGTGTTTGTCACTGTTTTGAGCTTTCTGAAAAGAAACATGCAACTGTAAGTAAAACTTATGTTTCAATGAAGTGATTGCTAGTAAACATGCAATTGTAACTAAACTTTGTTCCTTATATTTTGTGTAGAATTTGCTGCTGCAAACCCTAAGCAGAAAAATACTTGTTAGCCATTGTCAAATTCTAACTTTGATGTAAATTTTATTATGTTCAATTATAAGCTATTGAACATAAATTCATATCAAACTATTTTATTAAGCTAAAATTTTATCATAAGATTCAAGATGTGTTGTTTTATGTTTAGGTAAAATTTCAAGTCAATCAGAGTTTAGAAAGACCTTGCGATATAAGTCAGAACATGCTGTATGAATTTTATTACTTGCAGAATTTATATTTGGTAAACATCACTTTTCCACATGATGTGACAACTTAGTTTGAAAGTTTTGTAGTTCTACAAGAAAAGTTAAAGGAAGGCAACAAAAGTTTTTATATTTTGAAATGAATCTTTAAAACTATGGTTGATTATCCTAGACAAATAAAGATACTAAAGGAAAGACAACTTCAACAATCAATTTCCTAGCTAGTTAGGTGACAACAAAAATCCTAGTAATTTCTAGGATGAAGATTTCATTGATGTAATGATTTAAACTAGTAAATATATCTATCTTAGATTATTTTATTTAATTAGATGCAAAAGCTTTAGTTTATGTGTTAAATTTGTAATTTATATCTTCAAGTTTTGGCTAGCTAGAATCCTAGATTAGGTTTTGAACTTATTAGTTTAGGGTTTGGGGGTCAATTTTATAAGTGAGTCAAACCAACACACATATAAGGATCCATTAGAGTTATTTGAAGTACTATATAAATATTTTGTGTGATACAAAACTAGATAGCAATGAATTTATAAATATAAACTTGTATTTTACGTGATGCAACATTTTATTTTATTTTTGCGGGGACAAATATCAAATCTGATTTATAAAAGTGTAAGTAATCTTATGACGTCATTTTATTCAATTCTAATAGTGTCGATGTCTAGAAATAAGTTTTCTTTGTGTCATACTTCTTAAACCTAGTATTTTTCAACTTTATTGGGAGAACATCACATTCATTGAGGGTAACAGGTCATGTAATCAAGAAATTCACATCACTTCATTCATATTTTTCTTTCCCCGAGACATTTGTGATTCTTCTCCTGAACATTACTTGTTCCTGGGGTATTATAACAGTATTGATTTTTCAAACTTTGTTATAGATTTTCCTATCCCTTATTCCCAAAAAAGAAACGCTCAGTTCTTGTTTAATATTGAGTTTTAAAAATATTTTAGAAAAAATATGATTTTTTTTTATTTTTGTTTTAAATAAAAAAAAAATAGTGTTTTTAGATCATTTTAATGTGCTGATATCAATTTGTTTTTTTTTTAAATCATTTAAATATTTTTTTCTAAATACAAAAATCACCTTGAAAACAACCTCAACAGCACTTTTTATATTAGCATCAGTGGCTGAAATTGGCTAATTATTCCAATTGCCGACAACATTTGTTTGGTCACCAATCAGCACCACTTTTGCACGTTGCTTCGTTACTGCATTCTTAAAACAGCATCAGATGTGGCTCTGCCACCTTGCCAATAATATTTTCTGGGCCACTAATCAGCCGTCATTTACATTGGATTTTTGTATGAGCACACGTGGCTGGAATTAACAAATTGTAATCAAGATTCACGACAGCTTTAAAGCCATCATTTGTCTAGTTTATACGAACAAATTCTTGCTAATAAATACCAAAAAAGTTCAAAGAATTGTTCTTTATATTTTATGGGTAGGATGCAGGCAATGATTCCAACAGCCACTGCAAGTTGATGTAAAGGCTAGCCTGGCACCAGAGTGGCAGACAACAAATTCCTTCTACCAACATATTTTAAGATGAATTCATTCCAGGATTGCTTGAACCTTGAGCAAATCGATTCCCACATTGAACCAATTCTGTAATCAAGAAAAAAAAGTCAAGGGCAGGAGATTGTTTTCCTCTATGATCCTATCGCATGTGAGCGGCGTTGCGATGATTGTCCTCTTGAAACGAGATTTAGCATGAACGAGATGGACAAAAAAAATAAGATTTCATATCTACTATTACGATCACTAGAAATTTTATTGGTATGCGAGAGCCTAACTCATGAGCTATTAACCTAGATTGATATTGCTCTTCTTTGTTTTACATCAATTTTTGTTTTAGTTTTTTCATTTAATATTAGATTTATTGAAGATTGAGTTGCTTAAGTTTTTTCGATTTGCTTTCTACTAGGATAATTCAGCCTCACAAACCAGCTAATAAGTTTTCCATGCTAACTTGGACTATCTTGGGAATTTATATTATTGTTTTTTTTTTTGTTTTATCTTTGTGTAAAATTTAACTCTCATTCTTTTAATTGCTTTGTTTTCTTTGGATTTGTTTTATAGATTGATTTTTAATTTTATTTTTTACCATTTGTTTTTCAATTTCATCTTTAAATACATGGTTTATTGAATATTCAACTTCAGGTTTATTAAATATTTGACTCCTTTATTTTTTTTTTTTACTTTGCTTTCTATAAAGATAGTTTAGCCCATGTCACAAATTTATCATGCTAGCTCGAATTGACTCAAAACTTTTATATCATTTTATTTTATTTTATTTTTACATAAAATTTAATCATAATTGTTTTAAGGTTTCTTTAAATCCTTCTTTAATTTGATTTTTTATTTTTATTTTATTGGATTGTTAAGAATTAACCTTAATAATTATTTACATATAACAATTCCGGTCTTATAACCCCGAGTCATGTATATAAAATTTTAACCTAGATTACCATCAATATATTTGTTGTTGTTTTATTATATAATTAAATTAAATCATATTATTTAACCTGATAGGATCTATTACTCAAGTAGCGACTCTTTTTTATGCTTGTAAACAATTTATCTATGCTTAAACATTGTTTTTTGAGTTAAAAAAAATCAACCTAGTCAAGAATTAGTGCCGACCACCTATCTTGACTATATATATATATATATATATATATATATATATATATATATATATATATATATATGATAGCCTAATGTTGAGGCAAAAATCAAATACCATAAAGATTATGGAAGAAAATATGCTTAAACATACAAGTCTTGTACTGGAAATCACAGAAAAAGAGTAGGGTAGTCCATGCCTAATCTTCTTTACGGATCAAAGAAGCACCATCAAAATCCTTGAGAACTGATAAATGATTAAGTACCCCTTCAACAATCAAAGTATCATTGATAATAAAGTTGTTTGATTGATTCTTGATATCGGTCAATGATATGAAGCTCGTCAGACCCCAATCATTCTCAGAGGCATTGAACCACTTACGAACTGCCCAGAAAAATGGAAGATTAGTGATTGAAATAAGAACATATAAGTCCCTAAAAACAGTAAAATAATAAGCAAACTTGAATATACAAGTGTTCGACAATTTTCAGTTTTACTTAATTGTGTGCTTGAGAAGTTCATTGAGAAGTTCAGTATGTTTAGAAGTATGGTAAATGTTGTTTTTAAAGTGCGTTTTTATTTGAAAAAAATATTTTTGATATCAACTCATCAAAACAATATGTGAAAAATAATTTAAAAAAAAAATACCAAGTGATTAGTGGAACACTTAAATGGCGAGCAACAAATTCACGAACAAAGTGATATTCAATCTCAATATGGCGAGTGCAAGGATGGAAAATGGGACTAGCAGCCATGTGAATAGCCGAGAGATTGTCGACATAGATGCAAGGAGCATTTTGGAGAGGAATACCAAGTTCCCGAAATAGGAATTCAAACCAGCGAATTTCAGCGGCCGTGTGGGCAAAAGCACGATATTCAACGACAGTGCTAGAACGAGAAACAGTGGACTGTTTCTTGGCAGTCCATGTGAGAATATTAGGGCCAAAAAATATACATACACCCGTGGTGGATCGACGATCATCTACAGATTCAGCCTAATCAGCATCCAAAAAATTGCGTAAACTGAAGTCATCGGATTGGTGGAACACAAGGCCTTGATCAACTGTACCCTTAATATATCGAAGAATACGCGGGTTGTGCATGAATTGACACACTTGGTTGACAACAAATGAGATGTCAGGCCGTGATAGGGTAAGATATTGGAGGCCACCCACCAAACTTCGATTGATAGAGGGATTAGAAAGGGGATCCCCATCCAGACATGACATCGAGTATCAAAAGGTAACGGTGTAGGACATGGTTTACACTCAGTCATATTGAATCGTTTCAATAAGTCAACTGCATATCGAGTTTGAGAGAGGAATAAATGATCAACAAATCATGTGATTTCCATGCCAATGAAGAAATTGAGCTCACCCAGTCGACGACTGTCAAAGGTGGAACATAATTGATCAAGAAATTGGTGAACACACTGTAGATCAGATCTAGTGACAATGATATCATCCACATAGACAAGGACATAGATTTTGCAGGAAGAGTAACGGTGAATGAATAAAGATGCATTAGTTTGGCTATGAGAAAATCCCTGAGCAAGAAGAAAGGCACTGAGCCGTTGGAACGAAGCTTTAGGAGCCTGTTTAAGTCCATAAAGGGCTTTATAAAGCTGACATAGCAATGATTTCATTGGAAGTGGTAACAAAATGTTCCCAGCCGTCTCCTTGCATCTATTTCTCAATTTGCAACTCTCATTCCATAGAAAAAATCATTCTTTTTTTATCCGGAGCCAATACATCAGTACAAGTAAAATCCCCTGCAGTTGCACTGTTGATGCCTATATGTATAGAAAAGCTAGATTTTTTTGTTCTTGGCCTGATATAATAAACGAAATGGATTAACTATCTGTCATCGAAAACTTGAAGGAACAAGACTTTCTGAGTCCACGACCAATTGTTCAAGGTACTATAAGTTCAGCCTCTATAACCAATAGTATAGGAAAAAGGAACATTAAGTGAACTCACCGGTTTGCTCATGGTGATGGCTCCGAACTTGATCCTTAATGCGCAGTTTGAATTTCACAAACAGTTTCCATCCAGCATGAAACTTGGTGCAATCATCCAGTTTCAAAAATAAAGATAAGTGCTTGCCCCTTTGCTTCATATGTCCGTTCGGAAAGAGCTTTAACTTCCTGAAATCAGAAGGAAGCAATGCATGAATCTAGATATTCAGGTTCCTGATTTGAGGCAAGAAAAAAAAGATGTCCAGGGTTTAAAATTTATAGCATATACCATTGATGTCGTCCAGCAAAATAAACTTGAGAGTAATAAAACTCTTCTGTCAATTCAGAGAACTTTTGAACCTCCCATGTAAAAGTACCATCTGAAGGATCCTTGATCATGGAAAAATGTTCCCCTTTACCTTCATTTTTTATAACAAAAACCTCCACTCCAAATACACAGGAATCACCAATCAAGTAACCATTTGATGCGTTGTTAAAAATACTTAATGAAAGCATCTGGGGAAGCCCCCATTTATTCTTTATGGCACTGAACCGCCTCAAGCTCCCATCTAACATCAATATAAGAGTAACCTGAGTCCAATGGACATTCTACTTGAGAAGATTTTCAGCATACATAAAAAGGGTATACCTCCAATTGTCAAGTATTTGTCCTGAAGTTGATCAAACACAAAAAACTTGACGATGACATTGATTTCCCAACCAGGAGGGAAACCATTGGTGTCTGCCATTACCAAATACAGAGATATGTAGCCATCTACATTCCTGCTCTTGTCTCCATTAGGGTAGAGAACCAATTTCCTGCGAACAATAAGCAAAGCATAAGTAACTGAAAAGGCACAGCTAGCATTGGTCGCGACTGACACATTGACTACATACATGTATATGAATCTCAGGGTCAAGGATGGCTACAATTCTATGAGAATCCTGGCATCACAAAATTACAGTGGTTATATGAAGTGGCACACCCTTACAACGCCTTAGGAGACCTAAAATTCTTAATTAACTACATTACTGGAGGAAGCCCTCTCCTCCCCTAATCCCAGCTTGAATCTTAGGTTTTTGGATGACATTCAATTGAAAATCACATTGTACAGCATAATGTGACATTACCAGCTAAACTAGCTAGCACGCTCACAGTATTTTGTTTTCTGTTTAATGATCCACGGAAACACCAATCATGGAATAGATCTCCTCCATCCTAACCCCCCTCCCCTCTTTCCCTACTAGGTTTTAACCCGAGACCGCTAAGAGGAAATTCCAAGTGTCAACAGGGCTTACCCTAAGTCGCAAACTTTGATACATAGATGCAGTCTTTTCTTGAAAATTACAGCAGCACTCTAGCTTATATAAACAAAACGAAAGGTAATACGCTGTAACTCACCACTTGTAGCCGCTGGCTTCAAATTCACGAGATTCATAAGAATTATCAACCATTTCAGAAAGCAACGAGAAGGAATCAATTTTCATGGAGTAGTGGGCTGGTGCTACATGTCTCTTCTCTTCCCTCACAGTATCTGTATAAGCCATGAATATGGCATCAGAAATCGTGCACTTAACGAAAAAGAATCACGAAACAACAAACTTGTTCAAGATGAGTTATCATATAACCTACCAACAGTGACCTTCTCCATGGCTTCCTTTTCTTCTTCTGTTAGTTTCTTTTTCACCACTCCAAGTCCCCTACATAGACAGAAAAAAGTAAAGTTGGACTGGATGCCTCACTGCTTTTTGTTGTGTTATGGTTGAAAATATTTCACTTCTGTTTCCATGTTTAAATCCAAATTCATGCTACTTTTTTGGGATGGAGCAAAAGTAGATATAGCTGTCACCAACTAAGTGTCTCGTAGAAAAAGTGTTTTAAAAATTATTTTTTTTACGAAAAAAAGTTATAAGAAATAGTTTTTTATTTTTTATTTTAAATTAGATTTTTTTATGTTTTATATTATTTTAATAGATTAATATCAAAAATATTTTTTTATAAAAAATTAATATTTGTTTTTTAAAAAAATAATATCGAAAACACACAAGCACTTAAAGCTATCGTACCACGACTCAAATCCAAGTTATTTGGCTTGATGAACTAGGAGGTTCACCCTTGTGCCCACCCTTTGCAGGTGAGGAGCTCTCACTCGTTTGCTTTTGCCTTTGAAACTTCGTATTTGAAAACTATTTTAAAAAATCCTGAAACATATATATATATATATATATATATATATATATATACTTATTGTGCTTCTATACACAAATTACTGTAAATTTCAACAATAAATTATTTTTACCTTTCAGTCCTTAAAATTTAACTCTCGATATCATGAGTATTTTGGACTTTTCCACTACACCTTTCATTAGCAGATTGTTTGGGATGTTTTTGTCTTTTTTAATTTTTATTTGAATTTTAAAACTGCATATTTACTCATGAGTGTTGACAAAAAGATGAAGGCTGGGTGGAGGTATTCTTGATTTTTTCATCTGATCGTGAATAGTGAAATAACAACTTTACCCTCAAGTGGGACAAAAGCAGGTAGCTAATGGTGAGAATATTTTGGTTTTTCATGTTTTATGAATAATAAAACTATTTAAATTCCCTTCTAAATGACAAAAACAGAGGGTTGGCGTCGGGGGCATAATGGTACTTTGATGCCTGGTGTTTTAGCTGTTATCGCCGGCTATGGGGGATGTTTAGTTAATTCCATATATATTTTATCTTTTATTGGGTAACTGCAAGCGTATCTGCCTTACACGCTAGCAATTTCCTCTCGTACGCGCCTTTTAGTCAACATGTGCAGTGTCGTTCGGCGATTGAAAATGTTTGGTCGTCATGTCTCCGAATGAGCCATCATGGCCTCTTCCACATGGTGGTGTGCATGTCGTCGGGCAACTGGCGGACAATCTTCGATTGTTAGTTTTTCTTTTTTACCCTTTTTCTCTCTCATACAGTAAAAAAATGCATGTCGGTCCTCTATGTTTATGGGTGTTTCATTTCGGTCCCTAATCTTTTGATTTCTTTTTTCTTCTTGATTTCTTTTATAGAAATATTGTTTTTTTTTTTACCCTTCAATTGAAATTGATCATATATGCTATTTTTCATTTTAACCCTTGTTCTTTTGATTTTTTGGTTTGTTTTTTGTTCCTTTAATTTTTTTGGTATGCAGGTTTTAATTTGTTTCAATTGTGTCCTCCAATTGAAATTGATTATATATGTTATTTTTTTTCAGCTCTTATTCTTTTGATTTTTTATTTGTTTTAAATCCTTTTAATTTTTTCAGACTCAAAGGTTTTGATTTGTTGCAGTTTTGTCCTCCAATTAATATTAATTATACATTTTGCTCTTGATTTTGGTCTTTATTTTTTTAATTTTTTATTTCGTTTTAATTCCTTTGATTTTTTCGATCCTTCTTGGACAATCTTTATTTTTTTGTCCGTATTTATGTATCTATGATTTTAGTTTTGGTTTTTGATTTTTATCATTTGTTTTTGTTGAGGTTTATTTTTATTCAGTTTAATCTTGAAAATTTAATTTGTGTTGGGGGTCATTTTAAAATTGATATTTCTTCTTTTTTCCCTTTGTTTTTTTTTTTTAATTTTCTGTTATTTTTATTTGTTCTTCGGATCAAATGAATTTTTTTGTGATCATAATATTTATTTTGGTTTTGTCTTTTTTTTGTTGCTCTTTTTTTAAAGTTTTTTTTTTTTTATTCTTCAAGATAATTTTATGGTTGTCATTGTTAACGCAATAATAATGATAAATTTAGTGATTTTTTTTTAATTTTTTTTTTACTTGCTCATTTGTAAAAGTGTTTTGCTTTTTTTTTATTTTTCAGGGCAATTTAATATTTTTAATTGTTAGGGCAGTAATGGTGATGATAATTTTAACTGTTATAGTCATGATAATAAAAGTGACGTAGCAGTGGATTTTCAATGATAGGTGGCAATGAATTATTTTTGTTGTTTAGTTATTGTAGGTGTTTACACAATTTATATTTTATTATTGTGTTTAATTTAAATTAAGTTATTAAATGAATTGATCCTAACACAGTGAATTCAATGATTCATGTATCCGAATCTTGCTTTTTTAATGACGATAATAATTTTATATTGATGATTTCATTGAAATTTACTAAACAAATAAATTTATATTGATTTAAAATTTATATATTTTATTGGAAACTCACGCGTCACAAAAATTCCGCACGAATTTATTATTTTGCCCAAGTTTATAACATTATAAAAAAACTCTCACACTCTTAGTATTTTTTTGCGTTGAGAAAAATATGCTTCTGGATGCTGCAAAAGGTGGGTGCATGGCTAGTTTGTGTTTGAATTGGATCATAGGAGTATGAAAATAAAGTAAACTAACACTCCTCTTGTTTTGCTAGTCCGATCAGGCACGAATTTTGTATATTGATCGGAGTTCTTCTTTTCCACTTTAAAGTAAGAAAAAAAGTTGTAGGCAGGGCCGGGCTATTTTTAGTGAGGCCAAAACTAATTCAATGTAGCATTTTAATTGTGAAATCAAAATCTTTACCACCTTGTTATCAGGACTTGCATTAAGAAAAAAAATTAATATTATTTTAAAAAAAAATAACAATATAATAACTTTAATGTGAGTGTATTAAGAAACATAAGAACAATCCAATGCTCGTGCATTATCATGAGGACTTTTTTTTTTTTTGTCATTGAACTTAGCCGAGCATGTCAATCTAGAGACCTCGTAACCTAGTTCTTTGTCTCGCTCGAGTTTTAAGCCAAATCTTGTAGGGGTTAACTCCATATAATCTAGTAAACTTGGTGAATCTAAACACAACTTGAACTCAAATAATCCATTCAAAACCGGGTTAATTTAAAAATCAAGATGTATTTTTTTTAATACTGAGATAATAACATCTAGTATCAACTCAAGCAACTCAAGCTAACACGTCCAATTCGTGTCCCTTGACATGAATTTAGTTGGGTTTAATAAGTTCTTTAAAAATAGTTTTTAAACCATCATAGGAAAGTCATCAAATTGATTAAAAAAATAATAATTTGTGATGGGCTAATAAAAAGATATATATATATATATATATATATATATATTATATATATATATATATAATATATATATAATCTTATTAGAAAGAAAAGTAAAGATTAAATGGTATTTAATAAAATATGATCTTGAATATATTTTTAATTAATTAATTTTAAAGAAACTAAATTTAAAGTAAAAAAAATAAAGAGCAAAAAAAAGCTAGGCAGACATGTTTAACTAGCCTAGCAAGCCTACCCCATTAAAAATCAGGACATATGTTTGGGCTTGGCAGAACAGAGCCGTGTGTTTATATGTCTTTTTCTATCTTTTAAGAATATGGGTGGAGAACGCATAGTCCATTTTTTTTTCTTAAATAAAAAGCAAACAATGCATCGTGTGCTTGCCCAACTTCTAATTATCGAGTTTTCTGAAATACATATACACAACAAAAATAGTAAAGTTTATTTTTTTTAGGAGTCCTAAGATCCCATTAAAAAGATCTACAGTTGTTTACGATTTCAAAAATAGTTCTTTATAAATCACAAGTCGTTTAAATATTTTTTTCTTAAATAGTAATCTACACGAACTCACAATAAAAAATTGCAAGGTCGTTTATATTTTTTGATTACTCTGAAATTTTAACATAATATATATAAATATGTCAAAATACTCCTCGTAAAGTTTCATCTCAATCTAATGGTCGAATTAAGAAATATGATTGATATTGTAAAACTATTGATTATTAAAAAAAACACTATTAGGCTGGAATGAAACAGGCAGAATGAAACTGGAATATTTTGGTCGGAATTTCCAGAATGGACTGAAATTTTAAGCGAGATAAAATTGATCTGGTTTGTTCTATTTTTTGAATTAGAATGAAATATATTGGTCATTCTGGACAGAACATAACAAAATTGACAACCTTGCTTTATATAATTTTTTTCTTTATTAAACTCTACAATAAATAAAAAACATAGTATTCTATTTATAAGGAAACCTGAAAAATTTATAAAATATTATTTTGTCATCTGAATAATATCACATATATTACTTTTGGATAAGTTTAGAAACTTATTCAATCAAGTTACTAATTGATTTTTCTAGCTCTAGAATTGTAATTCCTTGTATATATTACATTTACTCCTCACTATCTAAAACTTATTTAAAATCAAGTCACACTTAATTAATTATTTTATTTTAATTTTTGATTAACGGTCATAATAAATTGATCCAAATATAAATCACAATTCTAAATAAAATAGGATTAAATAATTCAAACAAATAACTTATCATCAATTCAATAATTAATTAACTTATATTTAAAGATCTAATATAATATCTAGTAACTTGTCATGATCATCGAAATATTAGATATGTCATAAATGACTTCACTTTTTAGTGATCAATTTCTCAGTATAATTTTTATTTATTCAGTAATAATTATTCAATTTAAATATTATAGCATAAAGTGTGTCTATTATATCAAAACACCATAGTTATTGTTTTTTTTAAATAAGATTTGATTTTTTAAATTTCATTATACCTTGCATAAGAATTTACAATCAATACTATTTGCATAATTTTTTTTTTTGTAATTCATATAGGATGAATGTTTATCATTATAATCAATTTAAGATCTTAAGTACCCTTATGCTTGTTGTATCTTCTTCTTCCTCCTATCATTGCTTTTCCAAATAAAAAACACAGGAACCTACAATTTCCAAACACTAAAATTAAAATCATCTCAAATTCACTAAAATTATTTCTAATTTATTTGGTTTACGTAACCCAACAAGCTATCATAATCAAGTTTTATAAATTTAATAAACCTCTCTTTTAATAATCAATTCGAGATCTCATAAAATGCAATTGATTCAACAATTAAAATAAAATAAAAAATCCTAGCACACTTTTTTTCCTAGAATCCAAACAGGATAAAACAATGAAGGTATAAATAAATAAATAAAAACCCCATCATTGTAACAAAACAAAACAAGATTGACTTTCTCACTTGACTTTCACATAATTTCTTAGAATTCAAACAAAAAGCATGTGTGTATATATATATATAACTCATCTTTTTAATACAAGTTGTATTTAATACAAAAATAAATAGTAATAAAAATCAAAAATCAAAATTAAGAATGTAAATACATAAATACAAATAAAAAATAAAAATTATCCCATAATGACCAAAAAAATAAAAAAATCAAAATCAAACAAAAAAATAAAGATCAAAATAAAAAATTATATATATTAAAACCAAAAAAAATCTCCTTGCAGCAAAGCACAAGACAAATGGCTGGCTCGTGTGTGTTTATATATATATATATAACCCATCTTTTCAAATTCATTCATCATTACCTGTAAATTATTCAACACATTATTATTAACCAAAGCATCAATCCCACCAAAAGCATCCCAATCTTTTCCTACACACTCATCAATAGTGTCTCTATCAGCAAAAACATCCAACTCCACTCACCATCACAACTCGCGGCTGAATATCCATCTTTGTTGTCGAGGAAGATAAAGGGAAAGACAAAACTCGTTTGATTGATTTCATCACATCAGGAATTTGAATGGTCTGCACGACAAGTTATTGCTAAAATATTCCTAAAACCAACTTTGGCCAAGTCCTTGAATTGACCGGATGGTGCATCGCATACTGGAACCACTTTGTTACTTAAATCACACCATAGCTCGAATGGGGTTGCAACTCACCAACAACATCAAAACCCAGTCATCCAGACTCATGAACCAAACCCACCCGAAACACCATCACCAGTCGTTGATGAGATGAGATGAGATGAGATGTTCAGGAAAAACAAACCAAATTTAGAAAAAGAAGATGTGATGTTTTGAAGAGGGATGGAGGAAGGATGAGTTTTGTTTTTGGATTAACTTGGATATCCGAGTTAGTTTTTACACATCTCAACTAATCTTATTGGGTTCCAAGTCTCGTAGGAAATTTTAGCAGTTGTTAGTGAATATAGGATGTGTCTATATCATTGAACTACCTACTAAATGGTTGAAAGATGAGATTTTGGTTCAACAAAATAGGAGTTATCATATCCTAGGGGATGTTATATATATATATATATATATATATATATATATATATATATATATATAAGGGTATTTTAGTCCTTTTATAAAATCTTAAAGTATATGTCAATCAACGTTATGTATACAATCTATAAAAATAAAAAATACATTAAAATTATAAAAAAAACACTAAAAAATCAATTTAATATTTTTTAAACAAAATAATCACATTTTTAAAAATCAGCTAAAGAGTTTATTTGTGAGTGTGATAGAGATTATATTTTAAAAGGTATTCACTTGAAAATACATCAAAATAATATTTTTTTAATTATTTTTATTTTGAAATAAATACATTAAAATGATAAAAAAAAACTAAAAAAAGTTTTAGTTTTAGTCGACAACTGTAGATCTTCACCATCTCTTAAACCCTGATTATTTTTGTGTTTTTAATTTTTTTTTTAAATAATTTTTTATTTGATATACTATATCAAAGCTAAATTTAAAAAAATAAAAAATATTTCAATATATTTTCAAGTAAAAATCATTTTAAAAAACAAATATTGTCACAATTATAAATTATATTAAACAAATTTGCAAATTGCCAGTGATTTACAGGCAATCAGGTTTTTGTCCACACTTGATGAAAGAATAGAGAAATTTCCTCTTCGAAGTTGGAATCAAGCGTCTTAATAATATTAATAATAAATAAAATAAAATAAAATAAAATAAAAACTTTCCATGTCGATATATAATTATGTCCAAAAACTGTGGGTCTACATTTCTTATACAAAAACATGCAAATTGATAGTTGATGAAATCATTTTTCTTTTCATATATTTTTAAGAAATTCAATTTAATCAAGTTCAAATTAAATTTGTGTGGTCACGCAGAGTCAGTCAACCCTTGGCTCCTTAAGATTTGCAACTTCATTTATAAAATAAAATAAAATAAAATAAAATAAAAACTTTCCATGTCGATTTATAATTGAATCCACTAGACAAGCAAGTTCTTGTACATATGTTTTACATTTCATATCAAAAATAATTTTTAAAAAAATTTAAAATTTAAATTTTTTATTTGAATTAATTTTTTTTATATCATATTCATATGCAAAAATAATCTCTTAAAAATAAAAAATATTTTAATATATTTCTAAATAAAAAAATATTTTTAAAAACAATCTCAATCATACACATCTCTACCCACAAACCCAACGTACACATAAAAGATAAAAGATATTTATCATCAGACTTGATTTCATGTTTGGGCACATCTATATCCAAATCACTCAGCTCTGTCTCGCTTCCTATCCCTCTCTCAATGGCAGTTGAAACAGCTTCACCCCTTCCCTCCAATATAACAAGCATCAAAACATTAGCTGAATCACCTGGTCTCACCTCCAACCCTGCCACTCACACCTTCACTCCTGATCTCCATGGCCAGGTAACTTCTGTCCCAGAAGGCTCAATTCCTGTCATAGATTACTCTCTTCTCATTTCAGGCACTCCTGGCCAACGATCTGAAATAGTTCATGAACTTGGCAGAGCCTGTCAGGACTGGGGCTTCTTCGTATATCTCTTTTTCCCTTCTTTTTATGTAGCACGTAAAGCAACTTTGAGGACAGAACCAGTTGACAAGAGTGCATGTCGTGCTCTGTATTTTGTTACCACATCCTGATTAATCCCAGATTGAATTAATAGCCTGTGTTTTTATCAGTTGAGGAGATGGACACCTTAATTATAAGATAAAACTCTCTCTAATTTATAACCTATTATATTTTTTAATTATCAGGTGATCAATCATGGGGTACCACAGAAACTTCTCAGCTCGATACTTGATGGGTGCAGAGGTTTTTTTGATCTGGAAGAAGAGGAGAAGCAAGAGTTTAAAGGGAACCATGTACTGGACCCAATAAGGTCTGGAACCAGTTTTAATGTTTCAGTGGAGAAGGCTTTCTACTGGAGGGATTTTCTCAAGGTTTTTGTACATCCTGTGTTCTACTCGCCTACCAAACCTGCTGGCCTCAAGTAACTAGCCTTTATTTCTATTGCATGTTCCTTTCAAGTGAGTTCAAAGGTGAAAAGGGATAAGATAGAATTCTGTGAGAAAACTCATGAAAGCTTACAAAATTTTAAGTTTATGGATGGACCCTTTTGTATGTAGTGAAATTTCATTAGAATACTCCCAGAGAGTTAGAGAAGTAGCAAGGGGGTTACTGAAAGGAATATCAGAAAGTTTGGGGCTGGAAGGAAGCTATATAGACAAGGCACTGGATTTGGAACGAGGGAAACAAATATTTATTGCAAATTTATATCCAACTTGTCCACAGCCAGAACTTGCGATGGGCATGCCCCCTCATTCAGATCATGGCTTGTTGACACTTCTAATCCAAAATGGAATCGGTGGCCTTCAAATTCAACACAAAGGGAAGTGGGTCAACGTCGGTACCCACTCCAACTCCTTCCTCGTTAACACTGGAGATCACCTTGAGGTGGATCCTAATTTCCTGATCAAATTTTAAGATTGCTAGGGCTTAATAATTCTGTTAAAAATGTGAAGTGCTTCGTGTTTTTTTGTTATTAGATTTTGAGTAATGGAAGGTACAAGAGTGTTCTTCACCGAGCAATGGTGAACAGCAAGGGTACAAGGATGTCAATAGCTATGGCACATGGACCATCACTAGACTCAGTTGTCAGCCCAGCACCAGAGTTATTAGTGAGCGGTGAAGGCGATGAACCAGCAGCATACATTGGCATCAAATATAAAGACTACCTCGAACTTCAGCAAAGCAACAAGCTGGACGGGAAATCTTGCTTGGATCGAGTTCGAATTTCAGCAGTTTAGCTACTGCTTCTGTGTGTGTGTACCAAAACCATGAAAGTAATAATGATACTTCTGTGATTTTATGAAAGCGTGGATAAAGAATCTGATTGTAATCAAAATTATTAAAGATTTCTTGTAAAATATAAGAAGTGGGTCGATCTTTTGTAGACAATGAAGCTCAGGAAAACAAAATATTATGCAATTGTTTGTCTTCAGTGCCCTCTTATAGCTAGATTGCATTGGCATGCTATTACAATGGCTGCCCTGCTGCAAATGACAGGGACTTTAGTTGTTGATTTGATGATTTTGCACTATCAATGCATGGTGCATGTACATTTTCATGCTGCCAATGAATGTAAAAAAAAAAAAGGCTGGTAAAAACTCTGATAACAAAGAAATTTCATCTCCCTGAGCTCGGCAGGAGCTCTCATAACTAAGAGAAACGAGACCTGTAATTTGAATTGTTATGCAGTTTCTGAGTAAATAGATTAACATAAATTCCCAAAAGATGGAGACACATGCAGAAGAGAAAGGAGTACTGTGATGTGGCATACTTGCCGAACCAGAACGACTTTAGGAACCAGGAAAACAGCAATAAAACATGAAGGCTTGCGAAGAAGATAAGCGTAGCTGCGTAGTAGCATGATGGCAATCAAAGTCTTGCCGGGACCATATTCCAAAAACACAATTGTATTATTCTTTAGCGCCTTCTCCAGAGCCTCCAACTGATAGCTGTTAAGAGAAAATGTAACCCAACACAGAAAATCATATATATATATAAACAGAATCCACTACTAAAAAAGGGGGGTGTTTGCAACGGAAGCATCCGTTGCAAATAAGTAAGGTTGCCGTTGCAAATTTGTATTTGCAACGGATTTTGCAACGGATGCATTCAGTTGCAAAACGTTGACTGCAAATTGATTTGCAACGGCTAATCCGTTGCAACTTTGCAACGGATTATCCGTTGCAAAGTTCCAACGGATAATCCGTTGCAAATTGGCAACGGCTAATCCGTTGCAACGTTGCAACGGTGAATCCGTTGCTAATTAGCAACGGAAATTCCGTTGCAAATTTGCAATTAAATTTTTTAATCAATTTCGAATTTATTTATTTTTTAAATTAATTATAAATAATATTTTCATAAATATTATTGATATATTATTAATATTGAGAACTAAATAAATACAGTTGAAATAAAAATTTCATAAATTAAAATGTATAATACAACAAAAATTCAGTTACAATTACATTTATAAGTAAATCAACATGGAATAAAAAAATACATATTTTGCATAAGACCTTGCTGTTCTGATCTGCTATGGCTGCAATAGCATCAAGATCAGCCTCAAAGCCTTTCTCTGGGAGAAGATCAAAATGCCAAACTTCAAGACTCCTAAAAGTAGCACAAAGTTCATAAATTGGGAAGCCTGGCCTTGGAAGCAAGATATTTGCACCTGGGTGAGCAAGCATTGTCAATGCAACATCAATAGCTTGAGTGCAACCCGATGTAATAAAAACATCATCAGATGATAACTTGTAAGATCACAAGATACGTATTCAGCAATCGCCCTACATAATAGAAAGAAGAAACAAATAAACCATATGATTCATTGCAGCCTCTCAAAGTTGAACAGGGAGGCCAAAAAACATAATTAACCTGCGAAAGCACATATTCAAAGCACTACTATATCCAGTTTACCTTGGCATCCTTCCTGGAGATAGGGATTTCCTTCGAACCCTTCGCTCTGAATATATTACGGGTGTTTGAGAACATGAAGGGGCCAAATAATCATTAATCTCAAACCGCTCATAGAATTGCAGCAAGTCAACCAGTTGAGCAAAGAGTTTCCCTTTTTCATGTCTGTAGAGAGCACTTAAATGACATTTCGCAACAACAGCAACATCAGCCACAAGAGGCCTCAGATACCTATACACGATGGAATATAAAGAAAAATGAAAATAAATTAAAACATAGAATGAACATAAACTGGTATATGGAGAATATCTAAATCTTGAAAGCATAAGATGCAATTGTAAAGAAAGATTGGTTTTGAATTAGAAATATCCAAATTCTTACATAAATTAATTCTTCTAAAAAACTGATTAAAATTCAAATGCTCGAATATGTTAGGGCATCTGTTTCCGAAGCATGTAAGTAGTTCTACTAATTCTTCAATTTTATACACAATAAAATATAAAACAATCCTAAAAAAATTAAAATTATAATTCTTACCCTCTCACCGGTAAAGGCGCCAACCATTTTCTTTCTGTCAAAACTCTGAGACACCAATTCTTCCATGTGGCCGGCGCCGGAGCACAGATCTGACAGGGAGAGTGCATATTTGAGGCTGTGGAGGCTGAATAATGAGACCGTGGAGGCTGCTGCAGTGGTGTCTTGGAGAAGAAGGAGAAAGGCAGGGGCTGCCACTGAGGGCTGAAAGCAAGGCCGAGATGTAGAGGAAGGGCTGCGTGGGGGAGATCGGGAGACGGTGGACGATCGGAGGAGAAAGTGAGAGGAAAAAAGAGTGAGGATGCTGGACCGAAAGGGGCAGCCTGTGCTGGCTGTGAGAGGAAGAGAGTGAAACCTGGCTGAGGAAGATTGTGGAAATGGGCGGCAGCTTGTGGAGAAAAACGGGAAAGGGAAAATGAAGAGAGTGGGGAGATAAGGCTGCAGTTGCGGGGCTGCCAACGAAGAGAAAAAAAATGGAAAAGAAAAGAGTGGGGCTACGGGGAGCAGTGGCTGGTCTGGAGATGGAGCAGAATGAGAGATAATTATCTCTGTGTAAAAATCACAAACTACATGCATAAAAGAATAATCAGTGACTCATTCATTGTTTGAAGAAAACAAAACCAAAACACCAAAACATCTCTCTCTATTTATTTGAGGTGTTCTCTAAGCAACCAAATATTGGGGAAGAAGAAATTAAGGAACACCTTCTAGGAAATGAGAGAGGATCCACAGGGAGTTGTGGGGTGGTGTCTATATTCATGCTAATAGGCTCCATCACTGATCAACGCAACTCGGAAGACAACCAAAATTGATTAAAAAGAAAACCCATCTCTTAAAAAACATGATCGAAATGAAAATCCAAACAAAATGACTAAACAAGAAGTATGGAGCACCAAAACTCAATCAATAATAATAAAGTTATTTAGTTGGCGTTGGCACATTATAAACTGGTTACGAGTTTTATTTCTTAACGAGTTTGACTGAGTTTAAAGAGTAAACTAGTGATTTTAATTGTTTTTTAGTTTTAATTCAATTTTACAAGTATATTAATTTTACTTATAAAATTATATGATTTTTTTGAATTAACTCACGAGTAAACTGATTTTTTTCTCAAGTATATCCTTTTTTATTTTTTTTGTCTCTAAAATCTGGTCTTAGTTTTTTTCAAATAATTTAGAAAATTGAGGTTCTCTTTTCAATTTTATATTCTTTCAAGTTTTTTATCTCTTTGTTCTGGTTTTTTTTATTTACTGTATTTGAAATAATTTATAAAAAAATCAATTTCTCACCCTCTTTCAATATTTTTATATCTTATATTTGATTTTTATTGTTTTGATTGCTATTTATTTTTTTAAAAAAAAGCTTTTTTCTTACTTAACTATATAATAATAAAAATAAAAAATTACAAAATCAAACACCAACCCATTTCCTAGATATTTTTTGAGAAGAAAATATCCTCTTAAAAAGCATAACAAAAACATTTATAAAAAAATTAAATTCTCCATTAATCCAGCATCTATGGATGAATTAAAAAAAAAGTTAAAATTGTTAGACCAATGAATCATATCAACTAGCTAAATTAGCGAACAAATCCATTGACTTTATAAAATTTAGTAAAATATCTTTTTTTAAAATTATTTTTTAATATATAAGAAAATACACAATAAAAAAGTGAGATTCAATTAAAAAAATACATCATGCCATACTTGTAAATATAGGCAACCTATATTAATCAAACCAGTTCTCTTATCTCTTCTCCGCAACCTATATCTTATAAAATAAAATAAAATAGACAAAAATAAATGTCGTAAAAGAAAAGAAAAATTTGAGTAAAAATTGTAATTACGATTGTAATACAATGTATAATAGTAGTTGGTGAAGAGTAGTTTTTTGTTGTTAATTAATTAATAAATTCCATTGTTGTGACTATGTTTGGTATTACATTTTAAAAATATTTTTGAAAAAAATTTAGTGTCTGTTTGGGAGTGTGGTTGAGTTTGCTTTAGAAAGTATTTTTCATTTAAAATTGCATCAAAATGATATTTTTTTTTAAAAAAAATTATTTTTTATATCATCACATAAAAATTATCTAAAAACACCAAAATTTATTAATTTAAAATAAAAAATAAAAATAAAAGTTTTCAAATTTTGTTATACTTACAAACTTAATATTGTTTGTTTTCACTTTCCAATCAATATCCTTCACTACACATTTTATATAGTATAAAACATATCCCATGATCAAACATATTAAATTTGCAATACTTAATTATAATTTCTCATCTTTAATATGATAAATGGGCTTATAAAAAAAAACTCATCAAAATATATAAAAGTATTGTAAGCACTTTTATTAATCAAACCACTCCTCTTATCTCTGCTCTGCGAAGTCTTTTTGGTGGAAAAAAGTCATTTCAAGTCGATATCAGGAAAAATGATGAGGTTGTGCCATATGTAAAATTATCAAGCTTTATTGATGTAATTAAAAGTGAAAAATGATCCACTTCTATAAGCCGTGATTACTACTTTTGTTATACCATATATAAAAACTAACATCTACATTCATACTCATTAACGACCAAACTGATATAAAGAGTCCATGTCATTTGGTGGATCTGATAGGTTTGCATTATTAGCTCTATAATCATCTTCTTGCACCTGATATGGGGTAAGAAAAGGCTTAGGAGGCATTTGCAGGGACTCAACATCTGATTCAAGCATCTCTACAACTTTATGCATTGAGGGACGATCAACAGGCTTCAATTGTATGCACCACAAAGCTACAATAATCATCTTTGTTGTTGTCTTCTTTTCATGTTCTGTGGCATCTTCTATGTCCTTTCCTTCATTGACTTGGTCATATGCCCATGAAGGGAAGTAAAGTTGGCTTGAATGATTTGCCATTGCATTCAAGTTCTTTCTTCTTCCTACCATTTCCATCAATAACATCCCGTAACTATAAACATCAGCTTTGTAAGAAACACCTCCAATATTCTTATAAAATAGTTCAGGAGCCATGTGTCCAATTGTCCCTCTAGCAGCAGTGAGGGGGACGGTGTTATTATTTGTTGGGTATAATTTAGCAAGTCCAAAATCTGAGACTTTCGGAATAAATTTCTCGTCAAGTAGAATGTTGTGGGGCTTGATATCAAAATGTAAAATTTGCATATCACAACCTTGATGTAGATATTCAATTCCTCGAGCCACCCCAAGAGAAATCTCATAAAGTTTCTCATTGCTTAGTGGGACGCTACCTTGCCTAGAAAAAATGTACCTTTCAAGAGACCCATTAGGCATGAACTCGTATATAAGAGCACGCTTCGATCCCTCGACGCTGAAGCCTATAAGTTGCACGACATTGACATGGTGAATTCTTCCAATAGTGGCAACCTCGTTGATAAAATCTTGTCCATTGGCTTTTGAATTGCCCAATAATTTAACTGCTGCGAAACGACCACTACGAAGCTTTCCCTTGTACACTGAGCCAAAGCCTCCTTCACCCAACTTGTCTTTAAATTCGTTGGTTATCTTCTTAATCTCCGAGTAAGTGTACCTTATCGGTACAAGATCATTATCGTGACTTTGCAAGAATTTTTCAATATTGTCGTACATGGATAAATGTATTCTTCGCCATTTATAGATGAGTAAAGTCAGAAGACATGGAAGCCCACATGGGAATAATAGCACATGATACATCACTGTATAAAGACATTACAGAAAAAAAGTCAATACTGAAAACATTCCAACAATTTCATGTGACTTTCATCGTGGTGCTTCATTCTTTTTTAAGTTTAACCAGGCATTCATGAAAGGTTTTTTTTTCAAATGTCAAATTCCTAGTATCAAAATTAAAATAATTTACAAATATTTCATTGATTTTATGTGCGAGTACATATATGTGATTAATTTGTGCATTCTAAGTCTTCAATTTCAAAAAATGATCATCATGGCTCTCAACACTCTAATAAATACCTCATGAAATTGAAAAGAAAACAATATCCATGCAAGTCTATGAAACAAACAATAAAGGGAATGATAAGAACTTTGTAATGCTTTAAATCAATATTGTTCGTAATTGAGAACAAAAGTAGAAAGAATATTAGATACATTAATTGATGCAAAAATGATACAAATTTAACATAAAGTCAAAACTTGAAATAGTTGGGGGGCTCCTAAGAAATATCTAAATTTATGCTAATTCTAGATCTATTGGATACAACCGCAATGAAAACAAGTCATGAACAATAATTGTTTCTTAAGCTGTAATTTTTGGTCGTTGATATATTTATTGTTTCACTGCAAGCTGCTAAAGGAAAGTAAAATACTCACCGACAAGGGCAAGTATCGCAGAGAGAAACAACATGAGAAAGCTTGGTAAAAGTGCAGGGGGGTGTGTAGGTTATAACCACAAGGATAATCTGTCAAATAATAGCCCGCCAAATAAAAACACAATGACAAAAGAAGAAGAAGAAGAAGAAGAAGAAGAAGAAGAAGAAGAAGAAGAAGAAGAAGAAGAAGAAGAAGAAGAAGAAGTGATAGAAGATTTGGAATAATTTGCCTGCGGATTCCATTGATAATTGGATGATTTATACAAGTATGAAGGGAGAGTCCTTCAGCTACAAAACAGGAAATATATTTACATTCTATAAATAGAAGATTGTTTCTATATTCTAATACACCCCCGTAGTCGAAACGGGAGGTTGCCGGACGTTGAGACTATCCCGGAAATCATCAAAAAGTTGCTGCGGAAGTCCCTTAGTAAAAATGTCAGCAATCTGATAAAGTGAAGGGACATGTAGAACATAAAATTTTACCACGAGCGACTTTTTCCCGCATAAAATGAATATCCATCTCATATGCTTAGTGCGTTGATGATGGACTGGGTTGCCAAAAAGATAAACCGCACTAACATTATCACAATATACCAATGTAGCTTTTGAAATAGGACAATGTAACTCCAGAAGTAGGTTACGGATCCAACACGATTCAGAAACAACATTAGTCACTCCCCGGTATTCGGCCTAAGCACTAGAACGTGATAATGTGGGTTGTCTTTTTGCAGACCATGAGAGTAAATTATCCCCAAGGTATACACAATAGCCAGAAGTAGACCGTCTGGTGTCTGGACATCCGCCCCAGTCAGCGTCGGTGTACGAGGTAAGAGTATGATCTGATGAGGGATAAAGGTGAAGACCAAGATCTAGAGTACCCTGAATGTAGCGAATGATGCGCTTTAAGGCCGACATGTGCTGTGTTCTGGGGTCATGCATAAATAGACATATCTGCTGAACCGCGTAGGAAATATTCGGCCGCGTAAAAGTCAAATACTGTAATGCTCCAGCTAGACTACGATATTCAGTCGGATCATGATAAGGATTTCCTGAAGAAATGCTGAGTTTTGCTTTTGTGTCCACCGGAGTAGGAGATGGTTTTGAAGAAGACATACCAGCCCGCTCAATGATTTCTTCTGCATATTTCTTTTGTGAAAGAAATAGGCCTCCGGAATGTCGTGTAACTGATATGCCCAGAAAATAGCTGATGGGACCCAAATCTTTCATAGCAAACTCAGTGCCAAGTTTCGATATGATAGTTTGCCGAAGAGTAGTAGATGATGCAACAAGAATAATGTCATCCACATATAGAAGAATATACGCCATATCATTACCCTGCTGATAAATGAATAGCGATGATTTGAAATACTGTGAGAGAACCCCAATACGGCCACATAATCAGCAAACCGTTGATACCAAGCACGTGGGGCTTGCTTAAGCCCATAAAGAGATTTCTTTAGCAAACAAACATAATCTGGGTGCTCTGAATTTCGGAAACCTGGAGGTTGATGCATATAAACTGTTTCATCGAGATTGCCATGCAAGAAGGCATTCTTGACATCTAGTTGATGAAGACACCAAGATTTAGATAAAGCAATACTCAACACTGTCCGAATGGTTACCGGTTTGACTACCGGACTAAAGGTCTCCCCACAATCAATCCCCGTTTGCTGACCTGCACCGTCACCCACAAGACGGGCTTTATACCGCTCAAAAGAACCATCAGATTTCTTACGGACGGGGTACTAAGTCCCACGTCTTATTTTCAATAAGAGCATCGTATTCGTCTTTCATGGCCATTTTCCAATTATGATCATGTAATGCATTAATGGGATTAGTGGGTAAAGGAGAAATGGATGTTTCAGCCGAAGTATGAAGGTTAAAGAGCTTTCGGGGCTTAACAATACCATGTTGGGATCTGGTAGTCATTTGTGGAGAGTGAAGGGAATGGACAATTTGAGGGGGTTGGGTTGGTGCCATTGGTGGATGTGGACTTTGGGTTTGTGGAGGAGCAGTGGTGTTAGGGGATTTTGCTCGGGGTGATGTGTTTGATGTGCTGGCTAACTCTTGGCTTGGAGAATCGGGGATGGGGTTGGGGGGTGGTGGTAGTGATACCTGAATAGGACTCGAGGTTTGGGGTGGTGGATCAGCAAGTTGTCCAGGAGGATGATTTGGTGGAGCAGGTAAGTGGAGAAAGGGTATGAGACCTGCATCTAGAAATTCATAAGTAGGACATGAAGGAGTATGGAGTGTAGAGAAAGGGAATGTATGCTCATCAAAATTGACATGCCTGGAAACAAGTATTTTACGACTGGAGAGATCATAACATTTGTATCCTCTATGGTTAGAGGGGTACCCTAAGAACACAAGAAGAGGATAGCATAAGCACCCAAATACAAAAGATGAGAGTAGGAACGATCTTTTTGGTAGAGAATTTTTGTGGGTGATTGAAAGGCAAGCTTTTTGTTGGGTAGTATGTTAAGGAGATAAGTGGCCATTTGAAGTGCATGATGCCAAAATGACGCTGGTAGAGAGGGTGCAGATGACATTATTTATGGTACGAATTTTTCTTTTGGCTTTTCCATTTTGAGAAGAAGTATGTGGGCAAGAAAAACGAAAAGTCATGCCATGTAATTGAAAAAATTGGTGAAAAGATTTATTGTTGTACTCCCCGCCATTGTCATATTGGAAACATTTAATATCTCTTTCAAATTGTGTTTTGATATGAGCACGAAAAGACAGAAAAATGGAATGCACTTGAGATTTATTGGCAATTGGAGAAGTCCATAGAAAATTCGTAAAATCATCAAGAAATAAAACATAATAACGATGACCTTCCGAACTAAGGGTAGGTGATGACCAAATATCGCTATGCACAATATCAAATGGAAAAGAGGTGAATGAGAGAGATTCATAGAAAGGTAATTTAATTTGTTTCCCAAGAGGACATGAATTGCAAAAAAAATTGTCCTGAATTTTATTGCAAATAATGAAATTGTTTCTACGAAGAGAACTTAAAACAGGAGTTCCCGGATGCCCTAAACGATTATGCCATAAATCGGGAGATACAACGGTAAAGGTAGATGGTGTTGAAAAATCAATGGTTGGTCTTGTTGTAACTGGATAGAGGTCACCCGAGCTGTTACATCTCATTAAAGGCATCCCCGTTGGAAAATCCTTCATAGAAAAACCGAACGGATCAAATTCGATAGAAGCATTATTTTCAATGGTAAATTTTCTCACAGAGACAAGATTTTTGATCAATTTTGGGGCATGCAAGACATTATTCAAAGTGAAAGGATGTTTGGATTAAGGTAATAATGCATGTCCATAACCAATTATTGGAATAGTATGATCATTTCTGACAGTAATGTTACGATTAGTGCTCATATTTAAATAAGATGTGAGATTACCCCATTGGAGTCATGTGAGATGTCGGTGTCCATATACCATTGATCATCAGGGGGAGCAATGGAGAGCGTGTCATTGGGATGTCGGATTCGACATCAAGGAATGGGCTGCGTTTAATTTGGGGTGATTGAGACATGTCTTGCCATATGTGAGGCCTAGGCCCAAGAATACTGGGCTGGTGTTGAGTTGGATGCCCAGCTGTTGGGTATGGGCATGGGGGGCTAGCCCATTGCTGCCACGGCCCAGCCCAAGGGGCCTGCCCATAAGTAGATGGCTGTCTCTGCCCATAGGCTGTGTGTCCCGTCTGGTGCTGCGGGGCATATCCCGGCTGCCATGCCGTGGTGTGCTCGTGCCACTGGCTTCCACGGCCATCACTTCTCCCTCTTCCCTTTCCACCGCGAGCTCCGTGGCCACCTCCTCTGCCACTGCGATTGAAGGAGCTGCGGTTGCTGTGGTGTGGGTTTGTACGGTGTTGTGGGTTTCCAGTGAAGTGTCCACCGGAGTTTGCAGCCGGAGAGACAAAAAAGTTGGGGGGAGATTGGGCAGCCTTTTTCATCAGTGCCGTTTCCTCGAACACAAGCATGGAACGGGCTTTGTAAAAGAGGGGAAGAGAGTCTCCATGGTGGATTTGCGATCCAATGTTGGAATACGCATCAGTCAAGCCGGAGAGGAGTTGAAGAAGCAGTCGTTCATTCGACACAGGGGCACCCACATTAGCCAATTGGTCCGAGAGGGATTTGAGGTGCTGACAGTAGGAAGAAGCATCAGTGAAATTTTCCATTTGGACTTTGGAAAATTCTTGTTCCAGGTAGAGTGCCCTAGAATTTTTGTTATCTGAGAATATGTCTTTCAATCTGTTCCATGCGGTTTCACCCGTAGAATCAGGTTCAAGGATTGTGTTGAGAATTGTAAGACAATTGCATCAACACGGAACCAAAGGTCAGGATCCGTGTCTTGAATTGAAGGAATTTGTTTGTTCTTTTCTGATGAGGCAGGGATGATATGATCCATAACTTGATAAGCTCTAGCATGTGTTTTGAACAATTCAGACCATGTAATGTATTGACCTTTTTCAATGTCTAAGGTGACTTTGATAAAGGTGGTGATGTTGGACACCGTAAGAGCAGGATGAGATTGATGAAGTTTGGTGGGAGGAGAAGAAAGTGAGGTGGCTGAGGTGGTAGAGTCTGTTGTGATTTCTGTCATTGTGTTTTTCTGGATTTTCTGGGCAGAGCTTGATTAACAGAGAGGGAAGCAGAGTTGGGTGATAGTTGCAGTTGTTAAAGAAGAAGAGGCAACTAGGGTTTAGATGAAGAAGATGACCTAGGGTTGCTCTGATACCATGATAGAATATTTGGAATAATTTGCCTGCGGATTCCATTGATAATTGGATGATTTATACAAGTATAAAGGGAGAGTCCTTCGGCTACAAAACAGGAAATATATTTACATTCTATAAATAGAAGATTGTTTCTATATTCTAATAGAAGAAGAAGAAGAAGAAGAATGATTTACTATTCATTCAAAATATGCTATAAGTACACAAAAAAATAATTAACTCACGCTTCCCAGTTCGACAATCTATCCAGGTGATACCTATAATCACCAAAATAAAATATGAATCAGCGTGCAAAATCTTGATGATCAATTAAAATAAGTTCATATAATAGCAAAGAAAATATGTAAAGTAAATGTATAAGACCCTAATATTCCTCCTCACCTTCATGAAACAAGCTTTTCAAGTCTCCGACTGCATATAAAGAGAGAAGAGAAGGGTCAACAGTGTTGATATTTTACAAACTTATAATATTAAGCTGTGTTGTACGGATAGGTCAATTTAATACACTACTTGAGGAAAGCAGAGAGAGAAGGGGGGGGACGTACGGTATGGTTCTGTAACAAAGAAAGAATCATTGTACCATTGAAGCTCGAACCCATCTGCCAAAATATCATGGACATCTTTATACGACATATTTCTCACATTTTTTGGAACAATATACATCAAATTTACATGGCACAAGTCAGGTACATCCTTCAAGTCAGGTACATCCTGGATGTGCTCACCAACCATGACATACGAATGGCCTTCCATGTTGACAAAGCTGGGAGAAGAATTATGTGCAGTACCACTGCCATTTTTGCAAGAAGAAGTATCCATAATATAATCTGGAAGAGGATTCAGTATTTCATTTTCGCAACATATAAAAGCTAACACAAAACTCTCTCCCCAATATTTATAATCATAATAATAATAATTACTATTATTATAATTGAAATACTGATAAGAGGGCTCTGTTTCTGTAAGAGAATGATGAGGGAGGGAGAAGCAAACATCCTTCTGAACAGCAGGATCCACAAGTCGAAAAGTGGAGTCACTGTAATTGATTGCCTCAACATAATATTTTTCCATGTTCAAGTGTAATGTTAGGCGCACGTTGTCTTCACAGCCAAGCTCAAAAAATTTGTGGCCACAGCTTTCAGGATCGTTGCTTAATCGGAAAGGGAAGCTAATATTATGGAAATTGCCACAAGTAGAAGGAGCGCAGTCTGATGCAAATCAGGAGCCAAACGCAGATCACAATCAGGAGGCAAGTGCAGATCACGAGCAAGAGGACCAAATCGAAGCGTTTCAGTTACGTATTGCTTTCGAGTTCTTATTCTTTAATTTTTTTGTATGTTTTGTTCAGCACATAATATCAATCCTTCTAAACCAACCCTAGTTTTTAAAATCTTAAAAACCTATTATTTTTTTTTTAACAAAAAGCAAATTAAAAAACCAAATCAAACACAACTTCGATTTTGAGCAACTCGATTCTTTATCAAACTATTGTGTCTAACAAAATTGAGACAAAAAACATAACAATGAAACAATAAATTCTGCTCGATCGTCACTCTAATCAATTCCCTCCATCTTTCTTTTTTTTTCTTCCCAATAATAAAAAAAAAGGAGCATTTGAGTTTCATCATTTTAAAAAAAAATGATGAAATTCAACTTCCACATAAAATCACAGCCTTCAACCCGTGAAATCTTACGCTCTAAAGCATTTCGTTCAATAAAAGTTCTTTATTAATTAAATATACTAACAACCGTAAAAAATATATATTTTTTATTTTATTTTATTTTTTCATGCTTCATTGGAGATGTATAGTAATAATAATAAAAAAAAAATGTTTTTTTACTCGATTGGGCTCAGCTTGATTGGCCCTAAGCCTAACCAACCCAATTAAGGCTCAGTAGGCTCGAGCCCTAACCAAGCCTTACAAGGACATGGACTGGACAAAGAATATACGACAATTGCATTGGCTAAAAGCCATCGTCATCCATTTCCAAAGCAAGAGAACCATGAGAATTTAAATTGTGATGTAAAAAAATAAAATAAAATAGAAAACATAGTAATTTCAACATGCAAATTCAACTAAATTTCAAACAGGTAATTTAATTTTTCTTATAGGTTAAATAAAAAAAAATCTCCAAATTAACAAATCTTTATTGATTTTAATGATAATAACTATGGAAAAATTAATTAAATTAAAAACAGGCAAGGTATTTATAATACATTAAACAAATCTATTTAACACCTCATAGTCACTCATTTACTACTAGAAAAAATAATATTTCTTTTTAAAAAAATTGCATGATATCTTTTGTTTTTGTGTTGACTTGGGAGTGCGGTTGGGGTTGCTTTTAAAAGTGCTTTTCATTTAGAATTATATCAAAATGATATTTTTATTTTATTTTTTAAAAATCATTTTTGACATTAGCACATCAAAATGATTTAAAAACACCAATTTTTTTTATTTAAAATAAAAAAAATCAAATTTTAAACAAACAGCGGTACAACCACAGAAACAAACAGCCCTTTGAATGCATTATGAGCATGGAATTCAAAGTCCAAATAAAATAAAATAGGCAGTCTTTTGATTCACCCGGCGTCTCTTCCTTTTGAATTGGGCAAATAAATCAACATGGCTACACCATATATGCTAAGCACACAGAAACATTTTATATATTTAACTAACAAAAAGCAGTATACATTTTATTATTAATTTTTTTAGTTTCCTTGTATGTTAAAATACATTTTAATATAATAAAATTGTTGTGGGGGAATTTGGTCCACCAATGTTTTGTAAGACCAAAAATAAAACGTGTCCCAATTCGACCTCTAGGGTTCATCCCAAAGAAAATCCTCTTTTGCACTAAGGTTAATGCTTTTTGAGTTTAATATAATTTTTACTAATGTGTATTTAAGTGCGATTAATGTTTTTTTGGGAAAAATAAATTATAAAGGGATTGGTTTTATATAATTTGGTTGATTTGGGAGTCTAATAACAATTTGAGTGACCAACTTGTAAAAATATAGATTGACTATCAAAATAATAATCAAGATGATATTTAAACAAAATATTAAATGATAATATATTAAATTAATTCGGACTAACCCGTCAAATCTGCTATTTAGGTCATGAGACCCTAATAACCCTATAGAAAAATATATATATTAGTTCTAATTATCAATCAATTCAATGTTGAATAATGAAAATTGAAAAAATATAGTTTGACTATAAAAAAATCAAGATGATATTTTTTTAAAATGACAACATATTAGATTAATTCGGGTTAAATATGAGTTGAGTTAACCCAGATTAACCTTATAAACTTGGATTATAAGATCATGATAACATCATAAAAAACAAATCAAAACAAAAATGTGAAACTCAATTTTCAATCAACTCAATGTTTAAAGATGCAATTAAAAAAACACCCGAGTCAACCGAGGTAATCCAGGTCATGAGACCGGGATAACCTCATATAATACAAATTAAAATAAATCATGGAGTCTAATTCTCGATCGACACAATAATGAAGGAAGTAAGTGAAAATATTTCGATTAAAAAAAGAAAAGAAAAACTTAAGTCAACCAACCTCACTCATGATCCTAGTCATAAGAGCGTAATAACCTCATAAAAATCAAATAAAAAATATATGAAACTTAATTTCTAATCAACTTCATATTAAAGGACTAATTTGAGAAAATAACAATAAAACAAATAACCCAAGTCAATCAAGGTTAACTAAACAAACCTAAATCAAGAAAACAAGGTAACTCTATGGAAAAAAATAAAAGAATTATAAAGTCTATTTTTCAACTAGCTCAATATTGAATGATAAAATTAAAAAAAAAAGAATTAAAAACTAAGTTAACTTGATGAACCCGTAAAACTTGTAAGTCAAGTCATGAGACGGTGATAATCCATGAAAAACAGTTATAAAACTCAACTTTTAATCAATTCAATATTAAAGAATATAGTTAAGAAAAAAATAATACGAGTTAATAAGATTAACTCACAAAACTCATTATCTAAGTCATGTAACTGAGATAACTTAATATAAAAATAATTAAAATAAATCATAAAATTAAATATTCAATAAAATAAAAAAAATTCGTGCATCATTTTCCTTATGTTGTAGGATACGAAATCAATGGTCTCTTATATTGGATAATTATTCATAATAAAATTATGGATTAAAAAATAGATAAAATTATTTTTTTAGAAAAAATTCAAACATAATAAATTAAAAGTTATTATCATAACGACTGCATTTTAAATTATTTTTTATTTAAAAATAATATTTTTAACATAAAAATACAAAATAATATTATTTAAAAAAAATTAATTTGAAGATAAAAAATAAAAAAAATTAAATATCTTTTAAGATAATAAAAAAATAAATGATTTTATCAATGAAAGCATCATAGAAGGTTCAAGAGTGTGATGACACTTAATTTTCACTATAAAATACATTACAATAATATATGATTTTTAATTATTTAAAATTAATTGTTAACATAGTGTATTAAAATAATAAAAATAGTTATTTTGAAAACATAAATCTTAATAAAAAAATAAGATAAACCTCACTCCTCATCATCTTTTTTTCTAATTTAAATTTTTGTTAGCATTTTTAAATTATTTCGATGTAATAATTAAAAAATTTTTAAAAAAAATAATTATAAACACACTTCCAAACATCCTCTCAGACTGCTTTTTTTCTTCTTCTTCCAATCTTAAAAAGTGGGAAAACAAGAGAAAGAAATGCAACGCTGAAAATAGAAAACCATTCTTACCAAACAAATAAAAAATTCAATGGATCGTCAACCATCTCAGGCACCTACTCCAACCTAAAATATAATTCATTTAATGACCTCACTGCCACCATTAAATTACTGCTCCATTTTCTTGATTGGTGGGTGGCGTGGTACACGAAGTTTCCTTTGTTTTAGGCCCATAGATTTCTCTCGTTTTTTAATCTATTAAAGCACACACCAAACATTCTACTTTTTACACTTGAAGCTGGGCTCCCATCTCAATCTCTTGCCCCTATCCGTTAACAAAGGAGACTGTTCCTGTATCTTTGCCACTCCTTTCAACTTTGTGGTTCCATCAAGAGAAAGTTGAGAAAAAGGCGATGGGAGGCGATGGCAAAGTTTTCACCTTTGAAGAAGTGTCTGTGCACAACAATCATAAGGACTGTTGGCTTATTATCAATGGCAAGGTGAGATCTTTTGTTGAGTTTTCTTGGTTTTTTGTGGATTTTATGGTTTGATCTCTTGGACCCATGTGAGGAAATTTGGGATCCTTGGATGTGGTTGTCGTTTGGGTACTCTTAGACTTAAATGTTTTTTTTATTTGATCTTGTTTTATGGGTGAGATTAAGTTGTTATGTTTCCTGTGATTTTTGTTATTTTGGACTTGCTATCTTAGATTTGTTGAGTTTTCAGGTTTAGACATGGTTTTGACTCATCTGATATTCAACTATTCTTCTAGTTTCTGTGCCTTTTCATTTATTTTGTGTCTGTCTTTGAGGATCTCATTGCTGTTTATTATGTTTGATTCATTTGAAGTTTGATAGCTCAACTCCAATGATACTAAGAGGGTATTTGACATGGTGGTAGTTTTATCATTTTGAAGTGTTTTTTGCACGGAAAAACATCAATACATCAAAAGATCTGAAAACAAATTAAGCAAAAAAAATAAATTTTGACCAACCTCCTTTATGCTGCAATCCCAAACATTTTTAGAATTATGAAATTTTGTCTTTCTCGGTGTGGAAGTAAATAGGAAGTGAATTGTGCCTGAAACTCTGGCAACGATTGTTAGATGCATCGTCTATACTTTGACAATCTAGGACATCATATAGGGGAGATGCCAATGAAACTATCAAAACGAGAAAAAGAAGAAGAAGAAATGACCACGACTTGCATGGTTTTAAAATGTCTTGCTTTAAGAAGACTTTCGACAGCAATATCTTTCTCATTTTTATTTTTTTTGCTATAATTGCAAGTTATATGTACCAAAAGTTGAATCTTCATAGGAATTTAAATACTTGGGGATTGTTAGTGTTGCTCATAATTCTTTCCCATTCATCCCTATCCCGTAAAAAATGAAGTGTATGGGCCTTCCTGAAAGCACATGTTTCAATCCAACACAATCCTTCATCTAGGGCTGATTAAATAGTTGAAAACTATTGAATTGCCTAACAGAAGCAGCCTTTTCTCATGTTGTGATAATTGAGAATCTTTTGATTCTTCATTGATTGGTAGTAGCACATTGTTCCATGTCCACAATATGGAAGGAATAGCAAATGGAAGACCTTTCTCCTAACTACATGAATCTATTTTCCTGTTCAAAATCAAACGGTTCACCCTGAGAAAAACAATGTATCCTTCAAACAATATACTCATCTCTGGACCATATTTGTTGGATGGAACAGGTTTATGATGTGACAAAGTTCATGGAAGACCACCCTGGTGGTGATGAGGTTTTATTGTCTTCTACAGGTATAGCCCTAACTATGGCCATTTGAAAGCCTATTCTGTAGTTTTTAGTTCATCAAGTACACTAGGCCGACTCATACTTCTCTCATCTTTGTTTTGCAGGTCAGGATGCAACTGATGATTTTGAAGATGTGGGTCATAGTGATAGTGCCAGAGAAATGATGGGCGAATACTGCATTGGAGATGTCGATGCCTCGACTGTCCCTCAGAAAAAAAAGTACAAGGTTCCAAATCAGCCTCACTACAATCAAGATAAGACCTCCGAGTTCATTATCAAGATCCTCCAGTTCCTAGTTCCTCTTGCCATATTGGGTTTGGCCTTCGGAATCCGCCTCTACACCAAATCAACCTAAGGTTCTTGGAATGTTCCAATCACGAGCAACTAGTATTTTATTTGAGCTATCAAGGCTTTCTCATTCGTCGTAGTTTATCTCAGCAATTTAAGCTCGTTTCATTGTCTGTCTGTTTGTCTATGTTTTCATATTCCATCTTCAGAAACGTAGAGTAGTCCCATTGTGGTGCTTGAGCTTGTTCTAGCCCTTTGTTATGCTCTTAGTTGCAACTCTGTTATTGAACATGAAAAATAAACCAATTGGCAATTTCATGTGTACTTCAGACTACCTCCCCCTTGTTAGCTCACTTAGCAATTTTAATTTTTTTTGTATTTCTAGGGCTTCCTTTGAATTTGAAGCCAGAATTGAAGCTGGCTAGAATTGACTTCTTAAGATGATTGGATGCTCTCCCTTGTGTGTGAATGATTTTGATTTCTTTAGGGGAAAGGAGCTCTTACATTAAGGTTTAGTTAAATCCCTAGAACCCTAATCCAAACAGGAAGAATCAAATTTGGCCATGATAAGAAGAAATAAGATCAATGATTCCATTCAATACTAGCAGATGGACAAGAACTACTCCATCAAAGTCTTTCAATTCTATTAAAAATGATGTAGCACAAGGTTCTAATCAATCTCAAGAATTCGATTATGAACAAAGAATGCAACTAAGGTAATGTTACAAGTACAGAGGAAAGTACAGTACTGGTCATTTATGTAAGCAAACAAATAAATATTTGTTAGAAAAAGATGAGGAATAAGAGGATGACCTCAAGAAAGCAATGAAAGGTGATAACAATAAGATAAATATTGAAGAATATGGATTATCATTGCATACATTGGCAGAAAGTTAAGATTAGAGGAAGCTATCTTGGAAAAATAATTAGTGCCCACAAATTTATTGTTGAAAGTGTTGTTAAAGAGATGGTGGGAAAAACTATTACATTAGCTTTCATAGTAGCCAATGTGAAACTCTCATTAGTTTATGGAAGAAGAGTATGAGTTTCATGATGATATAAGAAAGCTTAAGCTAGAGAGATGATATTAGAAGTAGAGTGGCTAAATAGGTATTCTTTTAGCCTGTTTGACTTTGATAAAATAAAGATTTCTTTTAAAAAACAAGAAATAATTTACTTAAGAATTATCTTAGAAACATTGATGTATAATCAACTATTTGCAAAGAAATCTAAATGTTTATTTTGTGAAAAGAAAGTATAATATCTAGGATATATTATCTTTATAAAAAAGGTGGGAATTGATAAAAAAAAACTAAAAAAACTAAAAATATGAGAATTTACCTCCTCATTTTGTCAAGGGACTGAGAAGCTTCCATGATCTAGTTGGGTATTATAAAAAGTTTATTAGAGGTTTTGGCATTATCAGCAAACCATTGACTAATTCATTGAAGAAAAATAGTTTCAAATGGAATAAAGTTAATATTGGCCTCACCAAGCTTTCATAAGGTGTTGGTGTTAAAAATTGATGCTTGTGTTGTAGGGGGAGCAATACTGAGTTCAGAGGGCAAACTTTTAGCTTATATTAGTAAGGTTTTATATCCTCAACATTTAGGGTTATCCAATTATATATATAAAAAAAAGAATACATAGTCATCCTAATGGTAATTGAAAGATGGAGACACTATCTAGAACATGATCAATTGACTAACCATGAGAGTTTAAAATATATGATGGTGGTGGTCATGAAGGGCTTCTTCCTTCCTCTCACCCCAGGTTCAAGCCTTGCCAGACACGTCTGTCATCCCCGCGGTGCCTTACATGCTCATTGGGTTTGCAGGATGTTCAGTGGGCCCGGGGATTTAGTTGTGGTGCGCGCAAGCTGACCCGGACATCCCGGTTATAAAAAAAAAAAAAATTGAACTGGTGGATGGCATTCTAAAATATAGGAATAGGATTGTGATTAAGAGTTTAGAAAATATGAGTTAATGTTTCTCATGATTCTTATATTAGAGGGATTCAAAATTCTTACAAGAGGTTGAAGACACTATTTTACTAGCTAACTATGAAACAACTAGTGAAACAAATGATAGAAGAATGTGATGTTTAAAAAAAGGAAAGAAAAACTTTACAAAATGGCTTATCCAAGATTTGTGTAGCCTCTAACATTACTAAAGAGATTTTTGGAGAAATACCTTAATAAAATTCATTAAATCCTTACTTAAATCAAAAGGGAAAGATATAACAATAGTGGTGGTAGATAAATTTACATGATATGCTCATTTCATTGCTTGAGCTCATCTTTTTTCGGCTTAAGATATTGCTCAAGTATTCTTGGATAATTCTTACAAGCATCGTAAAGGCAGCATGGCTGCTAAAATGGGATTGGTGGGGTGGTCCAAATTCTTTGAAAAAGATATCACCTTGGAAGATCTTGATGAACTGGAGCAACATTTTCTAGATTTTAGCGTGGATTCTTAAGGTCAAGAATATTTTTAAGGAGCGTCAGTTGTTCCAACAGGATTAAAAAGCATAAATTTACTGAGTGAATCAGCCAAAGGAGCTTCTTGAAGAATGTTATGATTTGACCTCTTGGAAACCATCAATTTAGAACTCTAGAATTCACCCGCAATCTGTGCCGACTCACTGTGGCTGCAGTGGTCTGGATAAAACCGGCCAACCAGACTCCATTTCCGGTTGCAATCCCTTCACCCATGTCAATGGAGATGCATTATTGCCCGTTTTGAGGCTGTCAGCCTGGAGAGTTTTACACTCCCATGAGAGTTTGCTGGAAGGTGAATTCTCCAGCAGAACTCCTCAAGCTGAGCTTATTTTGCTCCCCCGAAATGTCCAGGATATACAGAATAGAAGTTGCTACTGCTTTCCAGCTTCTAAATTGGCCTATCATTTTCTCCACCCCTCGCTCCTCTATCACATCAAGGCCAATTCTTCATTTGTTGCATTTGTTATATTTGCTTTGAATGGCTTTGTGCACTTCTTTTTCTGTCTTGATCATCTCTATCAGCTGAAGATAATATTCTTTTTGTTAAAGTATATTCTGGGGCCTTACCTAATAGCTCAAGTTTCTACGTGAGATGGTTTCTTGATATAGTATTAGAGCTTTGTTAACCCAGCGGTCACGGGTTCGAATCTCACTATCCTTATTTTATTTGATAAAAATCAAGCACAAATTAGTACGAGGCCATGTGCAAGTTTCAAACTCAAATGACTTTCACTTGAGGAGCTGTGTTAAAGAATAATATAAATCATATTCTGTGACCTCACATAACAGCTTAAGTTTTGAGATGAGATGGTTTCTTAATATTTTTATCATCAACAGTGCAATAACCTATGTGTTACATCCCAATACTTACCACAAAGTATATTTCTTGTTGAAGAGCCTTAGAAATGTAAGTTACATTGGTGAAAATATCTGATGTCTGTGATCACATATTCAAGTTTCCATTCTACTAGGTGTTGCTCATAAACGCAAGGTGGATTCATTGATCAACCAAAATCATACGTCCTAATTTATATTAATGTTTACGAGCTTTTTTTTTTATGCTGTTAAAGTATAATATAAATTATATTCTGGTGTCTTACTTAACAGCTTAAATTTTTAAATGAGATGGTTTCTTAACATGATATCAAAACCTTGTTGACCCAGCGGTCACGAGTTCAAATCTCGCCATCCTTATTCTATTTGATAAAAATTAAAAACAAGATAACGTGGGTCTGTACAAGTTTCAAACTCAAAAGATTTTCATTTGAGGGTGTGTATTAGAGAATAATATAAATTATATTATAGGACCTGACATAATAACTTAAGTTTTCATGTGAGATGGTTAATTAACATATATATATATATATATATATATATATATATATATATATATATATATATATATGTTTGTCCAAGAATCTTTATCTGACGCATGCAGATTTGTGCAAGATGAAGAAAGGAATCCACCATCAAATGCGATGAATATCCTCTGTGACTCAAGATGGAAGATTAATGCATGCCAACACATGTTGGCAGGGTCTGCCACTTCAGAGCAAAACGGCAAATGGCTGAAAGTTTAGGTCAGATGGTGAGGTGCTGTTTGGATTGCGGTTTATTATTTTTTAAAGTATTTTTTGTTTAGAAATATATTAAAATAATATTTTTTTATGTTTTAAAAATTATTTTTAATATCAACATATAAAAATGATCTAAAAATACCAAAATAAATTTAATTTCAAGTAAAAAATATAACTAATTTTTTTTTTCAAAAAATATTTTTGAAATATAATATCGAACACCGAATTAAGCAACGGTATGAGCATGAGAGTGCATGAGATGATAAAAAAGAAAAAAAAGTCTCTTCCTTTTATTTTCAAGATACGAAGAGAAGTCACTGGGCCTTGTTGGTAAGAGTGTTTGATATTTTTTTATTTGGAATTATATTGAAATAATATATATTTTTATTTTCAAAAATTTAATGTTAAAATCACCACCTTAAATACTAAAAAAATAATTTAACTTGGATTGAAATGTAAAATTAAAAACAATAAAGATTTTATTAAAGAGTCGAGGAAAAAAAAAGAAAAAAAATCATCAGAATAAAAATTGAATTGAAAACACCAATACATGATAGAAAAAAAAAAATTGAATATGTAGAATTTTTAAAAGTTTTTTTTTACATATAAAAATGTAAATATAAAATCTTATACACATATCCAATTAAATAAAATGATAAATAAAAACATAATTGGAAAAATTAAAAGACCAATGTAAAGCTAAGCCCAACCGGACCGGTCACCCTCTCTCCATCTTGCCTGGCCAGTTCGGGCTAACCAATTTTAGTTATTTTAGGGGTATTTAACATTGTGTTTCAATTTTTTTTAATATATGTTTATTTTTCATGTTAAATTAAGAATTTTGGGTGTTTTTAAATCATTTTTATTTGTTGATGTCAAAAATAATTTTTTTTAAAATAAATATTATTTTAATACATTTCTGAAAAAAAAAAAAAACATTTTCTAAAACACATCGGTCATACTCTAAAACAAACACTTAATATGACAACATGGGTTATTTATCTGGTTGTGTTTAATGATTTTTTTTATGAAAATCAATTTGTAATAAAGGAAAAAATAAAAGAAAAAAAATTATGCAAGGTTAAACATATTAAAAATAATATAAAAAACAAATATTTAATCCACATAAAATATACAAGAAAATTGTAGATAAACTATACTAACCTACGAAAAAAGTAAAAAACCGCTATTTAACAAAGGTTAAAATACCAAAAAAACCAAAAACAAATAGAGAATAATATTAATTAAAACATAAACTTAAAAATTATTTAAAAACATGTTAAAAAAATTAAACCCATGTTATTTTTAAACACTATATATATATATATATATATATATATATAATTTTATTATTATAATCCACAACAAATCAAATCCAGAAATATGTGGTGTAGTTTTCTCATGTTACTTAGGATTGACCATAACTAGTTTGCGATGAAGACTTCACTTTTAAAACTCTCGAACTTTTTTGTGTTCTCTCAGTGCAATAAGTATTTGAACGTCAAGACCTGTCCATTCCCATGGAAGCAAGATAGTCAAAATCGCGAGCCAACTCGCAAAATCGTACGATTTTGCGAGTTGGCTCTGAAAACCTGGTTGGACCGGAAAGAAAAATCGAAACCGGTCAAACTCGGTCAAACTCGTAGAAAAATCGTTCAAAATCGTAGAAAAATCGTAGAAAAATCGTAAAAAATCGTAGAAAAATAATAATAATATTTAATTATATTTAAATTCATTTTTTAAATTTAAATATAATTAAAAATAATAATTTTTGTACGGACATTTTACGATCTTTCTACGATTTTACGATCCGATCTTACGATCCGATTTTTCGGAGCCCTTTCCGATCCGTGTCAAAATCTCGATTTTGACTGCCATGCATGGAAGTTATTGCAAGAAGCTTTTCTCAGGTGTTCTGCTTAGTACATTTATTGTCTTCTGCAGATTGAAGTTTTGCTTTATGATTTTAAATGGGAGAAATAAATTACTTTGATTCTCCGTGTTTCGCTGTGGCCAAAACTATATTAGTAAATTACCTATACCCTATATACCCCTAAACTCAGCGATAATCATGAAAAAATCGAGGGTGAAAGTACCACACTAACCCGTCTCTAGGCTTCTTTTTTTTAATTTTTTTCAGGGGTTATTTACATAGTTTTATTATGCATGAATTTATGAAAAAACAAAAAAAAAATCACTGTTCTGTGTTCTTTTTTCAGCATCTAGGGTAAAATAGTAATTTATTGTACGAAAAAATTATAAATATCATCCATGTCGTTTCAAAATATCAAAAATAACTCTGGACATGGGGGTTAATTTTTTTCAGCCCTAGAATAAAATGGTAATGTTACTGATGCAATCTACACTAACATGTGTTTATATGAACAATGTTTTTTATTTTATAGTTAATATATATATATATATATATATATATGAGAAATTTAATTTGAAACAAATAAAAAAAATATTTGCTCGAAGATGGTGAGACATCCACTTCCATCGCCGTCCCCACTGCATTCCCCGACGTGACAATCGCCTCCATCCCTACCGCCACAACTTGGCCACTGATCTATCGAAACGACAACGCGTTCCTCCTGAAACAACAATTCCACACCTTGGCGATTGTCTCAAAGATCACAGACCGATTTGGATTAAAACGAACTGCTTCATGATTACCCAACAGCAAAAGGATTTGGGATAACAAATCGTTGGAGTTCTACGAGAAAAAATGGAGGCCGTCGCTGGTGACAGGCATGGCAAGTCCTGGCAATCTTGTTTCCATGATGAACATTTCATACACTGCCGGAATGGCGGCCATACTTCATCGGAGTTTTCATTTCATTAACTCATTGGGGCTGTTTCTTTCGCAACAATTTCTTGATCTGATACAATGAGATTTTCTGCTGTTCAAAAGTTCCCAGATTACTTGCGAAAATTTGTAGTTTTCTCCATGAAAAGCTTCAGATGGGGTCATCATCAATCTTGCAGAAATCTTTTAGGACCACATGAAACATTATTTCTGCATCTTTGCATCACAGTTTCGCATCATTTGGTACAAAATTGGCAGGTCTCGCCGCCTCGAGAAAGCTACCCTGAGTTTCTTCAGAAACCCACAGCGGGATAGGCCGTGCGCGGGAAAGTTTACACCTTCATTCAACCTTGGATCCAAAACCAAACACACAGTTAGGTCACCCTGTCCCCACTTCAGTCTACCGTCGTACCACCACCACCACCACCCACCTACCGCCACTAGTTAATGGGGTCACAGTAATGGGGTCCACCCCATTCTGGGACGCCATATCTGCGCCAACACGCGCTCGCGCACTGTCCTTCCAATGGTTCTGTAACGTGTATCAAGCAAGGTTGTAAATTTTACTTCGGTTGGTTATTTGTTTTTTTAATTGAAATAAAATATTTTAATTTTGAAGTAGTTTGATATGTTGTTTCGAGATTATATTATTTATATATATATATAAAAAAAAAATTGGTTCAAATCTAAAAATAAAATTATTTTACTGAATAAAATTAAGAACATATATAATATTATGAGAATGACATTACTAATCTCATAAGATCATTACATTCTCTGATTGCTCTCAAATTTTAACATAATATACAAAAATATATCAAGAGACTCATTGTAAAATTCCATCTCAATCTAACGGTCGGATTAAGAGATATGATTGATATTGTAAAATTATTCATTATTTAAAAAAACACTATTTAACCGAAATGGAACGGAAAGAACAAAACCAGAAGGTTTCAGCCAAAAATTGAGCAGAATTTCCAGAACAGACCGAAATTTTAAACGAGATAAAAACTACACTATTTTATCTTATTTTTATAACTATACAAAATATTTTGGCCGAAACAAATCAAAATTAACAACACTGTTATCTCTCTCAAAAGCATGAAGCATGGATTTTACAAACAAGACTTGAAGGCCATAGCTTCATTCATGTGAGAGGGTGAGAGGTAGTTCCCTCCCCTCCCTGCAGATCAACGATCAATGAAATGCCCTTTTGAAAATCCGAGAAGAGTCCATCACTCCAAGATTTGAAATAAAATAATAGGGTTCATTGGAAATTGAAGATTCCTTCGTTTCAGCCAATACCATTTAAATCCACCACCACTATAACCACCACCAATGTATTTTCTAATCACATCAACCTATCATTACAGGGGTGACCATATTGCCTTTGTATTCCTTAAGAAAAGGCATCTCTGTTTGACAAAACGCATGCCACTGCTAAGTAATTGTTTGAGAGTTCTTGTAAGAGATATTTCTGTTCAAAAATATATAAAAATAATATTTTTTATTTTTTAAAATTATTTTGAATATCAATACATCAAAATAATCTAAAAACATTTAAAAAAATTCATTTTTTTTTTCAAAAAGACACCCATTTTATTCTGTGACTCCCTTTCGACAAGATGAAAATATGAAGATTACTCGACTAATTGTCTCATTGTCAAGGGTTGAAACTAACTCCTTGATATATATAAAAATATCCCAAGTTTAAACACTATTTTTTTTTTTTTTTAACTGGTATAAAACTTTTCGGTCAAAACAAAACGGTATTACTAACCAAGCCCTGGAAACCAGATCTTGGGAAGATAAAAAGCAACACAGTAGAATCAAGTTTATTTCTTCATTTCCAGGCCCTTTTCACAAAAGCACTTTACACAGTTCTTACGCAACTCCGTCCACCTACCTCAGGATGCACAATTTTGAACAGAAGATTATAAAAGTTGAATTGAAAGGTGGAACTTTATGAGATGGCCAGATTCTTTAAATACATCTAAAAACTCCAAATGAACTACCCTACCGCAACCACCACCACCACCACCATCCATTCCATCGAATAAGTTAAAATAGCTAGCGGTTATGAACAGTGTTTTGCCTCTATCAGAAGGCAAAGTTAGAGGCACCGTCTCGCATGGATACAAAAAAGCCAGAGTTCAACTGCGCAGAGACCAGTAGATGACAGGAACAGACAAAAATAATAAGGAGGGGATAAGGCTCATGCTTATTCCAGAGAGATGCACCAGAACACGTATATAGACAAATAAGGGGAGGAAAATCCAGTAAATTTCTGTACCAGAGAGACTGACCTAATTGCATGAAGCCTAAATCTACATCTTCTTCACTTCCCCTCTCAGATGATCCGTTAGACGTAGGACTTTGGTTTGTATTTTGCTGGTGTAACTCATAACCCCCTGTGATGTTACAGACCATTAGTCTACACATGTTTGACAAACCTACTTTCTTTACAGCTAAAAGAACAGGTGATGGAAAATGGATATAACACCACCACAGGTAAAACTACTACTAATTCCAGCTACTTCTAAAATTCTAAGCACAAGATCAATCATTAATCTGCAGGAAAAGTCCTGATGGAATGCTAATGTCTTCTATGGATCCAATTTCTCCCATTTGTAACGTCCAGGGAGCGGCTTGTCACTAACAGGGTCAAAGTTAAACCTGCCAAAAATCAACATTTCTATCAGCTAAGATAACAAGATAGTCCAAAAATCCTAAGCAATCATTCAGAGAAGATAAACAAATATATGGGAGGTTTATACTTCTCAGTAAATCTCCTTAGCTGCTCTTCTTCAGCAGGGCCAAAGAACTCATCCATTTCATGGGTTGTTGGAATGCATCTTCGCATTGAGTTCTGTAATCTATGGCTACTTTCAGCTGGGCTAGAAGGTTTTGTAGAAGAACCCGGGGTTCTTGCGTCTTCTGTGCCTCTTGTTAAATTGCAAGGAGTGGATTCCCTAGTGCTCCTGTAACAAAGAAGATAAATATGACATAGGCTCGGTGGATATGTAACCTAAGCAAGAATAACATATAGCATAATGACATGATGAGAAATAACTACACATGATGCTGTAAGTTCGCGTGTAATAAAGCTATCAGCACTGATAATAAATACAAAGCTTGTGCAAATAACATTAAAAAGGAAACATGAATCGTGTCAGCATGTAAACAATTGAAAACTTAAAGTTTTCCAACCCATTAACACATTCCAGCTCAATTGTGCAGCTTAGGTTACGTACAATCTGCAAAAGGTGCCAGGAACCTCCCAATCACAAAAATAACCAATCGCTTAAAATGCTAGAAATATCCGAACCACCACAGAAAGAAACAAACCATTTTTTTTTTACTATGATGCACTTCAAGCAACAAGTAAAGAAATAAATTTCGGGAATTACAACAGAAAATACCCAAAATGAGGTCTCCTGTTTCCCAAATTCAATTTTTCGTATACAGAGAGGATAGTTACAAGCACTAACGGATCAAGGAAGGAGTAGAAAACCACTTTAGATATCTCATCCTCATTACATGAAGCAAATAAGACACAAAAACATTATTTAGGCTTTCAATCAAATCAGAGTCCATGGATCAGTGGATAAAATAATCAGCATAACTAATTCCAAAATAAAGTAGTTTCTGTTAGAGCGTCTGTGTCCAAGCAGAGATTATAACCAAGTCTTATAACAAGAAAAAAAAACCATTAGGCATATTCATGTAAACATACACCAAACAATAATAATATCGCTTGAAAAATGCAGAGGTATTTGTTGTTGGAAGAACCAGCGGAACAGCTTAGTTTCTTTTTATTAAAATAATGCAATGGCATCCATGCCTGAGAGAACTACAAGAAGAGGACAATTGTTAAACTATTTTGTTTTGATACACAATATAATAAGGGCCCGGAAAATAACAACCAAATTGAAGTAAAAGCAATTTAGCAATAACTGTAAGGCATGTTCAGTGCAAAGTCCAGTAAACAGATGGGCAGACAAAATCATGGAATTTTTAATCAGAGACCCGCAAAAGGCAATGAAGTCATACGAATCCTGTTATCCATGAAGATGGTTAATGATTCATTAAAACCACAAAACGAAGTTAGGGAAAGAATTTCCCAAAATACAAGTCACACTTCAGTGGAAAAAAGATAAAATTATAGAACGATGTTTTAAGCGCTTGAAAGAGAATTGGATATATTGATAAGTGGTTTTAGTTTCATGGGTCTAGATTACCAAGAGTCTTAAGGTTAGATCCAACATCTTAAAGTTCTAATCCACACTGCATTTTCCCAGAGACCAAGCAGAAAGGGGGATAAAGAAAATGACTTTTTTTTTAACAGAAATGAAGCTTAAGCACGGTTAACCCAAAAGGCTGCCAAGATTTTTCTATTTTTCTTCTCTTTCTCTCATTTTCTCAGCAGCCAAACACTGATAAACAAATTTCCCCAACCCCTTACTAAACGCAATTTTTTTTATAAAAAAAATGAATACCCACCTCAATTACCCTCTTTCCTTCCATTTGCCTATCAACCAAACAGGAAAACCCTAAAATTAAACACCAAAAAAAAACCCAAGTTTTTCCAAAAAGAAATTTTAGAATAAGACACTCATACACTTCTTGTACGTCCCCCCATTTTCCCATTATTCAAAATTCCAAAAACAAAACCCTAAAATATAGAGAGAAAAAAGCATTTCAAACTTCTCAAGAAAAGAAAGAAAACCCACCTGTCTCTGTCTTCAATATCCAAAACATTATCTCCAAAAGAACCCAAATCTTTACTATTGCTGTTATTAATCTCATCAACCTCTTTACTCTCCCCCCCTTCTTTCTCTTGACCCGACCCGGAGTCTTTAACCACCCGCGAGCTCGATTTCAAAATAGGGCTGGGGCTTTCTTGCTGCCCTAACTTGTTATTATTCTGACCACCCAGTCTCTGTTGCTGCCTCCTTGTAGAGCCATGATGCAATGATGGAACTGGGGGTGGTTTCTTCTCAAGACGGCGGCTGCGGAGCTGGAGGTATCCGGCGGGAGACGAGGGAGGAGTGGCAGAGGAAGCATGCAACTTGAGGGCTTGTTGTTTCTTGAGAGCTAGGGTTTTGGCTCGGGTACGGACACCATAACTCATATCCAGCACGGCTACATCATTTGTCGTTTTAGCCTTCCTCATATACTTGCCCATTTCTCTTGTAACTCAACTCATGTAGGGAGATGGAAATGAAAAAGGGAAGCTGGTGGGGTTCATTGGTAGTGAAAGACAGAGAAGGAGGTGGTTTGGGCAAGTTTTTGTAATGGCTGTTGAGGAGAAGAAAGAATAAAAGTAGGGGTTGAGGTTGTGGTATGGGTGTCACTGTGTGTAGAGTCTTCTCTTTCTGCTTTTTAAAATGGTTTTTTTAGAAATATATTAAAATTATATTTTTTTTATTGTTTATAAATTATTTTTTATATTATTACACATAAAAATAATTAAAAAACATTAAAAATAATTAAAAATAAAAATAAAAATAAAAATTTATTTTTAAAAAATATTATTTTTTAAAAAATATTTTTGAAACACATCGTCAAATATAAAAAAAAAAGATAGTTGAAATTGTCTTGAAAGTGATTAAAAAAATTATTTTTGATAATAATAAAAATGATCTAAAAATATCATAAAATTTAATTTAAAAAAAAATAATTTAAAAAAAAATACCATGTCAAACAAATATTAAAAATACTTTTAGATTATTATTTTTTAAAATAAAATATTTTTTTAATATTTTTAGATTTCAAATTATATTAAAAATAATATTAGAAAATATATTTATAAATAAAAAAACATTTTTGAAAGCTACAATAATTGTATTCTCAAACATAGAATAGGATTATTGTTGTGTATTGTGATTGTCTACTCAATTTCTCTTCTCGTCTCTTTTTCCTCCTCTGATATTTTCAATCTAACCTCTCTCATTATTATTTTTTAATAGATCATTTATATTTATATCCATTGTATTTATTTATTTATTGTTATACTCATTATGATAAAATATTCGTTATTTTAATATATATATATATATATATATATATATATATATATATATATATATATATATATATATATATATACACACTCAAAGATAAAAGGCTGTTTTTGAATTAGCTTGCATTCAATGGGGTGATAAATTTATTTTTAAAATATTTTAAACATGTTTAGAGAGTGTTTGATATTGTATTTTAAACATATTTTTGAAAAAAAATTATTTTTATTGTTTACTTTAAATTTAAAAAATAGTGTTTTTAAATCATTTTCATATGCTAATATCAAAAATAATTTTTAAAAAATATTTTCAAAAGCAACTTTGAAACAGTCAATTAAAATTGAATTCAGTTTTATATATTATTTGAGTTTAATTGATGCCTTATTATAATTATTATGTTTAAAATAAAATACTAAATACTTGCAAATATATATACAATTGAATTACTGATTTTTTTTCTTTTAATTTATAAATGTTTGTTTTATTATAAAATAATTTGTGAAAAAAAACTGTGTTCTTATTATTCCCCCAAACATTTCTATGTATTGATCATATCGCGAAACGAGTAAAAGGCGATATGTCTCGGGATATGAAGGACCCTCAGTCCTTGGATTCCCTTTTAGGTGGCCAAGGGCATTTTGATTTCCTTTTTATTGGTTTATTTGTATATTTTTCGTCGTCTATGATAGGACTTGAACAATCCCACCCCCCTAACAGCACGTGTAGTCCACGCTCCCTCGCTCGTTGCTCTGGGATTCTGAGAAAGCTCTATAGGGGGGCATGCATGATCCCTTTCCTCTCCATGAGTATCAAAAAGCTGATGCTTTTGGGTTTTGTTTATCCTTTCGTACAATCATATTTTGAGAATTTAATAAAATATTTAATTTTTAATTTTTAATATCTTAATATATTAAGATTGAAAAAACATATTAATTCTTTTAATATATTTTCAAATAGAAAATAACTTCTCGTTTACTTTTATATTTTTTAGATTAGTTTAATGTATTAAAATAAAAATAAAAGATTAGTTTAATGTATTAAAATAAAAATAAAAGATTATTTTTAAATAGAGCATAAAATAATTCCTCTGAATGTGCTTAGATGTCAAATCGGCGGCATTTAGTACCTTGTACTGTACTGATGCCGTCACACCTGGGTCATTTCAATCTTTAAAATTTAATTAAATGTTAAACTGGCAAAAATCAAAATACAAAAATATCATTTCAGTCCTTGAAATTGATGGCATGATTTCATTAAGTATTTACATAATAAATTTTGATATGAGATAATAATCAATTAAAAAAAAAAAGACAATGGGCTTGCGCGCATAAAATTGAGTCGAGCAGGAAAAAACCCGATTGTTCCTATTGCAATAGCCTTTAAAATTCTATAATAACTTTAAATTGAATATTATATGATAATTGCCTATAAATACTATATTTCTATATTATTTTTTCACAAATTTTAATTGATTTTAAACCCTCCAATATTTGAATAATAAAATTTATTATGATAACATCGCTATAATAAATTATTAAACTCTACAAATACATCTTGATAAATTAGAGATGCTATCTAAATATATAACAAGTGCAAAAATCGTGGAAAACAAAGATGTAACTTTTGCATGAGACAACACATGAACGCTCTTTTTTTTTCTTTTTGTGTCTAGAAATATGGTTGATATTACTTTTTAAAATATTTTTTATTTAGAAAAGTATTGTACTAATATTTTTTATGTTTTAAAAATTATTTGTGATATTAGCATATTAAAATAATTTTAAAATATTAAATTTTAATTTAAAGAAAAAAAATCTTTTTTTTTCAAAAATATTTTAAAACATAGTGTAAAAACAGTGTGTTTGCTTCTCGCATTTTTCTTCACTCTAGACAATGCTGAATTTTTTCAAGGAAACTATATTTTCTTTAAATTGTTTGAGTAATCATGCAGTTATTTCTAATAGTTTTGTGGGATTTTAGCTTGTTTGATTTTCATTTATCAAAAAAGGTGAATTATTAAAGGAGTAATTTATGTTTTTGAAAAGTAAAGCTTAATAATTTTATCTATTTTTTTCTCAAAATAAATAACAAATAATTTTTATTTCTCTTTCATAAATTATGGTTCAATTCATCTCTATTTTTTGACTCTTTATATATCACCACTTAGATTTCCAAATGAATGAATGAAAAGCCTCCAACTCTAGCGGTTATCTTATTTTTATATTTTTTCTGGTTTTTATTTTTATTTTTAGTTAGTATTAAGATTTTTTATTTTGATGTTTTTAAATTATTTTTATGTGGTGATATCAAAAATAATTTTTAAAAAATATAAAATTATCATTTTAATACATTTCTAAATAAAAAATATTCATAAAAATAACCTTAAACACACTGTGCACCCATCCGCACGTTATTTTGTAAGAATTATTGTGTACCTTTTTCTAAAAAATATAATTTTAAAAAATGAGTAACCATAATTTTATTTGTGCATGCAGCTTCTGCTTGCTATGAATATGAAGATCAAGGAGTGATGATGGCAGCAGCTTGTGGACAATATTACCAGACAATATTACCAGGTAACTTGTGTTGGTGGGCACCCCATTCCCTTGTTGGAGTCATGGGTATGTAGCAACCTTATTAATTTCGTTTTGGTTTTTTTAATTGAAACAGAATATTTTGGTTTTAGAACGTTTTGACTCGCTGTTTTGGGATTATACGGTTTATGTATAAATATATAATTAAATATATTAATTCAAAAAAAATTAGTTCAAATCCAAAAATAAAATTATTTAGAATCATGCAATTTAATCTAAAAGAAGACACAATAAAATGATTTTCCTCAACAAAATTATGAACATGTATAATATTACAAGAATATCATCATCAATCTCGCAAGGTCATTATAATATATGATTGCTTTGAAATTTTAACATAATATATATAAATATGTCAAGAGACTCCTCGTAAAATTTTATTTCAATCTAACGGTCGGATTAAGAGATATGATTGATTGTAAAATTATTCATTATTTAAAAAAAAACATTATTTGGCCGAAACGGAACGGACAGAACAAAACCAGAATGTTGTGAGGATTTGTAAAGATTTACAGATTATTGAATCAAATCTAACAAAAAAGAGAATTGTTTAGAGAATTTGGAGAGAGAGAAGAGAATTAAAAATTGAACTTTGTTTCTGTTATTATGATTCTGCAAACACATGGTATGTCCAGTCCTTCCTATTTATACACATGCTCATGCATAGAGATACAAATGTGCATTTATCATTTTATACTCTAACACCCCCCCTCAATCTCTTGCTTTGGTAAACCAAGCATGAGATTGTTACAATGAGTACAAAACAAATAAGTGCTCAAGCCCTTAGTAAGGATGTCAGCGAATTGTTCTGAAGAGGAAACAAACTGAACATAGAGCTGATTGTTGGCTACGCGTTCACGAACAAAATGAACATCAATCTCAATGTGTTTTGTCTTCTGGTGTTATACTGGATTGAATGACAGTGTAATGGACGAGAGATTATCACAAAAGAGAACTAGTGGTTGATTAATGGAGACACCAAGAAAGACGAGTAACTGCTTAATCCAATCAATTTCAACAGATATGGAAGACAAAGCACAACATTCTGCCTCATTAGATAATCGAGAAACAGTGTGTTATTTCTTTGACGACCATGAGATAGGATTAGAACCAATGAAGACAATTAGACCAGTAATGGACCTGTGATCATTAGGATCACCCGCTCAGTCAGCATCACTGAAGGCTTTGAGATCTAAGGAGCCTTTATAGTAGCTAAGACCAAAATTGATAGTGCCCTTGAGATATCAAAGAATTCTCTTCACTGCTGTGAAATGAATCATCATAGGATTTTGCATAAATTGACAAACTTGATGAACAGAGAACGCAATATCAGGACGAATGAATGTAAGATACTGCAATGCGCTAATGAAACTACAATATAAGGTGGGATTATCAAAAGGGGCACCATCATCCTTAGATAACCTCTGATAAGGTAGACACGGGGTGGCACAAGCCTTAGTATCAAGCATCTCAGTCTTAAGAAGGAGCTCATGAATGCACTTAGACTGGGAGAGAAACAAAGTGTCATGGCAACGAGAGATTTAAATCCCCAGAAAGAAGTGAAGAATCCCCATATCTGTTATATCAAATTTCATGGCGAGAGAACGAATGATGCTGTGAATCTCACTAGAATCGCTCCCAATAATGATTATATCATCAACATAAACCAGCAAATTAATAACTCCAACAGCAAGATGCTTAACAAAGAGGGAAGAATCAGCATACGTATGTTGAAACCCCAAAGATGGTAAAAAAGAAGTGAACCTTTCATTTCATGCCCGCAGAGCCTGTTTTAGGCCATAAAGGGATTTATGAAGTTTGCAAACTGATTAAGGATGAAGAGGATCCTCAAATCCTGGGGGTTGAGCCATATAAACTTCTTCATTAAGAGTGCCATGTAGGAAGGCATTCTTAACATCCAACTGTCGTAAATCCCATCCATAATGTGCAGCAAGTGCCAAGACAAGTCGAACCGTAGTTGGTTTAACCACGAGACTAAAAGTTTCGCCATAATCTTGACCTAGTTCTTGACTGAAACCTTGGGCAACCAATCTAGCCTTATGATGAGAAATAGAGTCATCATCATTTTCCTTAATTATGAAAATCCACTTGCAGCCAACCAAGTTTTTCTATGAAGGAAGAGGTACTAGACTCTATATTTGCTAATGAGAGATAAGAGGAATGACTTCAAGCAATAGCTCATATGGGGATTTATTATGTAGGATTGTTGAAGGCATCCTATTAATCAAATAGGAGGTTGTGTGGACTGCAAATGTCCAAAAAGAGGAAGGAAACTTAGCATGCTGCAATAAGGTGATGGTAGTTTCAATGAGATGGCGATGTTTGCGCTCAGCCATCCCATTTTGTTCAGGGGTATATGAACATGTTTTTGATGAAAAATACCCTTATCAGCAAGAAAACGTTCAAATTGTTTGCTCACATACTCTCCCCCATCACTTTGTAGTGTTTGAATAGCTTGATAAAATTGGGTATGAATATGAGTACAAAAATTGATGAAAACAAAGAATACTTCACTCTTATTGACTAAGGGAAACCACCAGCAGTATCGTGTGAATTCATTAACAAAAATCACATAGTATTTATATCCATCAACCAAGATGCTGGGAGATGGACCCCAAACATCACTATGAATAATGTGGAATGGTTTTACCGACTTATGGACACTGGAATGGAAATGAAGTTTACAAAACTTACCTTGAAGACAACTAGGACACATAGTAGCAGTGGAGTCTGTAGAGTATGAAATATTTACCTTTTATAACATTGATTGTACAATTTTATTTGTGAGATGTCCTAACCTATGATGCCAAATTGATGACAGCACCAACTAACCAAGAAATGACCGAGGTTGAAAACTGATTGAGGATGGAGTAGCACGAGGAGAAAAATGAAGAGGATAGAGGTAAATACAAAAAAATCCAAAACAAAAACAAAATTCAAGAGAGCGAGTACCAAATTTGAAAAAAATAAATCATAATACACTATTCAAAGCTCTCCTAAATTCGATTGGTTGACTCGTGAATTAGAGGACTCGAGGCTTAGGTCGAGTCAGGTTTCAAAAGAAATTGGAACAAAGCTAAAAAAAAAATTGATACGTATATTTATTCAATCAATTTAATTTAAAATAAAAAAATCATTACAAAAAGATACTAAATTGAACAAGCATGAAAAAAAATTTCAAGGTAATTTGAGTTTTTTTTTAAAATGAAAAATCCCTTAGAAAGTGAAAAAAAAAGAGCTAAAAAAAGAAAAACAAATCAAGCAAATTAAGGTGAATCTTCTAAACCCATGTTAATCTCAAAGTCAGAACCTAATAAAAATTTCACACTTGAGCTCAAACAAGAAGCTTAATTTCAAACAAATTTATGGTCTATTTGGGAGTGTAGTAAATATTATTTTTCAAATTATTTTTTTGCCTAAAATGCATGAAAATAATATTATTTTTTTAAAAAAATTGATTTAACATGGCACATAAAAAAAATATTCAAGAATACCAAAAATAAAGCTAAAGGAGTTTCAAAATTTTTCTAAAGCACGCTTGAATTGCAATGCCAAACAAAGCCTTGATGTTAAAAAGTGAGTAAATTGATTTAGTTTCGAAAATAATTCCCTTTTAAAAAAAGCAAGATATAATAAACAACACAAAAAAAAAAGGCAAAACCAAGTCAATTTAATATTTAAGAATGAAATAAATTAAAAAAGGTAGATTTGATAAAGAAAAAAAATCAAGGCAATCCATGTTACTCTAAAAATACAGAAAATGTCATCATAATTGGACAAATATACCACATGGTTCAACATAAATAATATTAAAAAATATGATGAAAAAATGAAGTAAACATGCATAAACCTCTTTGATAAAGAAAAAAAATCAAGGCAATCCATCTTGCTCTAAAAAGACAGAAAATCTCATCAAAATTGGACAAATATACCACATGGTTCAATAGAAAAAAGCGGTCCTTTCAACAATTTTTTACTCAAAACATATGGAAAAAAATGTTATGCACCTTGTCAAACTCATTTATTGTCTTAAACATCCTAAAAAACAGTTCAAAACCATAAAATCAACCCAAAATAAAAAAAAAAACATTTCCAAGCTCATATATACCATTTCAGGCGATGAAAAGGATAAATAACATACGAGCAAAACTCCTCTCGTGGAATAGAATATGTTGATACCAAACTCCTCTCGTGGAATATAATTTGTTGATACCAAGATCAACCGTTTCTTTCGTCCAAAATGATGTCAGCCACGACTTTCTTTCCTTTTCACCAAAACCTGCCCATCCCCTCTTTCTCACACCCACACACTCAAATACATGACTAAAAAATAAGAACAATAAAATTTGAATCATAATTTAATTTTTAAAATCTATTGATACCAAAATTTGAATCTTAATTGAGTTCTCAAAATAATTTCATCAAATAAAATATTTTGATACCAAAATCGACTTTTCTTTTCTAAACCGATATTAATCAAGACTTTTTTTCTTTTCCACTAGACCTCCGCTCTCTCTCTCTCTCTCCCCTCACTCAAATAAATAACTAAAAAACAAGGAAAATAAATTTTTGAACCATAACTGATTTTTCAAAATCTTAAGGGCCTAAAAGTCTATCATTTAATTGATATGAGTACTAAAGTAAACTTTTTCAGCCTAAATTTGAAATTACCACCTATTTTCTTTGTTTTTCTCATTTTGGTTCCCTTTCTTTTAATCATGTCATTTCATAACAAATTTGTAGCAATTGGTTTTCAATTTGGCCATATAAAGATAAAAAATTTCAAATTAAAAGTTTGATGATAAAAAAAAACACCATTTGCTATAATATTTTCCCCATTTGCTTAGTGTTGTCTACAATTCTCTTGTCTTTACTCAGGGTCTAATGTATTTTATTTTGGAGATGATTTGCAATGTGCTTAGGTATATGAATTTTTATGAAACCACCTCATATAAAAAGATATGTGAACCTTAACAAATTTTATTTATTTCACCATGACAACAAGTATGATACCTAGAAATGTTATGCCTTAAAAAAAAAAAGATTAGTTGCTAGTGACCACCTCCAACACTTTACAAGGAAGGAAATATAACCCAAAAAAAAGAAGGAAAAGAGATTGGTGTATCTCTAGATATTCTATTGAGATCAAATAGGTCCCATGAATTATATCTCCACTTATATAAAATAATGTTTTGAATTTTTTAATGAACAAATCAATATCTATCTCCAAAGCAGTCTGTCTCTGTATTTGTTTTCATAGTATTGCTCATCTTCATATCTTTAAATGAAATTCTCATAAATTCAACTAAAATCTCTCAATATCTAAATGAAATATTCATGTCTCTATTAAAAGTCCTCACATGTCTAAACAAAATCTTCATGTTTGCAATGAAATCTTCATATATCTAAATGAAAACTTCACATTTTTAAATGAAATCTATACACAAATCTTCATGTATCTAATGAAATCTGCATATCTTCAAATAATAAGCTCTCTGCACATTTATCTTGTTAATGTAGTAATTCATACTCCATTATTGGTGGTATAATTCTTACCTTGACATTATATCTGATGAAATTTCCATGTTTTATTATTAAGAGTTGGCTATCCTCAAATTTCATTATTATTATTATTATTGCTAGTGTAAGCGAAATTCAAACCTAAATTATATGGTAAAAAAATTATGAATGACATCCTATAATTTTGAATATTATTATTGAAGAAAGAGGAGATTTTCTATTACTTAATTCATCATGCTTTGTTAAATTTACATCATTTTAAAATAGTAAATGACATGCAAGTCATAATTCCTTTGTAATATATGTTTAGGATCATTTTGTAAACTATTGCACTTGCAATTACACATATACATCAACAAAGTGTTATTACTCCAGTAAAAATGAATGTTTGAGAGTGTGATAATTTTTATTTTTAAATGTATTTTAAAAGGGCATTTCACTTACAAAAAATATTATAATTATTATTTTAATATATTTTCAATTAAAAAATGTTTCTTAAATATATCTTGCACTACAATATCAAACATAGTTAAAATCTTGTCCTTTTTAATAGCTATAATTTTTTTTAATTTTATAAATTATAAAGTTCAATACTACTTAATAACTTAACATAGAAAAGAGTTAGATTTTGTTTTAATAACGACAAGATTTTCAGTGATATAATTAAAAAATCTTCTTACATTATGATGGATTAAAATGAATTTAAAGCAATACTTTCAATAAGCTTCATAAATAAAAAGCTCAAACTTGTGACCTAGATAAATCATTAAAAAAACCTAATTGTTTTTCTTCTTATTAAAACAATGTTGTCTTAATAGTTTAGAAAAAAAACTGAAAAGTTAACGGCTTAGATTAATCCCTAATTTAAACCTTAGATCAAATTGACCCATATCAATTCTTATAACAATGCCCCAAACCTCATGCTTCTAATGATAATTGTAAAATTAGAATCAAATAAGGCTTGGGTTACAAGTTAGAAGGGTTGACTCTTATATTTTTTAAAATAAAATAACCTTGAATTGTGAGCTAAGTTTTGACATGATTAATAAATTAATTTAAAATTTTATTTGAATCAATTGAGTTGTTTTAAACATTTTCAGTCATTTAAATATGTGTTCCAATAACATTTTTCTAAATTTTTATTTTTTTATTTAAATTATATATTTTTATATTATTATAATATGATAATATTAAAATTATTTTTTAAAAATAAAAAATATTTTAATATATATTTTAAAAAAACTTTAAAAACCAATTAACGTTGTAATTCGAAACACCCCTTCATCGATATGGACTAACACCTTGTTTGACACTGCGTTTTAAAAATGTTTTTGAAAAACAATGAATTTTTTTTATTTAAAATTAATTTTTTTTGTTATTTATAGATTATTTTCATGTGCTGATGTCAAAAATGATTTTTAAAAAATAAAAAAATTATTTTAATATATTTTTAAACAAAAAACATTTTCAAAAGCAACATCCAATTAAGGAGTGTTTGATACTGCTTTTCAAAAGTGTTTTTTAAAAAATTGAAAATTATTTATTTTTATTTTTTAATTTAAATTTAAATTTAAATTTTGATATTTTTAAATTATTTTCATATAATAATATCAAATATATATATATATATATTTTTAAAAAAAAAAAAAAAAAAAAACTCGAAACAAAACCTAACTAGTTCTTCCACGTTTGCTTCATCTGCACCCTTACTGGACCCACCTAAAAAAAAACCCCGATCCATCCATCCATCTATCCAACACTTACTTTTCACACAGATAAATAGAATAATAACAAATAATAAATGCAAATAATCCACAAAAACAAAATATAGAAAGTGCTGCTAACCACCTTATTATTGTCAACACACACCATTTCCAACCTCCATTTTCTTCACCCACAGACCCCTCCTCTCTCTCTACAACCACAGAAGATACAGGAGGAGCAGATACGACACTACCACCGAAACAGTATGACCGCAGGAGACGAGTGGGTTCAAGAAGCTATGACCGATGACAGTTTGGTGGTGGAGCTACTTTTAAAGCTGAACCAACCAGAGCCACTCCCTGCACCACGTCGACGACGTCGTTTTCCGCCGGGTTTGGCTAAGGAAGGAACCGTTCTGGCTTTGAGTGTGGACTGGAGCGTTAGACAACGACGCTCTTCTTCCAAGCATGTAATGATGACCAGGAGGAAAAAGGGTTCTGATTCCTCTGCTCATGCTAGTCCTTCCACTCCGTTTTCTTTTAGCTGTGCCACCTCCGTCAGCGGTGGTGGTGACGGTTTTGATGAAGCTACCACTAGTCTTCCCTCCAAGTCGATTGCCACCTCGAGATCCAAGGTTTGTTTGGCTTTCTTTCTCTCTTTCTTTCTTTTTTGACTCGGTGAGTTGGATTCGGTGGCTTCCTGGTGGCATTCTTTTGTTTCTTTGCAGTGGACGAAACTGCCCTTTGAAAATGTGATTTATTTTGCTTTCGGTTACGGTTTAAAATAACGATTTTGCCCTTACTGCATTGATCCCTCATGAATATAAACACTAGGATCTGTAAATTCTCCGGCTAATAAGCTCGCCGTTTCACTTCACTTTGACTGAATTGCCCTTCTTTGACTTTTCAATTATCTTTTATTTTTAAGTATTTTTGTGTTTAGAAGAAAAAATGCGACTTCCATTCGACGTCTTTGGGTCTCTTATAGAGGGACGAAAATACCCTTGCATCGAAGGGCATTTTTGTCAGCTAGTTTTCTTCCAGAATCTAAGTTAGTTGTCGGGGCAGTAACCATGGACGGACGTAGAGGGATGGATTGGATACACTGATACGGAAAATGACGAAACTGACCTTGTACACAGTCAAACTGTACTTTATTTGACATGGCGAGGAAGGGCAGTTTGGTCATGACGAAAAGTGGAGGCAGCAGCAGCAGCAGCTGTTTTTATGGGTGGCGTGTTTTCGTGGCGAAATGGGTGTGATAGTGCTAGTGGTTGTGTGCACTTTATTGGAGATATGATTTGGTGTGTGTAGCCGCAGTTTTCCACTTCCTACGGGCTCCTAAAACAAAAGTCTTGTTCTTTTCTCACGTGACAGACATGCATCTAGATGGGGGCTAAAAATTTGTGACAGTGTTGAGATTTTTGATTGGGTTGTGGGTTTTGTGGCAAGTGACAGGCTGTTTCGATAGCTTTTCCTTTTCTTTTCTTGTCATCTTAGGGTTCGGTGGGGGTCTAAAAAGGGCAAGAATTTCTCGGTCAAATAAATGTCTTTTTCATAATGAAAATCATTTTGGCTGAATTGAAGAGAAAAGTGTAATGCTTTCAGTGGCAAATTGGCTGGTCTCGAGGTGGGGACCACATTGAACCACATTTATGGTATATAAGCTGACCTGTTGGGTTATGTTTAGTATTTGGTATATTTATATACCTGACTCAAAAACCTTATAGTATAACTACCATTGCCCTCATAGCAAATAGAGACATAAAAACTATATATTATTTTTATCATCCTCCTTTGGCGTTGCATTTTAGACACTAGGAGACATTTGTTTGTTCGTGAAAAGCATGGAGTGGGTCAATGAATTGAAAGGTCATGGTTGCCGTGTGTGGATATCTCTGTTTTACATGACTCTCACAGTTGCTGGCATTTACTGACCATATCATAAATGTGTTTTGTTTACAAGGATAGAATACAGTGTATCACTTCCAAGCCCCCTCAAAGGAAACCGAGCAAAGAAACACCAACTACCATGAATAATTTTTTTTTTTTATTTGTTAAGTGGCTGGCAGCGAAATATTAAGTCTGTTAACTAAGGCTGTCTCGTTTTGGTGCATGTATCAGGTTGCCGTTAAAAGTGAAACACCAACCACCAAGAGGTCAAGAAAGAAGAAGGTAATGATATATATATATACAAGTTTCTTATATTGCATGTAATGGTTTTGACCAATTTCTTTATGGGAGCTTTAGAATATGTTTAGTTGTTTCTTGAAACTATCTTAGTCTGGCACATGGTTTTAGTGGTTGAGCTAGCTTTAAACCAGCTTTTTTGTCCATCCATTGCTGTTCTGCTTTCACCCTTAAAAAACTAAAGGGGTAAGCATTCAATTGCTGTAGTTGGTTCTGTATGTGACAACATTGCTTCTTCTGTCAAGTAATAACCTATCTGGATTTATTATGACATCAAAAAAATAATTACTCTTTGCATTGCCATGTCTAATTAGACTTGTAATACTTGGGGTATTCTATCTCATGGTGTTTTAAATTGTTTGGTTGCTGGCAGACTTTAGTTGAGCTTAGAGAGGAGGAGAGTTTGCTGTTAAAGGAAAGAAGACATTTGAAAAACGTATGTTCCATTAATTTATTAGTTGATGAACCTTGCTTTGTTCTCTTGCATCTTTGCTTTGCGAGGCACTTGATTGGTGATAATTTTAATATTTATTGTGTGCTTCATTCATGATCAGAAATTGGCAGCCTTACGTATGACTGTAGAGAAAGAGAGAGCCACAAATGGAAGATTGAAGAGAATGAAGGTGAACCTATTATTCTTTCAAACTCAATTCATATTTCTTGTTTTTTTTCTTCCCTGTAAAAAAGTTTACTTTGTTTCAGAATTTTTTTTTTGTCTCTGCAACTATTTAAAGTATATTGCTATCCCTAAATTAACACGCACTCTGTACTTCTGTATGTGTTATTACTTTAACTGGCTTAATAAGTTGTGTGACCGTTCATAACTGATTGAAATGTTCATGTGGCATGTTACATCCTTCTCTATTTGCTGAAAATACTGATTTCTTTTTGACAATCCTAATATTTGTTTCTCATTTTTTCTTGATTCTGGTATTGCAGTTCTTATAGATATTAAATGTTATAATGATCAACCAGTTTGAATGTAAATAAATTACAAGAGTCTGTGGACCTCACATATAAAATTTACACAAATTAGCTAACCTACAATATAAACTTTACATGGGTTTCTGTGTTTATTAATCTAAATTTAATCACTTCTGTATTCCTTGGTTATCCATGTTTGATGGTTGTCTGGTTGTTCCCTTTCCAAGGCATCTAGTAGGGCTTAAACGTGATCATATTTGGGTATATCATATATGCTGTTCTTTAATTTCCACATCGTAACCTGCATGTTGGAATTTTTAGTCTTGAGGTGGATAAATGGAGACTATAGTCAAAAGAAGTAGTGAATTTAGCCTGTAATAATTGTTTTCCTTGCAAGCAATTATGCAAGTGCATTTTATTATTAACTTTGAGCGAGAAATAAAAGATCTGTCATATGTGACAACTCTTACATATTTTAGAGAAATAAAAGATCTGTCATATGTGACAACTCTTACATATTTTAGAGAAGCTCGACGCACAGTTATACCTATCACCTCGATAGGGTCTTGAGATGGCAAAACTGCTTTGCTATGTTTAATTTTGTTTGTTTCTTTCCTGTTTTCTTTTCTTTTTTCCATTTTCTTGACAAGTCTGCAGCATGAACTGAGGTTTTATTTTCTGCCTATTTTATTCCCTGTATTTAATGCTCCTCCTTGAGTGGCTATGGGTGCAGAATATGCCAGTGATTCTGTTTTTTCCTTGCAGTTTGATTTTCTATCACAGCAAAGACCAGAGATACTTCCAGCTTCTGTGAAATCAGAAGATGATATTTCAATCCTGCCTCAGGAAACAAAAGTAGCCTGCGATAACATATATTCAATGTCGCTATACAATGTTTCCTTCCCATTACAGGAGGATGAAGGCACGAGTTCTTCCTTTCTGCTACCCGACCTGAATCTTCCTGTTGAAGGTGATTCGGGTTCCGGTGTTTTGAGCTGAGAAGACTCAGTTCTATACAGGTAGTTTTTTTTTTCCTTCCAATTCATCCGGCCTTTGTGCGTCGCATGTTAGAGTAAGTGCTAAACCAATAACCTTCACCGCCTCTTGACCTGTATGCGGATATTTGATTTTATACATGAAGGTACCAAGGGTAGAGTAGAGATCATAAGATCCTAATCTTTAGCTTCAGTTTACTCTCTTTCTTTGAGCAGATTTATAAGTTCATCCAAATTCTTTGGGGCAACCTTCATTCCTTCCATTATAGGAAATAGCAACAGATAAAATGTAATTATACCATAGATAGTCACATGTTTGTCTACTTGGAATTGAACTGATCTAATTAGATTTCCCCTCCTTTATTGTTGATCTATTTTCCCAATCTCTTGCCATTTTATAAAATCGGCATCTCATTATTTGAGGAGCTTTCACATTGCTTTTGATTCAGCCCCATGCATTTGTTGCTATGGACTTGACATCAAATTAAATACTGTTTGCTCTATTGAAAGTTCTATGAAGTCCAGGGTGGAGACCTAACCTGGATTTAAATGATGCTTATCCTTTGTTGTTTAATGTTTATTTACACCAGCCATACTCCTTAAACCTGGCATGCTCCGTTCAGGGCTGTGATAGGCTAAGATTAAGGGGGTGTTTCGGAGTGTTTTTGAAAAAAAATGATTTTTTTTTATTTTAAATTAATTTTTTTTGGTATTTTTATATTATTTTGATGTGTTAATGAGGTTTTGCAATCATTAACGGTCAGTTATGAGGCCTTGCAATCATAGAATGGAAGAATTATTGAGTTTGCAGTGATTAAGCCATTTGCAGGTTGGCACTGCCTGGTTGTTATTAAATAATTGACCAGTAGGAAATATTTAATTAATTGCGTAGAGAATACGACTTAGAGCATCTCTAGCGGAGATGGTAAATGGAGTGCCAAAATTAAAATATTAATTTTTTTAGTATTTTGTAGCTTATGTTCATGCTCCAGCGGGGATGCCATTTGCCCATGTAAAAATGGCATCTCCTTCCCGAGCTGCTATTTGTAGCAGCTCGGGACATGGAGCTAAAAAAGGTGGCCCCACCTTGGGGCCACCTTTTTTATATATTATAATATATATATATATATATAAAATGTAATATATATATTAGAAAATAATATAATTATATCAAAAATATTTATTTTTATTTACAAATACCTTAACAAGAGAGTAAAAATTTATATATAAAATTAATAATTATATAACTTACTCCTATTAATTATATAATCAATGTTGGAGGGTTTTTTAAAAGCATTTATTTAATTATATAACTTATTCTTATTAATTGTATAATTAATTGTATAATTAAACTACATATAAAATAATTATACTATATTTAAAATAATATAAAATTAAATGACTTTTCAAAATGATTTTTACCACTGGAGCACACATCAACAAAAATGCTATTTTTACACTATTCAAAGTGTCATTTTAGAGATTTGGCACTCCAAAATGGCACTCCCCACTGGAGATGCTCTTAGGGGGTGGAAATTCAAATCTACCAAACCCTAATCGATCAACTCCCAAATAATAGATTTTTTTACAACAATTAAGAAATAACTACTCCAATGTCCAAGTCAATCATTGTCAGAAAGGCCGCCTCGTTGCTTCTCTTTTGGGTCTCTTGCACCGAAAGATTCTACCAAGCCATCTGACACTGCCATCTCTCCACTCCCTCTCGAAACCAACCGGAATTGTTTGGAGGATTCTGACCTGGTTTTGTCACTTAAGATACATGTAGTTTGATTTTGAGTTTTAGAAGTTTTTTTTTAAATATTTTTTTTTGTTTTATTAATTACTTTTTGTGTTATTTGCTTGATGTGTTGATTAAAAATAGTTATTTTAAAATAAAAAAGATAATATTTTAATGTTTATCCAAACAAAAATATTTTTGTAAAAATCAATTCTCCGTGAGACACTTTAGTATATAAATTTAGCTTTTCTTCATTATGTCATGACCTCGTCGAGTGATGTTCCGAGATGTCGATCGAGAGTTGTTTATTTATGAAAGTGTTTTATTCAAAAATTTATTAAAATAATATTTTTTTTATTTCTTAAAATTATTTTTGATATTATATTATATGAAAATATTTAAAAATACACAAAAATTAATTTAAAATAAAAAATAAATTTTTTTTTTATCAAAACCCTTCTAGAAACACTAACTGTTCTCCCCGTGATAACATGTGACACTATGATATTTTAAGTCAATAAATATATATATAATAAAAAAAAAAAAGAGAGATGGGTTATGCGAATGTGTAGCGGTCTGGAACATTGCAAGAACAAGGCTGGCTTTGTATGACTGTGAATGCCTAAAACTTGCTTGGCCATGGAGAAGCTTGATATTTTTTACTGTTGACCGGTGTATTTACACACCCAGTTCTTGAATTTTCTTTTCATGAAAAATAAAATGTATTGTCGGTAGAGAAATCAGTGCTATATATCCAGAAATAAAGGACACGTGGCATGCTTGCGTGGAGATATAGAGAGCAGGTAGAAGAAATGACAGCAGTGGCGTAGAAAATAACACATCCTCTGCTCTGTATAAACCAAAACAAAAATATATTAAGGTCGAAGGAGAAGTAAGATTGGATCGAGCGCTGGTGCAGAGCTTGAAGAAAGAGCTCAAAATTCCCCACGCATGGGTACTAATAGAAAAGAAGAAGAAATTGCAAGTGGGGTCTTGGTCTAGTGTAGGAAAGGAATTTCTCTGTACCAGAGTTCAAGTCATATTATACATGTTTGTCATCCTCGCGGTGTCTTACCTGCTCACTAGACTTGCAAGATATTCAGTAAATCGGGGGATTAACTGTGATGCGTGTAGACTGGATCGGACATCCCGGTTATAAGAAAAAAACAAGAAAAAAAAATACGACATCAAAAATATACCAGAGTTTTGATTAAGAAACTAACTGTACTAATAGAAAGATATCGTGGAGAAGATGAATCTATAGACACCATTAAAAGTAAACTTCCGAGTTGGTGGTGAATCACACATATAATCTAAAGTCAGGGACATGCTCACTCGTCGGCATCTCAGCAACACCTCAAAAGTTAGCTTTCCATGGCATCTATGGATTTATCTCATCGATATATTTCTGGTTGTACTAAAAGTTTTATCATTAAAGCTCTGATGTGTATAGTTTGTCCTATTCTTTCTTTTCTCTCTTCTTTTGTTTTATGTCATGGCATTTTTTTCTTCTAACTATCATATTATTTTTATATTCTTCGTGTCCTTGAATATTTATAAAACATGTATATTGACTTTTGCATTGATGAATTATTGAGAAAGTAGAGATACACATGAATTTATTAGTCATGCATGCTCTACATATGCAACATATCCTATATATACTATATACGCGTATCGGTTATTCTCCAGATTACACGTTCAACTTTATTCTCATGGTTACATCCTATCATTAGAGAGAAAATAAAGTTACAATAGAGAGAATCAAAGGGTTTTTAAAAAGAGAACGTGTTAATTTGAAAGATATATCTATATGGGTTAGTCATATTAACCCAGCGGTCACGAGTTCGAATCTCACCACCCTCATTCTATTTGATAAAAATAAAACACAAGGTTGTGTGAGTCTGTGCAAGTTTCAAGCCCAAAGAGTTTCCACTTGAGGTGTGTTAGAGAATAATATAAATCATACTCTGGAGTCTCAGTCAAAAACTTAAACTTTTAGGTGAGATGATTCTTTAATATGGTATTGGAACTTTATTGACCCAGCGGTCACGAATTCGAATCTCACTACCCTCATTCTATTTGATAAAAATCAAGTACAAGGTTGTGTGAGCTTGTGCAAGTTTCAAACCCAAAGAGTTTTTATTTAAAGAGGTGTGTTAGAGAATAATATAAATCATATTTTAGAACGCAGTTAAAAACTTAAGTTCTTAGGTGAAATAGTTCTTAATAGTAGTTAGAAAATCCATTGATTTCAAGAAGTAAATAATCATCACACACACACAAACACAAAGCTCGGATTTCATATTATGAAGATAAACCAAATATATAATCACACAGCAGCAGCTGGAAGATAACAAGGACAACATGTCGAGCACATCAAAAACCTATTGCTGAACTAGACGTTGAAGCACCATTTCAAAGAGCTATATACGTCAAGTGGAAGGCTTCTGTTCTTGCTGAAAGTTTGGCCACAGGAATGCTCCAATGGCAAACTCTCTCTTGTAAGCCAATTCATCGTGTACAGGGAGACCATAATCAGCAAGAAGCCTATCGAGCTGCCATTCAGGCATGGTTTGGTAATCTTTCATGGTGTATTTAGGGTAGTGAAGGGGCATTTGAAAGCAGCCGGCTTCCTTTTTTTTCTTCCCATCCATCCTATCGAATCGATTTTTCTCTGAATCTTCTCTGAGTTCTGTAATTCTTGATTTGTGGGAGATTGTTTCATGTTTTATAGAAGGACTCGTGGGTGCCATTGCTGTGGCCGGCTCTATTCGCATGTTGGGTGTCATGAGAATCGATTGGTTTAACTTCTCGTGAGGGAGCAAAACGGGAGAGCATGCGCGCTGGCTCATGCATGCGGGTGCCAGCTGCATTGGGCATTGATTGTCAATTTTGTCATGTTCCGCCTAAAATTACCGTAATAAGTTTTATCCGGCTCAAAATCTCGGATTGTTACAGAAATTCCATCTAAATTCTGTCTGAAATGTTCTGGTTTTGTTCTGTCCAAACAATGTTTTTTAAATAATGAATAGTTTTACGTCTTAATCTGATTGTTAGATTGATATGAAATTTTATGAGGAGTCTCTTGATATATTATATATACTATATTAAAATTTCAGAGCAATCAGAGAATATAACAACCATACGAGATTGATAATGACATTCTCGTAATATTATCCAGATCCATAATTTTGTTTAGGAAAATCATTCTATTGTGTCTAAATAATTTTATTTTTGGATTTGAATTAATTTTTATTGTTGAATTAATATATATTTAATTTATTTTATATATAAACATAAATAGTACAATCCTGAAACAGAACGTCGAAACGCTTCGAAACCAAAACATTCTGTTCCAATTAAAAAAAATACCAACCGAAACAGAATTGATAACCTTGTTCCAAAATGATTCAACTAAAAAAATATACTTTTATCGACCCTGCGAGATTGATGATGACATTCTCATAATATTATCCAGGTCCATAATTTTGTTTAGAAAAATCATTTTATTGTGTCTAAATAATTTTATTTTATTTTTGAATTAATTTTTATTGTTGAATTAATATATTTAATTATATATATATAAACATAAACAGTACAATCCTAAAACAGAACGCCGAAACACTTCGAAACCTAAACATTCCATTTCAATTAAAAAATAATATCAACCGAAACAAAATTGATAACCTTTTCCAAAATGATTCAGCTAAAAAGTAATCAATTTGATCTAAGCCTTGACTGCATCATTGTCCAAAATATATGTAGCTATTTTTTTTTTAAATATTTTTTATCTAATTCTCACATTTCCATTTCGTTTTTCTTTTAATGAAAAACAGAGTAATAAAAGAAGAAAAGATACAGGGAAGATGGTTAGGTTTTGATTAGCGAAGAATGAAAGAGGATGATGGTGAACATGGGACAAGAAACTATGTAACTATTTATGATACTATATGGACTGGTAAAACAGTTTCGATAAACTTCAGGGACTAAGTTTATAATTGACCTATTAAAATTCCTCAGTAAGTTCCACGACTCCACACGTATGTGCTTGCTAGATTTCTTGGGGCCCGCTGGTGGCAGCTGACTCACTCTGAATCTGCAGCTTCAACTACGGAGGCTGTAAGGAGATTGCAGTCTGCCAAACAACTGCTAAAAAGCTGTAAGAACAATTTATTAATGCTATTGTCACTCCAGTTTTCACTCCCTCCACACTGCCCTCCATGCTTAAGCATCTGCTACTCTGCCCAAGAGAGTCTCTAAAGCATATAAGAGTGTGTTTGACATGATTGTTCCTGTTGTGGTTGAGATTGAAAAAAAATAGTTTCATGAAAAGCGTTTTTAGCTGCGGTTCATAATTGAAATTGAAGTGTTTGGTTAAAAATATGGTTGAGTTTGAGGTTTCATGAAAAATAATTTCGAGTGTTTAGTTACCATATTTTTCATATTGCTATCAACTTGTGAAATTACTTTAAAACACGTGCGCGAGAACACACACACACATATATATATTGATTTTTAAATATTGTAAATTAATAATCATAACAATAAAATGTAATTAATAATTTAAGTAAATTAGATATTTGTCTTTATTCTCACATTAAAGTAATTGCAATTTCATTACGAGTCTGTTTGACATTGTAGTTGCTATTGTGATCAAAGCTGTCAATTCTGTGTCGTTCCGGCCGGAACGTGCCATGCCGGTGAGAAAACCGGGATGAAACGACGTCGTTTTCGTCCCGGTTTTCATTCCGGTCCGTTTCGGAAATTCCGGCCAAATTCCGGCCGGAACGCCTCGGTTCCGTTCCGGGTTCAAAAAATTCCAAATAAGACTAAATTAAAATAAATAAATAAATAAATTCTGCCGCCGGTTCAAACTTCAAAAGCTAATTCAAAATTTCAAACGGAGCCAAGAAAAAAAAATGGAGAAGAGGATGAGGAGATGAGGAGGAAGAGAGTAAAGGAGATGAGGAGGAAGAGAGTAAAGGAGAAGAGGAAGAGGAGCAAGAAAAATAAATGGAGAAGAGGACGAGGATTGAGGAGATGAGGGTGGGCGGCGGCGTGGGAGAAGGAAATTTTAGGGTTATGTTACTGAGGAGGGGGGGGGGCATTTTATAGTTTATACTAGTTATAATAATAATAAAAAAAAATAGGTTTCTACGGGGGGTTATAAATTAATAATAATAATAATAATAATAATAATAATAATAATAAAGTAGGTTTCTACGGGGGGAGGGGTTATGATAATAATAATAATAATAATAATAATAATAATAATAATAATAATAATAATAATCTGGGGGTTTATAATAATAATAATAATAATTAGCATAAAAATAGTTAGCATAAAAAATAATTTTAAAAAAATCCTATTAATTTAAGATAATAAATAACATTAATTAATTTCAAATACAACAACCATAAAAAAATATACAATTACTTGAAAAACATAAAATAAGTAGTTTAAATTTCAAATCTCAAATTTGTGGGTCTTTTAATTGTATTTAAATTCATTTTTTTTAATTTAAATATAATTAAAAATAATAATTTTATTGTTGGAGGGTTTTTCAAAAGCAATTATTTAATTATATAACTTACTCCTATTTATTATATAATTAATTGTATAATTAAACTATATATAAAATAATTGAACTTTATTTAAAATAAGATAAAAAAATGGTTCTTTTATTAATGATGTAGAAGATGTTTGATTTATATTTCTTTTATTTTCGAACATTTTACTTTCATAATATTTTGGAATTTTAGAGATATTTCTAATTTTGAGATTATGTTTGTTTGACTTTGTGTTTGTATTGTATAATTTAAAGTTAATTTATCTTGAATTTTAATTATGCTTGTTAAATTAATATTTTATTTTTTTCATATATATATATATATATATATGAACAGTACGGCGACCGGAACGGCACGCCGGAACGCTCCAAAACCGGAACGTTCCGTTCCAATTGAAAAACCGGAACAGCGACCGGAACGGCGACCGGAACGGTATTGACAGCTTTGATTGTGATTGAGGTTTAAAAACAATACTTTTATAAAAAACATTTTTCATCGATAATGTTTGGTTAAAGTAACAGTAGCCCCATAGCAATTTAACTGGAAGGAAAAGGTTTTATTGGTCTTCATCGATAATGTTATCCTCACTGCACTTCTCTTGGTCTTACACACCTCTCTCTCTCTCTCTCTGTCTCCCTTTTATTTCCATGCGTGAATGTTCTACTTTTCTTTCCCATCTTGTTGATTTTCCACCTGCATTGCTTGTTTTCCTTTTTCATGCTTCTGTTTTGATTTTTTCTTCCGACTCCATTATCTGTCCATTTATACCTATCATTCTATTCTTGGTTGGTTTTCTGCTGGCATCACTTCTCTACAATATAATTCCTCTTATCAAAATTCAATTCTTTCTTTGTTATGTTTTCACTTTGATTCAATCCTCAACTGGTTTTCTTTGTTTGCTTCTCTATCTATGTAGTTTGTTAAGCTTGCTTTTTCCATCAGTTCTGCAGTTTTTGTTTCTTCATCCTGCTCTTCTTTTTTTAGGCCTTTTCACTAGGCAGAAGACATTCGCCAATATTCTGTTGGGAAAAGAAACCAATAATCGGGTACTAGTTTAGCGGATTACCATTCACAAGTCCCAATCCTTTTTCTCTCTTTGTGCAATCAAATAATAGGATCAAACAATTAACAATATAATACAAATAATCAAACACATCAACACCAAGATTTTTACGTGGAAAACCCAATGTGGGAGAAACCACGGGACCGTAGTCCACTTAAAGCTTTCACTATTATAAATAATGGGTTCACAATATTCTTCCTCAGATTCAACTAAGGGCTACAACATATATCATCAAGAACAACCTATTCTTGGAAGACAACAAGATTAAAGAGAACAAAGTTTGAGAAAAGACTCACAATACTGACAGTCTCGTTTTCTGTCAAAACGACTAGTTTCCACAGCTTTAATCTTCAATCCAACCGTTCAGAATGAAGATTAATGTGTCTAGAATCCTCTTTCCAAATCTCAGCTCCATCCAACGGTGAACGAGCTGAAAATCAAAAAACAAAGATGAACTGTTCATCTGCCACCACTTTTTCTTTCTCCCGGTTCACTTTTCTCTTTTTATCTTGGTTAAGTTTAAAAACACTAATGCCACTTTTAAGTGATGTATCAGCCCTTTTAAATTAAATGTGGTGGTCACACCATCACACGGTGCGGGACCACACAACATATTCTTCACAGGATCTCAAATATCCTGGAAGGATACCGGTGAGCTCATTTGTTGAGTCCATGCGCGCGCCCATGTCTTCATGGGAGCATTACCTAGTGCTTAAAACAATGACAATAACATGGAATTCTTGACTTTTTCATGGAGCAGGCTAGCCTCAATGCGAAGCAGTTAATGTACCGTTTGCTGCTGAGGGACCCCAAAAACAGGTTGGGTTCGCGAGGAGGAGCGAATGATATTAAACGACACCCGTTCTTCAAGGGTGTCGAATGAATTTGCTCTTCTTTTCAAGCAAATTGAGAGACTAAAGGAAACCAGATTATTCAGCTTCGAGGCGTACAACGAAGTCCTTATCATGTCCAAGAAGTGTACCTGAATCTTACAAAGGCCGCAGCTGCAAAAACATCTCTAAGATGTTTTTGTGTTTGCGGCTGTAACGCTGGTTTATTGGTGGGATCCCAAATAAAAAATTAGGATCCCATTTGGTAAACATATATTTAGCTCGCCAAACACCATCTAAATCAGTAAATCTATTTGTCCTTTCCACGAAATCTGCAGTAATATGGCAGGATGCTATCTCCAGTTTGGTACAGAGACCCTAACTCAGAAACTAATCCATCCATGAAACATATTTTTAAAGAATCTTGAAAGAGATATTCAAGCATTAACCCTCTTCTGTGCTTGATCGATCTCTTCACTACTATCATGAACATGGGTTAATGATGTTTGTATGGGACGTTTACACGAAATTGTTGCACAGTAGCTTTGATATTTCTTGTTGTTTCGCCTGAAAACTGTTAGAAAATAATATAAATCATATTCTGAAACCTCACTTACAAGCTTAAGCTTTTAGGTGAGATGGTTCCTTAACATGGTATCAGAGTCTTGTTAACCCAACGGTCACGAGTAAAAACCAAGCACAAGGTGATGTGGGCCTGTGCAAGTTTCAAGCCCAAAAGGCTTTCACTTGAGGGTGTGTGTTAGAAAATAATATAAATCATATTCTGGAACCTCACTTACAAGCTTAAGCTTTTAGGTGAGATGGTTCCTTAACAAAAACAATTTCCTCCCAGCTCATCCTAGTCGTCCTCCTCTCTCTAGCTCAAGTATTTCTTTTCTCGCGCACACTACACATATAAGTGTTAAAAGAAACTATTTTATTTAAAAATTTAAATTGATAGATGAGATCTATAATATAATTTATATTATTTTTTAACAAACCTCTAAAGTGAATGTTCTCGGGCTTGAAACTTGCACTGACCTATACTATCTTGAGATTTGTTTTTCATCAAATAGATTAAGGGTGATGAGATTCGAATTCGTGAACGCTGGATCAAAAGATTTTAATACCATATCAAGAAACCAATTTATCTAAAAACTTAAACTTTTAGATAAAATCTCGTAATATATTTTATATTATTCTTCCACAATAACAATAAACAACAATGTAATTGTCGACGGTGCAGTTTCATTAACTCGATGAAAAAATAGCGATGGAAACTCCACTACCAGTACTATCATGGACATGGAATGTCACCACCTTTTGCTTTACAGAGGTCATGAATTTTTATAATTTAATCTCTTTTGAGATGATCTTGGGATAAAGGTTTTTATGATCTCAATTATTGACGAACCTGACCAGGAATGGCATGATTGGAATTACAAATCTATTCGGTATCTTCAATATTTTTTATTGTTTTAACTAAAATCAATTTCCTACCTCTAATTTTTATTGCTTTTGCAATAATAATAATAATAATAATAATAATAATAATAATAATAATAAAACACGAATGGAAGTCAAAACTGTCAGCATAGAAAAGTGATGACATTGTAAATGTCTTGTGAAATAAATGGTATAGAGTAGCAATAATTAATTAATTCCACCCTCTTTTGCGGGGTTTTTTGTAGGGTTGTAGCGCAATAATGCCTCGTTCTATATACCTAGCCAAGTTTATTTTATTTTATTTTTATTATTTTTTAAATATAAGGAGTCCGTGGGTAACAGGACTAGAGCAATCACTAGTTGTAATTGTATTTTTTTATATAAAAAATTGATGTTCTTGTGATTAATATATTTTTTAAAGAAAACTACTGTAATAAATCTAAAAAAATAATCAAGATGAAAAAGTGTTTTCTTAAAAAGATAAAATATATAACTTAATTTTCAATTTGTTAAATATAAAATAATAAAACTAGATAAAAAATAATAAAAAAGTATAAGTCAACTCAAGTTAGTATGAAAAACATAAAACCTTGACAATCAATACCGAGATAACCTGAGTTATTCACCAAACTCATGATTTAAATCATGTATTGGATGATCGGATTGAGAAAAAAAATCACAAAGTCCATTAAAAAAATGTTGAACAATGAAAGAAAAAGAAGTAAAACAAAAACAAAAAATAATATCAACACGCATTAACTTTTCAAGCCCATAAGATCTAGGATAAAACTGGAAGCGTTCTTTCTAGAAAAACAATGAAATATAATTCCAATCAATGAAATATTAAATGATAAAATTAAGAAAAAAATTCAATTACACAAGGAGTTAGGAAAATAACAATTAAAAAAATAGGGATTAAAAATAAAACAAAACGATAAATTTTATTTTTGATTGAGTGGTGAAATTGAAAGAAAAAATTAATTTAACAAAAGGATACAAAAAGATTAAAACAAATAAAAGAATAAAGACAAGAATTGAAATAAAAAAAAGTTTTAATTGAATGATGAAATTGAAAAAAAAATCAATTTACCAAAAGGGACAAAAAAGAAAACAATAAAAAAATAAAAATAAAATTAAAAAAATCGCATATCTCAAATTAAAATTGAAGGATGAAATAAAAAAAAAGTTTTTTTTACAAAAAGGCCAAAACAAGATTTAAAAATCAAAAGATTGAGGACCAAAGTGGATATTTCTATAAATTAGATGATAACTCTAAAAATTTGCATGGTCATCATGAATTTTGAGAGGGGGAGAAAAAACAAAAAAAAATCATTATTAATGACAAATTGTACCACAACCAATAACATAAGCACAACACAAAACAATATAGTAGCGCTTTTAAAGACATGATGACATGAGGATTTTGATTGTTAGAAGGTACCACATGTGGCAACAAAGATGTTTTTTAATCATAGATCAATTTTTTTCTTAGTTGACATGATAATGACAAAAACCATCATAAAAAGATAAAAAAAACTTTTTGACATCAATTATAATTCATTTGTTATTTTTAAGGAAATTTTAGTTGTTTCATTGTGCTTTTTTATTATATTTCTTCAAATACAAAATATCCCCTCAACTAACATGATAATAATTGTTGCTACCCAATTTTTGACCCACTTATTTTTATGTTTTGAAAAAAATATATAAAAAAAATAATCCAAAAATATCTTGGTACAAGGTCAAAATTGAACAAATTGAGAGTCTAACGTTCAATTGAAGGTCAAATCGCACAAATCGAAAACCAAGGACCAAATTAAAAAAGGGCACGCAAGCTTAAGGCTGCTTTTAAAATTTTGACTAGGAAAAAACTCTATAAATAGAGATGTTTAGAACCAAAATAAAGGGATTAAAAAAATAACACAAAAAACACACACACCCAAAACCCTAAAACACCAAAGAAAAACCCTAAATCTCTCTTTAAGGGGCTACAACCGCCCCCCCTCTTTGGGGCAGCTGCAGCCCCCCACACCTTCTCCTCTTCGTCAGTCGTCCCTCTACCTCTCCAGCTGCACCCCTCAGCCTTCCCTTTCCCCTCCAGTCTCAAGACCTCTCTTCCACACTTCACTCAGCCATAACCCCGACCAACCAACCACCACAGCAGCCCCATTATCCTTCTCATATAGTCACGACCAGCACAACACAATCGTCCCCCCTCTCCTTCACAGACCGTCGACCTCCTATTCTCCCTTCCCTTCCTCTGCTTCCCGTCAGCCCCAAGCCTTCACTGTCATCGTCGGTGACCCACCCTTCACCTCCATTTCTCTCCCGTCAAACCTCTCCGGCCCATCAACCCAACAGCCTCCCCTCCACAGCCACCATTGAAGCAGTCAATCTCCCCTCTCTTGCCTACTGCTCAGCCAGAACCCATTCCCTTTCCCATTTCTTCCTTCTCGTCAGCCTCCCGGCACTGCCCAAGGCAGTCCAGCTGCCACCTAAAGAAGAACAGAGGATGAGTAAAGAGCCACCAAGAAGTTAGATCTGAAAAGGAAGAGGGTAGATCGAATTGTTGTTGTGTTTGGTTTTGGTTGTTGTTTTGCAAGTCGCGTGAAGGCCACCACCCACCGGAAAGTGAAAAAAAGAGGCAGACCCACCTCTTGTCCTGCTGTTTCACCTGCGTTGCCGCCACTGTTCCAGAACTGTTCCTGATGTCTTTTTTGTAATATTTTTATGTTTATGTGTTTATTCGATTTTTATTGTTTTTTAATTATTATTTGTAAAATGTAATGAAAAAGAGAATGTGTGTGTGTTGTATTTTATTTGTAAAATGTAATAAAAAAGCGGATGTGCGTGCGTGTGTGTGTTGTATTTTATTTGTTCATTTATTTATGTTGTTTTGTTAAGAAAAAAAAGAATATAAAACTATAAAAAAAATGTGTTTATTTGCATATGCCGAGGCTTTTTTCCCAAAAAATTACTCTAGATTTAACAGTAAGTTTATTAAATCTTGAGAATTTGGCCTATATTGAAATAAATTGCGAAATTAGTTCATGAGGATTAATGGTTAAATTCAGATAGTAAATGTTGGACCTACAAGTAGGTTAACATTTAAATATCTAGAAACGATCAAAAATTCCCAGAGTTATTCTGAGCGGTGAATGATTTTTTTTAATTGTCCTATATTGAAATAAATCACGAAATTAGTTCATGAGGATTAATGGTTAAATTCAGATAGTAAATGTCAGACCTACAAGTAGGCTAACATTTAAATATCTAGAAATGATCAAAGAAATTTTCAGAGTTATTCTGATCGGTGATCGATTTTTTTTTAATCGAAACATTTTTTTTACGATGCATAAATTGTGTAAAACTCGTCCATTCATCTAGGATAGATGATCCTTTTAAGGCATCTACATGGATTTTTTTCCTGATATTTTATTTAGGTTCACAAGCTCATAATAAAATTTCAAAAGCTAGATTTATTTGTATGAATAAATACGGCCCATCGAAACGCTGAAAATCACATCAAAATACACAATGCAGCTTACCTCGGGTAAAGCGTACTAGGAGTGCTAATACCTTCTCTATACGCAACCAGTCCCTTACCATTGAATCTCTGACCAGACCAGTGTAACCGGGTTTTCCTAGCGACCCTCAATAGCCAAGTGCCGACTCCGCAACTCCCTTGCAAGACAAAACCCTCCCGGGACGCCGCGCGACGACGTGCGACAATAACAAAGAAAATCATTGTGAAAATACAAATATACTTATTGACATCAATTTTAATTGTATTGCTTTTAAAATTATTTAGATAATTTTATTGTGCTTTTAAAATAAATAAAAAACATATTTAACATTGATAGATTTTATCATGACTAATGAGGACTATTAAAAGACTCAATATCCTCTATAGTCAGTTTTAAGATTTTTGATAAGGAGAGTAAATAAGTGAAAACACTATTTTAGTAAATAGATTTTCACACATAATTTATAGTGTTTTTCCAAACAATATTAACGTTGGTAAATATTATTATTTAATGTAATTTCATAAGCTCTTAATAAGAATTTTCTTTTTTCTAAAAAATCATAAGTGTGATGAAAAATGTCATCTTAACCTTCATCACAATATAAGAATAAAATCATAACTATTAAATGTATGGAGTTTAAAATTAAGAATTGATTTGTCAAATCTAATCATCATGCAAACAATAATAATATTATTTAAGTTCCTCATTAAAAACACAAAAGAAGTAAAAATGAATTAATCTAATGACTCAACAATGCATAACAATTGTTTTTTTAATTTTTGGCCAAAGCCTACTAATCTCAACAATGCATAATATTTTCTTCCTAATTCTCATTAATTGTTTTTTATTTTAATCTTTAATCAATACCTTTTCTCTTATTTTTTTAAATTATTGAGTTTAGGTTTTTTGAATAGGAATTAATCTTTTGAATTGTTTCTATAATTTTATAATACTTCAAAAAAAATTTACCTTTAACTTTTAGATAAGTTGTATTTGCATGTTGCATTTAGAAAATCAAAAATCATTTGTAAATATAGACCATAATTAACCTTCAATATAAATAAAATAAAACATATAAAATAAGAAGAATAGCATAAGTAAAATATTTGAATTTGTATCTATATTTCGCTCCTTGCAAAGAAGATCAATTTTTTGCTTCATTCTTTAGTTAGTTTTAAAAACTATTTTTTTTATTTATTAGTTTATATATTTTTCAATTCATTTTATTTAGACCCTAAAATTTTTTTTTATAGAAAAAATGGTATATCCATTAGAAATATATTTTTTTTATAGCATCAAGAATATTTTTCAATATGAGTTAAAAATTGTTTTATTGTGATCCAAAACCATTATGGAGGGCTATAAAACCAAAATGATAGATAATGTTATGAGATGTAGTGCCATAAAAGTTCATGAAAATAAAAACCAAACGATATTTAACTACAAAACACAAAATATATATAGTAACTAAATAAATTAAAAATAATAATCATGAAGGGTTGATGGAAAAAGCACTCACTAATAAAAAAAAATGTTATGATTTCATGAAAAAAGTTGTAATTTCAACAGGCCCCAATAAAAATGTACAATGTAGGGAACACATAGAAAAGGAAATGTTAAAAAAAAAGAAAAAAAAAGTTGAGTCTATATGTTTAGACTATTTAAAAGATGTTTAGCTTGTATGTCAGTCTTATTTAAAAAAAAAACTTTTATATCAAATGATTGATGACATGTCATCCTCTCTTTATTAAAAAAGAAAAGAAAATAAAATAAAATAAAAGAGGGCAAGTGACATGTAGTCTGTTATTCCAGCTTTCTCTCATTAAAGGATTACTAGAAAGTTGAATCATGAGTTTTCGTATAGGAAATCGATTTTCAACCTATTTTCATCCAAGATACATAGAGAGCACTTTTTAGATAGTTATAATCCAACTTATGGATTCAAATAACCTAAAAACTAGCTCAATAACCAAAAATCAACTCAAGATAAAAATATATTTTTGAGCTCATATCTAGGTGATAGAAAAAACAAAGAGCACACAAATGGACACCAAAATAAACATTTTTCATGGTTAGTATCGATATTAACCTAGACTTTCTCTCTCAATAACTAGGGAAGTTAAAGAGGGAAAGCAACAAAAAGAAAGAACTTGGTTCCACGAAACCCCTACACCCTTTCAAGTACATATGGCCCGGATCCACATATTGGTGTATAATTTACTAATGAATATGTTCATTACCATTTCAACATCCTAATTTAAGCTCTCGAAATTATAACTAAATAGTTAAAGCTTGAATTTCAGCTTGGAGTTCTTGTATTTATACAAGCCTTTGAATTTTAAGTGGAGGATGTGATTTAATTAGTTGGTGATGAATTTCTAAGAACTTAATATTGGATTTGGTATTTTCACGATAGCGTTCTAGGCTAAAATGTCTAAGTTTGAATGCATTTTAGTCTCTAGACTTGATATTTCCTAAAAAAACTAGTCTCTTATTGGAATAAAGAGCCCTTTGATGTTTCAATTAGTAATTTGTAGGATGAAAGGAAAGTATAAGCAATAAAATGAAAGTTTAAGAGAGAATATTTTGTTTTCTTGCATCGACTTGTGGTTATATGATATTGTTAATGAAATTACGTGTTTATCTAGTAACCCAAGGTATTTATATACCCCGATCACATAATCATATCTCATGTATAGTAACATAATGATAAAAAATAATTGATTTTCCTTTCATGCAACCTAAAAAGATGAGGTGTTAGGTTTTGTGCTCTATTATGCCATCGATAGGATAGGTGGCGCTCGAGGGTGATTGGCGTGAAATATTGACACTTTTATGAGGATAGATTAATGAAAGATAAATATTGGTGAGAAAATGAATGTCTTTTGAGGAGACAAGTTATGGGAGATAGTGTTTATCGAAGAAATTGATGGATTTTGAGGAAATTGATCAAGGATGATAGTCATTGACAAGAAAAATAGTATCAAACTAACAATTCATATATAAGCATTAAAGTGCCCAACATCATACTAATTTTAATGGAAATAGTAACTCTATCTTGTGTACTAGTTGATGCACTTTGTGAGAATTTAGCATTCATGAATGGTTAGGATGAAGCCTAATTTGTTGTTTAGGGCCTTCTAGAACATACATGTTGAGGCTTGGCTCAAACTATAGGAATGCTAGGGCATGGTCCATATGGTAGAAATGTAATTTGATTGGTCATGGCTTAAATGACATCAAGCTATCCCTTTCCTTTTCTTCTTCTTTATTACAGGTTAGAAATAGTGGGATGACATTCTAAGAATAAAAGAAGACTATTCCTTGTATATTTTAAAACTACTTGAATATTTAGTGAAAATATAATAAATTTAAAAATAAAATAAACTCACTAACAAGACGGGTGAAACCAGGGTTGTCAATACAGTTTCGTTCCGTTCGGAACGTTCCGTACCATTAAAAAAACCGAGAAAAAACGACGTCTTTTTCGTCTCGGTTTTAATTTCGGCCCGTTCCGGAAATACTGGCTAAATTCCGGCCGGAACAGATCGGTACCTTTCCGGGTGTGCCGTTCCAGCCTTAAAATCCTCCTTATTTTGATTAACTTGTTATTGTGTTTCTAATTTTGAGATTATGTTTGTTTGACTTTGTGTTTATATTGTATAATTTAAAGTTAATTTATCTTGAATTTTAATTATGCTTGTTAAATTAATATTTTAATTTTTTTTCATATATATATATAATTATATATGACAGTACAACCCCGAAACAACACGCCGAAATACTCCGAAACCAAAACGTTTCGTACCAATAGAAAAATCAGAACGACAACCGGAACGGTATTGACAACCTTGGGTGAAACTACAATGAAAGTGAGTATTAGAAGCTATATAAGGGTATTTGACATTACGTTTCAAAAATATTTTTAAGAAAAATTGATTTTTTTTATTTTTTACTTTAAATCAATTTTTTTGATATTTTTAGATAACTTTTATGTACTAATGTCAAAAATAATTTTTTTTTTTTAAAAAAAATTATTTTAATACATTTTTAAACAAAAAATATTTTCAAGAACAACCTATCCATATATATTGAACGATATGAGAGAAAAAATAATTTAGTTTCTTTCTTAAGAACTATCAACCAATCAAAACTTAATCCATAATCCGTTATTTATTTTGTAAATATAATCAAAATAAGTATTTTAAAGCATGGATTAGAATTCTAATATGGAACCCAAACATTTTTCCGGGCTCGATTCTATGATTATGTTTTCAACGACACAATTTCCAAAAACCATTACCCGTAGTAAAGGACAAAGATTTCACACGTCCGATTTGAAGATGAGTTGATTTCCTTCCCCGCTCACTACTGCGTATCTGCATTACTGTGTGGATTCTGGAGATGAAGTATGCCAGAGAGAGATGTTCATGAGTCTGTCTAATCCTAATCAATTGCCATTATTACTTCCCAGGTCGGTACCAAACTGTATGGAAGCAAAATATCTTTCATGGCTGGCTTTGAAATCACTGTTCTCCGATACTATTTCAGATCTGCATGGATTGCTTTTGGGCATGACAGTTTGGATTTGGACTTGGAGAGAGAGAGAGTCTAGGGCTTGATAGAAGGTCTATGATCTCTACAATGATCGATGGCCTACGTATATCTCCTTCTATTTTTCCAAGAATTTGATGATTTGTTTTTGCCAGCAAATTATGATCTCTCTCTCTCTCTCTGTGTTTTTCTTTTCTTTTTTAATGGAGAATTAATATCTTGCACCTCAATGAAAGCCATGAAAATTGGTGTTGTGGGTTAAATTTGTACCCTTACATCGTGCACCAGTGAATCTTATAGAGCATAGTTCAGCGTCCACAAGCAAAAACTTGTAAGTTTTGCACGGTGCTCCACCATGCGAGCTAGCCATCGGAAGACTCGAAAGATTAAACCATTTTTGTTTAAACCCAGAACACAGAAAACAAAAAAAAACACAGATGTAGAGGGAGAGGAGTAGTAAATAGTGTCAGTTTCTGCATTCATCATCTTCTTGAGAGCTCTCACTCATCGGCAATGATCATCTTCTAGGAATGTGCCTTGGTTAACTAGCTAGCCAGTTATGGCTGCCATTCTTTCACATGCATGGACATTCCCCCATGAACAAGAAACTACCAGATACAGCTGCAGTTACCCAAGATAAGAAAAAACACTACCACATATATTACATAGCAAAAGATCATATACTACTAACTGAACAACACTAAACCACCATATATGGAGGAGCGCTGGCGGCGATCTTGTTGCCACCTTGATAACCATCCGACCCCATTCCCAATTTCAACTCGAGCTCCACGTTGCCACCGGAACTAGTTCCTTTCCCTTCAAAATCACTAAACAAATGTGCCACAGAAGTGACAACCGCACACTTCCTGCCAATCATTTTGCTGCTGTGGTTACAGACCTTAGTCCTCTTCCTCAGTTCTGCGTTATTATTAGAGATTGAGCCCGAGCATGAACTTGGTGGAGAAGAGGAAGGAGATATTGTGGGCAAAACAGGAGGGATTTCGAAGTTAGTTCTTGCTTTTGCACCTCTAAGTCTTCTAGCAGCGGAGTCATAAGCACGCGCTGCCTCCTCTGCGGTGTCGAATGTTCCAAGCCAGTGGCGGCACCTTCCTATCCGGTCTCTTATCTCAGCTGACCACCTCCCCCATGGCCTCTTTCTCACCCCTCTGTAGGCCTTTTGCGTTGAAACCCCGTCACTAACACTGTTTCTCATGGCGCCACTCTCTTGCTTACTTGTTTTTGACCCGGTACGTTGAGAAATTGAAGAAAGCTTCGATACTTCTGAATTCTTGGTATCGTTCTTGCCAAAAAGGACTTGTTGACCAACAACAGCACCGATTCCATCAAGGACCAGTGGTGTTTCTGGTGATTTCTTGAATCCATCGGAGAGTGAAACAGCAGCCGGGATATCGGGTGAAACAGGAGAGCAGTTTGTGGGGTTGTAGTGGTTAAAGGTGAAAGGTGAAGAAAATGAAATTTGGGGTTCTAAAAAAGAACCACAAAACGTTGAATTTTCAGTCAGGAGCCGAAACATTTGAAATGTTTCGGGTTGAGGGAAGAACGGAACGGGGAGCAGTTTTTGGTGGTTCATTGCGGGGTTTTGCTGGTAAGTATAAGTGTATAACAAGTCATTTGCTAGAGTGAAAGAAACCTCCTAGGGTTTATATATACGAGGTAAAATAATTATTTATTGAAAAAATCACATAATTTAATAAAATTACTACTATTATTTATTTAATAATCTTTTTTAAATAGATATGCCTGTCAAATTTGATGAGACAGTAACCCCTCAAGTTGACATGCTTGGCTTTCTTGGCAGCAGGGATATCTCATTTAAATCATTTCTAATGTCAGGAGTAACCCTACTGTTTGTAGAAACTATTTAAATATTAAAGATTTTATCTTTGTAATATAATTACTTTTAAAAAAAATTAAGATAGATAAAGAAGTCAAAGAAAAGAAAAATATGTTGTTTTCGTTTTTTTTTTTTGTAGTAACAAATTTAAAATCTTAACGGTTAAAAAAATAATTATACTTTAAACTAAACTTAATAGTTGTTTATTCAGTTTATTCCAACAATTACAGATATTAGAATTAATTATGAAAAATATTAAAAAAAATAATCTCCTTGAAATATTAAGTATCAAATATCATATTTTGATATTATAAATATTCATTTAATAGCATTAAAGAGTCCATCCACCATGACATTCACTTAATTCACTATACAATAGAAACTTACATTTATAATTTATTAGGATATTATTTCTTTTCAATGTGGGATGAATATTTTTTTTAAATTAAATAATTGTTATTCAATTTTATCCTAACAATCATAAATGTTGAAATTAATTATGGAAATTAAAAGAAATAAATCCAAAAACAATTAATCTCATAAAGATTTATATAATAACATTAGGAAGCCCACTAGGAGAGCTCATTCACAATGACTCTTAATTTAATGCATAATAAAACCCCACATTTATAAGAACTTAGGAGAGTGTTTCTTTTCAATGTGAGATATATATCTTTTTATTCTTTTTTCACTTACAAACTACACCAACACAATATATTTATTTAATAGGTATATTTTTAAGGAAATAAAATACTATTTTATATATTTATTTCTTAAAATAAATGTGAATGCATGGCTATTTAGTGTGGCCCTGCAGATGGATTTAAAATATGAATAATCCATCTCTAGCTTGTGTCGAGAGTTAAAAAAAAATCAATTTAGAATTGACTTGGTTTGAAGAGTCAACTCTATAAAAATAAAAATTGATTATTTATTTATTTTTTCCTCAAAACAATGTTGTTTTTTTATTTAATTAATTTGAGTCAATGTAGATTAACCTGTCTTACTTTTACCTTATATCAATCAATCTTGAATTGAATTTAATACCTATAAGTAAATGTTATATTTTGAAATCTTTTGAAGGTACAAGAAACCATATATCATTCATTCAAGTTATAATGAAAAACATCATTGGTGTATTGCTTTGCAAATTAGAGTGTTTTGAAGTTGTTAATTTTATTTTAATTGAAATCATAGTTATAAGGTCTAATAATATATCTTACAAGTACTAATTGTAATAATTATACAAAAAATTGAAACAACCAAGTATGAATAGTCTAATTCACTATTTAAATGAATAGTGAATTGATTGATTTTTTTTTCTTTTAATTTTTTAAGTTTTTTCTCCTTTTAATGAAACCTTTTCTAGCCTAAAATAAAGAAATTCGGTTTAAAATTATGGTAAAAATACAAAATTTTATGATAGGAGACCAAAATATTAAACACAAGGAAAATATATGATTAATCCTATATTATCGATAATTCTCATTTTGATCCAAAATTTTATTATCTCTATGTTTTGAAGTTGTTAATTTTATTTTAATTGAAATCATAAAATAAATTAATTGAAGCTATGTTTTGAGTTATTGTAAAGAGAATAGTCTGATTCAACACCAAAGCTGCTTATCTACTGGTAATTGTAGAGATGTAAACTGGCAATGAATTCTACCACCATTTTTTTTTATTTTCCGAAAAAAAAGAAAAGAAAAAGGAAACAGAGAAAAGGATGGGGGAAGAGGACAGAACCCTTCAGTAGGAAAAGAGCAGTAGTGTTTTGCACAAAACCTGAGATTTGATGGGGGTGGTAAGGGACGGTGGATGTATAATATCGAGGCACCTAGCTAGGGTGTTTTCTTTAATAGCCGTTGGATTACGTAAATCTTTCTTAGCGTCATGTTGTCGTCAAAGACAAGATTGTCTGATTGCAATTCGTGCTTAGCTTTGGATAAATTAATACATATAATATTGACACTAAATTCACAAAAAATCTACCATTTTTATATAAATCTCCAATTACTGATTCCTGCGGAGACAAAGTGCTGATTTTATAATGTGTTTTAAAAATATTTGTGACAAAAAGTATATTTTTTTATTTTAAAATATATATTTTTTAATATTTTTAAATTTTTTTAAATGAATGTATTCTCTTTTAAAAAACTTTGATAAATAGTTGAGTGAAAGTGATTGACGTATGATGGCATGCAAATGATCTTCATCGTGTCAATCCCTTCTGGGTAGATCACAAAAGATGTTTTGATTTTTGTTATTTGTTTTAGGTGGTGACAATATATAAAAGTTTATATATTATTTTTATGCTAATATCATTAGGTATTTTATGAATATATTTTTCAAGAAATATACAATATAAAATCACATTTAATCATATTAAAAATATAAGTCCAAGCTATAGTTTTTTTTTTATTCTCTCCTCATCATATATCCCGTCTATCAATTATTTTCAAATAATATAATTTTTTTTGAATGTGATGCGATGACAGAGTAATTTGTGATCTGCATATCAGGTCTCGAGTTTGAATTAGAGCATGTATCCCTGGTAAAAGTCTTGAACAACCAGGATTTTACTCGTTCATCAAAACCCATAAAATACACTTTCAGAAATTTGGTAATAAGTTTGGTCAATGTAACATTTTAGTGGCTTTTATTACACAAAAAAACCATAATTTATGTTATTTAATTATATATAAATATATCATAATCATAGCACTAATGTTAAATTGCATACTTTCTAAGAATCTTATATAATAGAAGAAAAAGGATAAAAAAATATACATTTAAATTTTGAAATAAAAGAAGTAGATCTATTATGTATGTCCAGTTTTTATTCATTCAAAGAAAATGCTATAATTTTATTATATAAAATACACATCTTATATTTTCATGCAACACGTGTTCAAGGGTCGGTAGATGGAAGGTCTTGATTATTGATATTACTAATGTTAAGGATTCAATGGTCCTAGTGAGTATTTTACTCTTAAAATTCAGTAGATGGTTATATTTTTTTTTTATAAATTTGATAATTAAATTCTCTTTATAAAGAAATCCAATCTATTGGTTTAAAATAAATTGAGTTTATGTTACCTCTAACAATAAAAACCTGATTCCAACTACATGAATACAATATTAAATAAATAATAATTATATCTTGAAATTTTATCTAACAACTTAAACTTTTAAATAAGATCATTATTGAATAAGATATCAGAGTCTTGTAGACCAACCTGTCTCGAGTTTGAATCTCATCACTTTCATTAAATTTGATAAAAAAAATTAAGTATAAAGTAGTGTGAGTCTGTACAAGTTTCAAGTCCATTTTTTTTTATTTGAGACTATATGTTCAATAAATAAATAAATTATATCTTGAAACCTTACCTAAATTAAGTTTTCGAATGTGATTCTTATTTTATATGGTATCAAAACTTTATTGATCAAGTTATCACAAATTTAAATCTTATTTTTTCCAATTAAATTTGATAAAAAAAATTAAAAACAAGGTAATATAAACACATACAAGTTTCAAGATCAAAATATTTTTATCTGTAAATATATATATATTTGTATTGAGATATTAGTTTCAAGTTTCAACTTTTCAATTTTTCAGAGAACTTATAATTCTTCCTTACTCGTTCGTATTCATCCATGGAGCTAGAAGTAGGAACGGCCGCAAACACAACATGGAACAACATCGGTTTATACAGAAAGTAATGAGTGGTCCAAATCAAATCGATCTGTCCAAATTTTGAAGTCAATCTTCTATTCCTGTGCTTTGCTTCATTCTCCCAAGCAAAAAGCATCATGCAGAACCCCTCTTCCACACAATCACGAGTACTGGTTCATATATATATATATTGCTGCATTGACCGGTACTGGTTGGCTTTATACAGGGCATATTTCAATGTGCTAGAAGAAATTAATTACTATCACCTACTCCTTACATGCTACCATGATTTTTGAAGGAACATTCACTAGGAACAAAAAAGAATGTCGGTCTAGATGACTCAAGATACACTGTATTAGAGAGAGAGAGACTGTATGAGAGAGGGAGAGGAGAGGGAGAGAGACTGGATGAGAGAGAGAGGGATTGTGCGCCCAAGAATGCTTTGTGAAGCACGCGAATGTTTGTGTTTTTAAGCTCTCGGGACTCTCACTTTTCTCTTTGCGAGGAGTGAGACTGACCATTAAACTTGGCGTTTTGAGGAGGCAGGGAAGAGAGAGAGACAAAATCCCGAGAAGAAACCAGACAAAGAAAGTGTGCCATGATGATATCTTTATGATTTTTGTACTTCGATAGTGTTTATATTCGACTAAGTGATCTCTACTTAAATTGCTAGTTTCATGGCTCGTCGAAAAGTGTAGTGGGCACAAATACCACTACATGATTTTTTTTTTTTTGAGTTTTTCTCTTTTTGAGTCAATTGATGGAGCCACTTTTGAATATACTTTCATGGTTTTGCTCCCTTTTTGCAATAGTAGTATCGAAGGAAAGAGGAGCAGTTGTCAAAGACAAAGGTAAATAGCACCAAGTGTTGTCATTGTAGAGATCAACGAGCCATATGCCCGCGTGATGCGCCAGAGTTTTTTATCTATATAGAAAATTAATTGTTTTTATATATATTGTATTTTGCTATTTTAATATTTAATTAGTAAAATTATAATTGATAAAATCTGTATAATCGAAATAGAAAGTGGTTCGTATATTTTTTAATCGCAGATAATGAAGGTTAATTTTTGTTTTATGAGTTGCATTTTTTCCCCAGTAATATTAGATCTGACACATTATAAATAAATTTTTTTTCCAGAAATAAACTTACATTTTTTGCGTGCTATAATTAGTTATTTCAATGTTTAATTACTAAAATTGCAATAGATAAAATATGTTAAAAATGATTTTTTTGCGTGGTATAATTAGTATGGTTGCCTGTGCATTGCGCTATGGTTTTTTCTATGTAGAAAACTAATTGTTTTTTTACATGTTGTAATTAGTTGTTTAAATATTTAATTAGTAACATTATAATAGATCAAATATGTCACAAATAAATTTTCCCCCCGCCTAAAAGGAATAATGTAATCGAAATGGGAAGTGGTTCTTATATTTTTTAATTGCAGATAACTTAGGTAAATTTGTCAAAAAAAAAATTGAGTTGCCTTTCCCCCCAGTAATATTAGATCTGAAATATTATAAATAAAAATATTGTAAATTTTTTAAGAAATAAACTTAATTTTTTTGCGTGCTATAATGACTTATTTGCCGTCTAAAAGGAACAGTGTAATCGAAACGAGAAGTGACTCGCATATTTTTTAATTGTAGATAATCTAGGTAAAGTTGTCAAAAGAAAAAAATTTGAGTTGTTTTTTCTCCCAAGTAATATTAGATTTGAAATATAAAAAATAAAAATTTTGAATTTTTTTTTTAAGAAATAAACTTAAACAAAAGAGTATAAAATTTATATTTTTTTTATCATTAACAAAAGAGTAAGCAAGAAAAAGAATTAAATTATTATTATTATTATTATTATTATATTTTTTTATTTTTCTGTTAATAATGAAAGAAAAAAAAATGAAAGACTAAAAAAATCCTAAAAACTTTAACAAAAGATCAAACAAAAACAAAAATTATCATTGTTATTACTGCCAAAACAATAAAAATTATCAAATTATTCCGAGAGAAAAAAACCTAAAAACATTAACAAAAGAGTAAGCAAGGAAAAAAAATAAATTATTATTATTATTATTATTATTATTATTATTATTATTATTATTATTATTATGTTAATAATGGAAAAAATAAAATAAATGAAAGATTAAAAAGATCTTAAAAACTTTAACAAAAGATCAAACAAAAAAATAAAATAAAAAATATCAAGTAAAAAAAAGTCACCTGATATAAAAATAAAAATAAAAAAACAAATAAAAAACTAAAAGAAAGAACAAATGGAGAAAAAAAAACACAAATATCAATCTGCAAATGATCATAGATACATAACAAAATTTAAGAGCTAATTTGTTTTGTGAAAAAATATCACCTCAACAAATAAGAAAATGAAAAAAATTAAAAATCAAAACGAAGAGCACACTTATATATACATGGACAAAAATAGAGATTATTCTAGAAATAAAAAGAAATAAAGGGATTAAAAAAAATTTAAAAGTATAAGGGCCGAAATACAAATCAAATATAAAGGGATTAAAATCCAAAATTAAAAGTATAAGGGCCAAAATGAAAATTAAATATATTATCAATTTTAATAAAAGGATCAAATTGAATAAATCAAAACTTCTGTATTGTATTTATTGAATTATTTAAACCCAATCCGAAAATTAAAAGAATGAGGACCGAAGTGAAACATTGATATTCAATCAATTCCAATCGGAGGACCCAATCGAATTAAATCAAAACTTATATAAAAAAAATCAGGACAAAAAACAAAATAGAAAGTCAAGGGACCTAAGTGAAAAGTAACAACAAATGGGGGACTCCCCTGTACTTTTACGTGCAGGAGAGAGAGAAACATGGCCAGCGCCTTTAACCGGCCTCCGCCGCGTCTACGGACATTTTTATGATAAACGCGCCACCGCAGGAGGAAGCCCACTTGGAGGCGCATCGAGAGAGACTCCGTAATCACTTCTCCGGCCACCGTATGAGGCCGCACGAGCCACCTAAACAGGGCGTGGGGCGAAAAAACGCCTGGCGCGTGCCCATCACGCTCTGACATCCAACGAAAGAAATAATAAAAAAATGAGGTCAATTACCGTCCTGCCCTTGTGCCCAAAGTAATGTTTTTTGTCTTATTAGGGGCTAAAATTGTATTTAGCCAATTTTGAATAATAATAAAATAAGCAGAAGACCGGCGGGTCGGACCGGTCCGGTCCGGGCCGATGTGCATAATGACAACGGAGCCCCTGATTCTGGCGGTGTTTGTTTTCATTTTCGGGGGGTAAAATCGCTAATCCACTGTTCACAAACGGAAAAAACAAAAAAAAAAAGGCGGACGAACTCGCGCGACACACCGGATCAAATTACGAGTGAACAGTGCACATGAGTCTACAGCTACAGTGAACTACCAATCTGTTTTAGTGTTTTTGGTAATTTGACTACAAGATGTTAACCCTAATTAGTATGATATTATGTTTGCTTCGAAAAATCAAAATATAATTTAAGATGGGGTTCCACTCTTGCATAAAAGAGAAGAATGTAAGTTGTCGAGATGCACGACTAGAATTAACAGTTTTATTGACAAAAATATTTGATGGTATTTACACTCACTATTCATTAGTACTTATCTTATCAACGATCTAACAGACAAAAATCATTCGTGAACATTGCGTGAAACACTTAGATATCACATGATTAATGTAATCCTCCCATATAGCCTCTAAGATGTATGACAACCTAAATTCTTTCTAGATTGTAATGTCATTCTAGTTTGGAAGATCTCTTACTCACATTTTTTTTTGCTTTTCTGCACGCCGTACCATAAATCATGCAACCTACACACTATAAATGAATTATTTGTTAGTAAATGAAAAATAAAATTATGGTATTTGAACAAAACAAAAATTATCAAGGTAGCCGAAATTATCTAGTTATAGTGTGATTCTCCCACACCCTTCTCAAAACATAATCATCGACATCTTCCTAGTCAAATTTTCCTTTGCATTAAAAATTTAGTAATCTCAATATACTAAGCACATTAACATAATAAAACTAATTTAATTGTGAAAACAAAGAAAAACCTTTATTGAAAAGTTCTTATTCCATTGGATCCAGTACTTGGTGGAAATTGAATTTCATTGTAGAGGGACACCCCTCAACTTTGTGGCATCACATTCAATGACCCCGCACGAGTTGATGTTTGTGCTTTAGGTCCCTATTTTCGGTCGTCACCTCATAACCATGGTTGTCAAAATCGTGATTTTGACACGACACGGAAGGGGCTTTTGAAACTCGGATTGTAAAATCATACCTGAAATTTTCCGTACAAAAATCGTAAAATCACAGCTAAAATCGTGTAGGTAGAAAAATCGTAAAATCGTAAGTAAAATATTTTTTAATACAATACACCACAATTATAGTCAATTGGCCATAAAACATCATTAGTTAATGTTCATACATGATTTAAAATAACTTAAAAATACATTACAAAATAATTATGTTCATAGAATTTTATTAGGTAAAAAGTAATAAATTTAAAACAAATATTCAGCTAGCGTGCAATGTAAACTAAAATCAATCTCATTTTCATATCCCTCGTTATTTCTAAGACTGGCATCAATAGCATCACTATCGAAATGATTATTAGTACTACCACTCATATCAACTCTGATATTGCTAATATTAGCTCAAACTCTAACAAATTATTTCGGCATCCACACATGAAAATGATTTAAAAACACAAAAAAAATTTATTTAAAATAAAAACTAAAAGAATTTTTTTTAAGAAAATTCTAAATATAAATTTTAAATTTAATATTTAAATCAATACATGAGAATCAAGAAATTTTTATTGTTTAGAAAATATTCATGTTCAAACCATTTTAGAGATAACCCTTCCCAATTAACTAAATATATTAAAGTAAATTGGAATCACTAATACTTAAACCTATTTTATTATTATTATTATTATTATTATTATTATTATTATTATATATTAAAGTATTCTTGCTTGCTTGTGCGAAGAGAGTTGTGCAGCCTAGGTCTGGGGGGTGGCAAGGTGTGGGGCAGGGGGGAGAGAGAGAGAGAGGGGCATGGATTAGCCTAGCCTAGGTTTTTTTTTTTTTTTTTTTTTTTTTTTGGGGGGGGGGGGGGGGGGGGGGGGGGGGGGGAGCGAGTCAGTTGGCGTGGAAATGTGAAATAGCCTGGGATCGTAAAATCGGATTGATCTGGTCCGATTTTACGATTCCGTATGATTTTAGTGTTTTTTGACCGAGTTTGACCCAAACCGATTTTTTTACCCGAGTTAACAAGGTTTGGCGAGTTGACTCGCAAAATCGTACGATTTTAGTGTTTTTTTACCGAGTTTGACCTAAACCGATTTTTTTACCCGAGTTAACAAGGTTTGGGGAGTTGACTCGCAAAATCGTACGATTTTGCGAGTCAACTAGCAATTTTAACAACACTGCTCATAACTCATGGTCCTCAGTTGCCTTGCTATAAAAACTAGCAGCGATCCTATCCTCATGACTGACAATGTATTTTTCCTAGGCAGTTATACAAATTTACTGAATAAACAAAATCAAATGGTTCCTATATTAATTTTTTTTTTTGGCAACATCTTCCCTAAACAAAAGACCACCTAAAATTTGCAAACCTACAAATACACATCGTATATGCCACAAACCAGTTGATTTTACTCATTTTCTTCTTTTAGTCCATTAACAAAAGAAAAATTAATTAATAACAAAACATTATCAATATATAATCTATTAACACAAGAAAAAACAATTAAAAATAAAACAATAATAGCACACCAAAACTATTAATAACAAAAAAAATAATTATTAAAAAGAATGCAATAATTCAATACTAATACCATAAAGAAAAAAATCAAAAAAATAATGAAAAAAACACACAACAAAGAGAATAAAAAAGAGAAATCTTATCTTAAATTCATTGTAAATGAAGCTAAGAGGAGGAAAAAAAAATAACAAGTAAAAATTACAAAAGAGATGCTGATGGATTGCATTATTCCTCGTCAACTAATTCTACATCATCTTCATCACAATCTCTGATGTTGATTTTAATGCTATCATCATCTTCAATGACTTGTGTATGTCCATTAAAGCACAAAACATCATTCAACTCCTTTACATCAGCAAAAATACTATCAATGATGTAGAGTCATTGGGAGTCTAACCTTTGAATTAATTTCAACCAAATCATGATGGAGATCTATTCTAACTGCTCTATCAATGATGTTATAACAATAACATTTGAATAAAAATATCTTATTCTGCTTGCTATGATATTGTGATTTTATAACCTCTTCTAACTTTCCATAGTAGTTGATTTATAACTCGTTAGAAGTATATCTCTTAACACAAACCCCATTGTTATATGTCATTATACAACCTATATTCTTCAATATAAAACACGTATTGATTGATGAAATACCTGCTATAACACTTACCATTTCATTCACGACCCAAACTTAGTAAATACAATGTTGTACTAGCATTACTTCACAATAACCTATTACATGAAGTACACACATAAATAATTAATGAGAAATATGTATTGAAATTAAGTATTCAAAGAGAAAAAATATTACAAAATACTTACAATGTTCAGAACTACATGAAAAATTATTCATCTTGTAATCAAAATATTTGGGATACAGTCAACTATCAATTTTGAGACAATAAAAATTGACGATGTTTTCTATGAGGAATTCAACAAAGTATTAGTTTATAATGTTCGTTAGAGATAAATTTTTTTAAAATAATATGTTGAGTAATATACTAATTAGATAAAAAGTCTCAGTTCATCATAGTTAAAAAATACATAATTATATGCTTGTCTGAATTTTTTTTTTACTATTATCTTCTTCAGACAACATTTTTTTCTGCAAGTATCGTGTCTGTAATTTGTTGGAGCATATATGTATAAAGAAGTGACTAATTTCCCTGACCACATGCCATATCCCTTTTGACAATAAATCCAGGTAAGTTAATGGAATGAGTGTTTGCATAAACACATGACAATTATGCCTTTTTATTCCATACAATATGTAATCTTTCAAATTCACCAACCTTAATATGTTTAATGCATGTCCATCAAGGAAACACAGACTTTTTATAGAAGATGCAATGTGACAATATCTAGATCGATAAACTTTTTATTTTAGCACTTTCTACATGGACATCTAATATCGCATCCACTAATATTTCTTGAATTATATGTTGCGTAGTTAATAAAACCCTGAACTCCATTGCAATAATCCATCATATGTAACCACCGAGGTGATTCTCAATACATCTATGAATAATCCTCAATTACTTATATCAAACCTATATACAATAATCATGCATTAATTAAATACATTAACTAACAAATATAATTTTATAAAATCTAAAACAAATCCTAACATGTACAAATCATAAATCCATACAACCAATTTCAATGAGAAAAAAACTATAACACAAGTAAACACTTAAATAAAATAAATATACTTTAACAATATGCTGACAAAATTAACATATTAAATTAAATTAAAAAATAGTAGATGTTTTTAGAATTCTAAAAAACATTAATTCACATAAATGACCACAAAGGATAATCTGTAAATGTTCTGGCCCTACCTCCCTGCCATCCCCCTCTTGAAGCCGTCGGGATTCGGGTCGGATCCTTAAAAAAGTCCTGACGTGTTTTAGCTTGAGGCCAAGTCGGGTTGGAATCGTTGATAACCCTTCTTTTTTCCCTGGGTTGGCCAGCATGGGACCCACACAGATGACGTGTGTTGATGACACTGCTGACAGTATGAAAAATGATGCTGACTGGACGAATTATGAGGATACGACTTGAATGAAGTGCTCAAACGTTTGGTGGTGAGGTTTGAGATTCAGGTTGACATGGCGGGTAGACGGGGGAGAAGACGATAAAGTTAGAGACACGTAAGCACTATGTTGATCTCCTTTCTATACACGGTTTTCACTGTTGTGTTTGTATGGAAGTGCTCTTCAACGTGATATATTCAAAACATAAATATTTTTTTTTAATATTTTGAATTATGAACAACGATCAAACACATATTTTTGCAAATGGACGTGTTCTTTGTTGCTATTGTATAGGAGTTGGCTCACGCGTAGGGGTGAATTAGAATTTTTCTTTTTATTCGATTTATTTTTTATGTTGAAGCTTACTCTTTTTTTTATTTTTTATTATACTTCAGGTTTTATTATATAAATACATGATGAAAGTCTTTTTTTTTTTTTTTTTTTTTTTTTTTATATGAGATACTAAGTCCTATATAAACTATTTGCACTCAAAATATTAGTTGTGTTGTACCAATATTAGTTGCACTCGAAATATTTTTTGTGTGCGAGCTTATTCTATTTTCTTTGTTGGTTACTATTTTATCTCAAGTTTTATTTTATAAATACTTGATGAAAGTTTTTTTTCCCCTCAATATGGGATACTAAGTCCTATATATAACCTTTGCACTCAAAATATTAGTTGTGTTTTACCAATAGAATAAACTTTTGAAATATCTTTTATAACTTTTACGGCAAGTAGTTGATATTCTCAGGGTAGCTTTATTCTGTCTAATAAAATCATAGGACATATATAGAAAGAATCAGAGATAATAAAAGAGTAGTAAAATCTCCTTGATGTGGTTCAATTAGAGCTGCAAAAAAACAAGAATTCAAATTATGCTCATACTAATCGATGAAAAAACCTTGCCTTCACCATTCTCTTGTCTGAAACCAGGTCTGGTTTATTACATTTTGGATAATTTCATCTCCTGAAGCTGTAACTGTTCTTGGCAGAATCATCAATCATTCAGCATTTCTTTTGTTGAAAAAGAAAAGTAGCTATCGAAATGGTTCGGGGGCTCGTACACGAAACAAGATATCACATCTCTGAGTGTAATCACGCCCACAACTTCTTCAGATTGGTTGACTACATGAATCCTGTGAACTGACTTTGAAGCAAGAGCATGGACCAAGCTACCAAGAGTTGCATCAGGCTTGCAGGTGATTGGTGGGGTGACTCTTCCTGTTCCTTCGGTTGTTGAGACGACGGTGTTCATGAAATCCATGACGGTGTGCTGCCTGAAAAGAGAGAAAAATGGAAAGAGCTGAACTTGGATAAACCAGACTTCACCAGTAACAAGCTTAATATCCGTTAGAGAATAATATAAATCATATCCTGGATCTTATCTAAAAACTTAAAGTTTTAGGTGAGATGTTTTCTTGACATGATATCAGAATCTTGTTGACCCAACGATCACAAGTTAAAATCTCATCACTCTCATTCTATTTGATAAAAATTAAACACAAGGTAGTGTGAACCTGTGTGCAAGTTTCAAGCCCAAACGACTTTCACTTGAGGAGTTGTGTTAGAGAATAATATAAATCATATCCTTGATCTCATCTAAAAGCTTAAATTTTTAGGTGAGATGATTCCTTGACATGGTATCAGAACCTTGTTGACCCAACAGTCATGAGTTCGAATATCATCACCTTCATTCTATTTGATAAAAATTAAACATAAGGTACTGTGGACCTGTATGCAAGTTTCAAACCCAAATGGCTTTCACTTGAGAAAATGCGTTAGAGAATAATATAAATCATATTCTGGGACCTCACCTAAAAGCTTAAAATTTTATATAAGATGGTTACCTGAAACTGGAGAAAAGCTCAGGTTTGAGCAGCAAATATCTGATGTCCCGTATGCTGAGATTTCCAACAATCTTCTTATTTGGTCCCTCTACTACAGGAAGGCCACCAATTTCGTTATCTTTCATTTTCTTGAAAGCTTCCAGGATCAGTTCATCACTCTGGACACTAACAACCTGGCCAGGAAGCAGAATGACACACTTGAAGAAGTACAAATTGAGAAGTCAACGGCAGGAAAACAAATCAGGAGAGAATGTACCTCGTCAGCAGACACAAAAGGAAGGCCTACGTTTGAGATAGGGTGTGCAGCAATGCAATCGAACCAGTCTCTTCCCTTGCATCCCTCCAGACCTTGAACAATGGCAGATTGAGTTATGAAGTTCTGAATATCAGGTTTCCCTGGTTCGATCACAGGAACATTTCGCAGCCGATATTTTGAAAGCAGAAGTAAGATGCTCAGCATTGAACTGTTTGTCGCGACTGGAAGAAAAGGAGACCAGCGGTATGATTTAACAATCGATCCCACCTGTTTTTTCCAACCAGAAAAAAATAAAACATAAAATTCAGCTAGCTTTTCCCAGATGGCTAGAAAAAGACTAGAGCTTCTTTATATTCCCTGTCAGATTAGTCCTCAAAATGTATATGTAAGTTATGAAAAAGGTATCTTGAACACAGCACTCTGAAATTTAACTTACAGTGGTTGACTTGAAGGGTTCTTCTTGGAGAAGAACTTTGTAGAAATCCTGCCCCAAGTTATCAGCAGCTGTCGAGGCGTCTTTTCCAGCTCCTTTTTCTGCAGCAACGCCACCAGCTACGGCAGCTCCTACGGCAGCGGCAGTTAGACCGGCAACGGCGACGGGACCTATTACACCCAGTGCCACTGCTCCAAGAGCACCAACAGCTCCGGTGCCAATGCCAGCAGCCGCTGCAGAAGTGGCTGATAAAGCAACAGCCGCGAGCTCAGCACCCTCTAGTACCCAGAGGACAATTGCCGAGTAATCTATGATTCCTAGGTACCTATCTCGCCAATCCGAACTGTTTCCTGCATCTACTTTTTTCACCGGAGCAGCCATAATGTTGCGTTCAGATAAAATCCTAACAGCATCAGCAACCGACGTATCGTCTAAAATTTCAATGACTGCAGAGATTGAGTTGAGAAACAACTTTCAATTAATTAAGAGGTATTGCTTGTCAGACTAGCTGTAAAGGGAAGAGATTTTTGCAATCACCTTTGCCTCCTGGAACTGGTGGGAATGATGAAGCTGGAATCTCTGCAAATGCAGCAGTTAAGGTCTCCTGTAATGAAAATGGCAACTTCTTTCTGCACTGTATATTCTCAAAATATGAATCACAGCTTGAAAGTTCTGAACTTTTTGTAACCTTTTGCTTTCCTGCCATATCCACACCCTGTGCACAGAACAGCTTGGGCAATGAAAGGGATGGTAGGCCAAAAAGGTGGTTTAAGTTCCCAACCCATAAAAATCACGCGTTAAAACAATTCAATCACCCTAACTGAATTGGCTTATGAAGATCCAGATCTCATAGCCTTAATCTGCTTGAATTCTTACATATTATCAAATATGTCAAAGACTTATTCAATCATCAATGTTCAGAATGGAAACTAAGCTCTCTTCATTTAGATTCAGAAACAAAAAGCAAAAACAAAAATTTGGTATCATATCATCACAAAAAAAAGAACATTAAGTGGTTCATGCAACCTTGATAATACATAATTTTTTGCTAAGGATGGATATTGTATAAAAAGAACAGTTCCACAGAAACATACCTGCAAGCTTCAAAAAATTCTGAGTTGAGGAAGTTGGATTGGGATTCAAGTTTCGGCAAAAGCTGATGCCTACCCGTTACTTAATTCAGATGTGCTGATTCTACATCGCACTGCCATGTGTTTGCATTAGAAAGCTGGAAGAGTTAGAGCTGACCACGTGTAAATTACTGCAAATTAGGACTTGCTGGACATGGTTTTATTTGTGATGGATTTTCTTTTCCATTCCGAACCCAAAATTAACTGTCCGATATTTCCTTGCTTGACACAGAGAGCTTCATTCGATTCGAATTCAATCAATATATATGTGTGTGTGTGTATTTCTTTTAATGGAGGTAGAAACTCTGATACTTAAATAAATATCTTTTAGAGATAAAAATACTATAATATTTTAGAAAAAAAGATGTTTTGAAAATATATAGATTGAGAAATTTTATTCTGAAAGTTTCATGGTTTATTTATTACTCATGTTTTTGTTTTTGTTTTTTATTTATTTATAAATTAAAAAGTCCTTTGCTTTCGACAACATTAATAGAAACAAATATCTTTTACATAACATTAATAAGATAATAATTATTACAAGTCCTTTAAGAAACCATATATATATATATATATATATATATAGGTGCTTTGAATTGGATTTGAATATTCATAATAACTAAAAAAACCCACCTATCATGATTTGCTACTCTTTATGGTTGGATTGTAGAGAGCATGAAGGAAATTAGTGCTGGAAGTGGCCATCTCAGTATGGCTGACCTCTTTTTGTCATGACTTGTTTTCCACAAGAGAATAAATTCTCAAAGCTAATGGCAGACAAATCGAGAGAGCAAAATAAACTAACTGAGCTCACAGCTCTGCTCAGCCAAATATGCATCTTGTTTTAAATAAATAGTATTTTCATATAATACGAGGGCTTCAGTGCATACCATGAGCGCAAGAAATGGCGAAAACTTTGGCCAGGCTGATACAGAATTTGCTAATGAATATATATCCTGAATTTCTGATAAAATTACAAGCTACCAAACCATGCTTCAATTAGTCTTGTCAAGTGCTGGAAGGCATTCAACCATAATCTCAACAGCACGCTCCAGTTCTTGTTCTGAGATGATCAACGGAGGTACCAGCCTAACAACATTTCCTTTTCCGGCAGTTAATATTAGAAGACCGGAATCTCGGCAGGCATCTACGAGGGGTGAAGCGGAGACATCCAGCTCTATCCCAATTATAAGTCCGAAACCTCGTACTTCTCTCACATGTGAATTTCCTCCTAGTTTGTGCATTATAAGTTCTTTGAAGTATTCACCTTTCATAGAGACACTGGCCAAGAAATCTGGCTTTGATATTTTATCTAAAACAGCAATGGCGGCGTTACAGACAAGAGGTCCGCCGGCAAAAGTGCTCCCGTGGTCTCCATATTTTATGGCAGCTGCAACTTTTTCACTCACTAACGAAGCTCCTATAGGTAGACCTCCGGCGAGAGGCTTGGCAAGCGTCATTATATCTGGGACCACACCATATGCCTCATGTGCCCAAAGATAACCAGTTCGGCCTAAGCCACATTGGACCTGAGAACAGAATGTTTCAAAACTTACTTCTCAGTTGAACTGTGATCATTGAGGTAGCATGCATCAGAACACCTTACAGTGCCAAACATGATATGAAGTGATCACACAATTGCAATTAGGAATGAAGACTATTATCCCATTTTCTGCCCTTTCCCTTTTAAGAGGTTGCCCTGAAAAATGTCATCTCCCAAAAAGAAGGAAAAGGAATTTCCATCAAAATTGCACTTTTGGATCTATGGTGCTCTATCCAGGGTGATGCTACTTTGTCAAAATACTAAAAACATGTCTACAACTTGCTATTCGGATACGTTTATACAGTTCGAAGAAATGTGTTTGGTTCAGGTGGTGGTGTGTCATGGGTGGAAATGAGGGAGAGAATAACATGCATTTAATATGTACCTATAACCTTAGAATCCATAATTTGAATGAGAAGACATGATTTCAAAATTAAAAGCAGTTCACCTCATCGAAAACCAGAAGAGATCCAGCATCATCACAAGCACTCCGTAAGGACTGTAAGAATTCCTTTGTTGCACTATAAATACCACCTTCACCCTGTATAGGTTCAACAAATACAGCAGCAATCCTGCCAGACTTGATCAGTTCTGTTGCCGCCTGAACGTCACCATATTCCAGGAAATTAACTCCAGGCATGACAGGCTCAAAAGGAAAACGATAATTCTCTTTGCTTGTCAACGCCAGAGCTCCCATTGTCCTCCCATGGAAGCTATTACTAAATGAAATAAACTCTGTCGCTTGCTGCTTCTCATCAGGATTTGTAAATCGTTGATACTTCCGTGCAAACTTTATAGCGGCTTCATTTGCTTCCGTACCAGAATTAGAGAAAAATACACGATCGGCAAATGAACAAGCCACAAGACGTCTGGCAAGCTCTACCTGCAAGGGATGCATACTTTCATTTTAACGAGCATGTTCTTAAATTAAGGGAGAAACAAAACTAGGAAGGAAAAACTAACCATATACCAACATCAAAATCACCAAACACTTCAATCACAAATCAGACAAAATCATAACATTCTTGCAATTCATTTTATTATTATATGCAAACTTGGTCTATTAGAACTTGCAAAATGAACAAATATTAATAATTGACACTTCCCCTGTCCATAGCATTTCACAGTTATTTATTTTCCTATAGCTAGCCTAAATAATAATAATAATAATCAAGAAATATAAAAATTCACGTTCAGATGGTAAACAAATGAAGACAACACAAAAAATATATGCATTTAATAAAAAAATAAACTTTCTAATACAATCAAAATTAAATTAATATGTGAATAAACCCTCATCTATATATATATATATATATATATAGACACACACACACACACATGACAGTAGAAAACCCCATTACCTGAGGGACTGAATAAAAAACATTGCTGACATGAGTGAGCAAATTAGCTTGCTCAACAACAGCTTTGACCCAATCTGTATCCCCATGACCAAGAGCATTAACAGCAATACCAGAAGTACAATCCAAATACTCTCGACCTTCAGGATCATACAATTTACAGCCTTTTCCACTCGAAATCACAACTGGGTTTCTTGCATATGTTCCAACCAACACCTTCCCTTCCATCTCCATAACCTCTCGACTTTTCAAATGGGTTTTGGGTTTCACTGAATCAGGTGCATGGACGTCCAGGTTAAGGCATGCATGTGCAAAAAAAGAACGGCGATGTTTGAGATTTGGAGAAAAGGGGACCGAGATCGGTCTGTTGAGGAGGTGCTGGAGAGAACCCATTATTTATTTTTCTTTGGTTTTGCTTGATTTGAATCAAGTTAGCTAATTATAATGGTTAAAAAGGAGGGTTTTGAATTATGATTATTATTTATTTATTTGGAGGTGGTGGTGGTGGTGGTGGTGGAATGATTTGATTTGATTACTGTGTGATAATTGAGGGAGAAAAAATGGAATGATTCGATTTCTTGTAAGTTGAGAGAAATTATTGGTGTAAAGGATTTTTATTTATTGAGTTTTGAGAGGTATTTTGTTTAAAAAGGGAGGCTAGGGTTTAAGGTACTGTTCTTGATGGGGGTTAATACTGTACAACTTAGTACCTATAAGATATCTAAATTAATTAATCAGTCCCTTCATTATAGAAAGTTATAAAATGATCCCTTAATTATGCTCAATTAGTAGTTTACGTTTTCAAATTTGCCCTTATTTCCCAATCAAATTTCCCTATCCTGTTCTGTTTTCTTTATTTTACTTTTAAAGAAAGAAAAGGAAAGCATAAAATAAAATTATAAAGTAAAAAAGTGGGAAAATTATATACAAAATTTTGGTTAATTTCACATCTATTTTTATTTTAATTTATAAATTTTAAGAAAAGTGGAACACGTTTCCTTTTATAGCAGGGCCCTCCTCTGCCCCAGAATTTGAATATTGTTGAGCCGTTTAATTGGAAAAAAAACCACTCAGAAATAAACCTTAAGGTACACTTTTCCTTCTATTCTTCTACTTAGCGATGTGCCGGAGAACTATGATTTTGACCTGAAAAAATGTTGACGTATGCAATTAAGAATTTTCAGGAAAAATAAAAAATAAGTAAATTATACGATTTTCAGTAATTTTACCTTATTAATATTTATAATATTAAATAAAGATAAATACAATGAAAATAGTGGGATTGATTGTGATTATATATATATATATATATTATTTATTTATTAATTAATTTATTAGCCAGAACATAAAGGTTTCTACAGCACTATGACGTCCAACTTTGAAGGTCTAAACGAGCTCTCTGTAGCTTGAGGGCTTGAAAAGGACCTCTGCGTTGTAAAACAAAGACAAAACAATATTCCATTAGCCAAAACAGGACAAAAACAGAGTAAAAACAGGGGACTAAATTAGATTAGAGGGTGGTTTTATACTTGTAAATCATCAGTTCTTCGAACCCTCCTCAATTGACCAGCAGGAAAGCTGTTTTGAGGTAAGATTAAGCCTTGACTTTGATAATTTGGAGACTTTGTTTGTCTGAAAGTATGATTGATGTTGTTTTTCAAAGTGTTTTTTGTTCATAAAAATATCAGAATTATATATATATTTCAAAATTTATTTTTAACATCAGCATATCAAAATAATCTAAAAATACTAAAAAAATTACTAGAGACTCAAAACTCCATTGACATTCCTCAGCTTTCACCTGTAAAGGATCCAGGCCAGGGAAATTACTATACCCATTGGCCAGATTTTCACCATTAATGCTCTGTCTGTCTGGTGAAGTAAAATTTATATCGTTGGTGACTTTATAATTTTATGATGCTAAGAAGAAATTAGTCATATTTTTTTTAAATATATATAAATTGAAAAGAGAAATAATAGATCGTAATATTTTTATTATTTTTATGGATTATAATTTTTTTTCGTACTTCAATCACTCAAAATAACTAATATAATATCACGAATTACTCATTTAATACTATAAAAATTAAATGAGTATCAAATGTAACTAGATTTTCTTACAGGTGGACCAATCTTCTTCTTTTTTTTTTAAAAAAAAGAAAGACATTATAAAAAGGTAATATTTAGAAATCAAAGACATCAATTTTAATATAACAACTAATTTAAACAATTTAGTGATGAACATATAAGGACAATACAATTGAATCAAAATCTTTCTATCCTTTGAAAAATCTTAACATTCATGAGTAATTCACATTGCATAGAATAGCAAGTTTGTCTTTGAAAAATCTTAACATTCATGAGTAATTCACATTGCATTGAATAGCAAGTTTGTTTTTGTTCAAATATTCTCCAACATAGATTTTTTTTTCGAGTCTGTTTAAAAGTGTAGTTGAAATTAATTTTGAAAGTGTTTTTCATTCAGAAATGCATTTTAAAATATATTATTTTTAATATTAACATATCAAAATAATCTAAAAACATTATTTTTTTTAAATAAAAATAAAAATAAAAATAAAAATAAAAATAAAAATAAAATAATTTTAATTTTTTTCAAAAACACTTTTGAAAGACAATGATAAAGGACTTTGTCTCCCCCTATTCTTTTCTTGCTCCTAGTTTGTCATCTAGTTTTATCTTCTACTTCTATATATTATTCTCTGTAGAGTGATCGATAGCATCTTGTTTGTGTTCAAAGTCTGGTGTGGACAATATCCTCACACACATAAATCTTGTCCAGATCCTTCAGTACTGCTGAGGAAGAAATATTTTATGTTTCTGAAAGGGCAGGTACGGACAGATGCCCTGCATTATGGCTGTGAAAATGCACCTAGGAGTTTTAATCAGGCATTTCATTAACTTGGGAATTCCCAGCTGACCAGTTCCGCAAATATGTTCTACCAATTCAAAACGTAAATGCTGACAATAATGTTTCTAAAGCTTTAATGTCATAAAAATGACAAAGTTGAAGTTTCAAAATGCTATTTCATAATAAATCAACAAGGACAATGATGTTATTTAACAAATTTATGGTTAATTACATATTTTGCAATCACAGACAACTAATCCAACTGCTACAAGTAACATTCATACGAGCAACAGATCCAGAAGAAAGGATTTGATCAAATCGCAAATAATGATCACTTACAGAAATGTGTATCCCCCTTCTTTAGTCCAATACAAGTTCAATACATCCATGATAAGTCTTGCCTGAATGACACGGATCTTGCAGCACCTTGAACGCCCCTTTCAGAAATTTGAGGGCAATCTTCAACGGCTAAGAAATCCAATTTATCTGTCCCAGCAAGAGGGTACAATCCAGCATCAGTAACCCCTAAACATCTTTTTAATCGTAAACTGCACAAACGAGGAAACTGCCCCACAAGCTGTAGCCCTTCATCACTGATTTCTTGGCATCTGACAAGCTCTAAGGTTTCAAGATAGTGAGCTGAACAAAGAGCTTCCATACCAATGTCATTAAAGGAATACACATGGTCAAGAGCGAGTTCCCGAATCGGGCACATCTGAATCAAATTGAGGATTCCATTTTGTGTAAATGAAGAAAAGGAAGGAAATTCCCCATCAGAAAAAGATATCCGGACAGATTCAAGCATTGAACAGTTTTGAGCTAGGGCTCTAAGACTCTCATCTGTTAATCTCAGTGGATTGTTCATTAAGAGTGGAAGAGAGAAATCAGAAGGAACTCGGACTGAAATTGAGCGAAGTTTACTTGATTTTTTCGCTAAGCCTATGATGTCACAATCTCTGACTCCAACACACATGTCCAAATGAATCTTCTCCAGGTTCTTGCATTTCCCCAATACACAAGCAAGCCCTCTCCCAGGACTGATGATACAATTCACCAGGCTAAGCTCCAACATGGACTCACAAGGGATCCACTGCTTTTGCCATCGATCAACTGCTAGCCTATCATAAACCTTCATGTATCTGTAATTAGCATCCACCTCAAACTGCAGCCTTTTTAGTTTTCGCCAGCTAGATCCTAGCTTAATCAAATCACCCTCACCAAGTGCTCTGCAATTCTTAATAGAAAGGTCTTCCAGTGTTTCAAGCTTTCCAATGTATTCAAGCCATTCAACGCTGGTGACATTAAGACATCGAATAAGGTGAAGAATTGTAAGATTCTTGCAGCCCACAACAAAGGATAAAATGCCACAACCAGTGATTCTTGGAGTGAAATTCAACTTCAAGGCAGAAAGCTTGGAACAAGAAGCCAAGTGCCGAAGACCCAGATCAGTTATGAATGTACAGTAACTCAGTGTAAGAGCAGTCAGAGAAGGACAATTATTGGCAAGAATGACAAGCCCTTGGTCATCTAATTGCTTTCCCAACTTAGACATCCAACCAGCATATGTTATTTCTACTTTTTCCAAGTTAGGAAACCTATTGCAGAGCAATGTCAGGGCTTGATTTGCAGGGTCTAATCCACAACCAACCCTCATAGATTGTCTTTGTTCATTATCCAGTTTGTAGATACGTTTACATGCTAATGAAGCAGAGTTTCTATCTACATTTTTCTTGACCCTGCTCAAGATATCCCACACCAATTGGTCTGGTAAATCATCCATCGAAACTAGTTTTTTCTTCTTCCGTCAAAAAAAGAACATTAGTAACAGCCTGAAATTTATAACAGAACCAGCATGAAACGTTCATATATAATAGAGGAAGATTCAAACGAAAACCATTGGGTGCTATTTGCATGAATGTTTAGAAAAATTCAAGCTCTCACAAGTCACACAACATGGACAAATTCATTTCATGAATCCAAAATTGAATTATTGAAGCTAAGAAGAAGCAGTAGAGGGAAAAAAGAGAGAGTAAAATGATATAAGCAACCAAAAAGGAAAAAAAAAAGGTTACTTTTTCATCGATTTGATTGCACCGAACGAAAAAACCTATTGATAAAATAATCTCAAATTTTAATATTTCCTGAGACAAAGAAAGAAAAACAAACCCAAACCCAGATTATATCTACCCTCTAAGACTATAAATCCAATAATTTCAGAACAATATTAACCCAAAAAAATCCATCCCACAAACAAACACACAAAACCCAGATGCAGAATCCCCTCAAATAATTGAAAGAAAACAACGAGAGAATATCTGGTCAAATCAAGTGAAATTCTTTAAAAAAAGATTTGATTGGAATCAAAAGCACATGTTATGCATGAAAGCTATAATTATGTAGTGATGACCACGAATTTATTACCTCACAAGAGAAAGAGTGAGGAGAGATTTTGATGATGACGGTAGTTTTTTCTTGGATAATCTGCGGGGGCTTGTTGGAGCGGTTGTTTCACCTGCATCTGTTGAATTCAAGTTTCCTTGTATTTTTGTTCTTTTCTTTTCTTTATAGAGATGTATCCATGTCTTTGTTACTTCAATCATAACATTGTCTTGCTGGCAGGATATTTGCCGGTCTCTTTAGGATCTGAATTAAAAAACTACTTTTAATTTCTGAATTGGTGGATTATCGTGAAATATTTTTCATTAAAATAATATTGTTTTTCTTTTGACCTTTTATGTTATTTTTGTTATATATGATCTTGTCTAACTAAGTGACTGTTTAATATTTCGTTCTAAATGAAGTTTTGAGGAAATACAATTTTTGAGTCATTTGGTAATCGAAAAAACACGGTTTCAATTACTATGAGACCTACTAAAAAAACGTTCGAAATCAAGATTTAGAAGAAGCAAAATTATGCAATTTTTACCCACGTTTCATATCTCCATAGAACCATGTATAAACAACCCTTTACTAATAGCAATATGAAGCAATTGAACGGTGGTTTCTAGAGCAGAACACTAATCGCAGGCACACCACCGACGCTCTCTCTCTTCACAGTCGGGGGCAGCTCCCGGAGAGCATCACCATCATCCCCCTCAGCACTGGTAGCTTCTCCTCCACGTCAGAAGCTCCGCCGTGACCTCCAGTGACAACAGCAAGCCTCGACGTAGAAGCAACAACAGTGGTAGCAAGCTTCCGACGCTCCTCCCGGCCACCACAGGCCACCATTTCCAACGCCACCACCACAGGAAGAACCACCTCGACCTTCTCTACCCATCAGCATCGGCATTGGTAGTGAGTCTTTCATCATTGTCGGTTGACCACCCTGCTACTGTTCACGTGTTACGTGAACAGTGCATGAGTGAATTAATTCACTCTCTGTTCACGCAATATGCAGTGCACCATTTTCTCTTATGTTTTTAAATATTGGGTTGGGTTGGACCTGCTCTCGGCCCAGGCCAAGACCAACAGAGTTAGGCCTTTTAGCCCAACTTGGTTGTGTCTACCCATTTAGTTGGTCAGGCCCAGTCTGATTTTTTTGTTAAAAATCATATTAAGAAAAATAAAAAAATGTGTAGATAGAGATCAGTCCTGATAAAAGGGAAAGACGCGTGACTTCGTTTAACTTCACAACTATGTTGTTTTTCGATTGATTATGGATCAAAAACTTGTAACTGGATTTGACTTTGGAGTTATATTTCTACAACATATAGATAGAGATCCTTAAACTCAGTATGAATCACAGATGTTGTTACTAATGATATTTTACCAGATGATATTGCAAGTAGTTTGATGGGAGAATAAAAACAAATGTTTAATTTACTTGAATTATTAATTACATTTTATTGTTATGATTATTAATCTACAATGTTTAAAAAACAATATTGCTGTCAACTTGTGAAATTACTTTAAAGAACATGTATATATACATACATATGTATGTATGTATACATGTTCTTTAAAGTATGTATGTATACATGTTCTTTAAAGTAATTTCACCAGTTGACAACAATATGAAAAACATGGTAACCAAACACATTAAACTGCTTTTCATTAAAACTCAAACTCAACCACAGTTTTAACCAAACACTTCAATTTCAGTAATGAACCGCAACTAAAAGTGCTTTTCATGAAACTGTTTTTTTTACATCTCATCTACAATAACAACCGCAATACCAAACACACACTAAGTCATAAATCAAACCGTTCGATCAACTAAATTTAACTAGTTTGGTGTATTTTTTTGGAATTAAAATTTGGTCTAATTAAGCTCTAATCATGAATTCATTAAGTTAATTTACTAGAGTTTAATAATTATATTTTAAAGTAAAATACTCTTTACTAAATTATCCATTTAGTTATTTTTTAAGTGAAAAATAGAACATAAAGCCTTAAAATATTAAATTAAACAAGACAAAATTGATCGAATTAGATCAAAATACAAAATTAAAAAGAAACTCATAAATGAATAATTAATTATCCACTCATATATATGCAAGGAGTTTCTAATTAGTTAAATCATAGGTTGTGAATCAATATGGTGCATTATTTTTCTCTCTAAATACTTGAATCTTTTACTCTAGACATAACTTTCCTCGTGCAATTTACCAAGTCATAATTGATGTCAACTTTAATTGTTGGTTTAGAAAGCAAATTAATAATTGAATTGAAGTTTGACTCTAAGATAAATTGTCTAAATTAAAGTTGTCATACTAGATTCAATTCAATGATAATTACCACGACTTAGCTCGGTCTGAGGCATATATCCCTTTATTAATTGTGAACCCCTTCATCTAGGTCCCTAAACTATTCTAAATCAACTCTTTTGCTCTTGCATTGCCAAAATTACCCTTACTACACTGATCCATATTTAGTTTTACCATTTCCAAAAAAGAGTATTTCCATCCCATTAAGTGCACTTGCTTATCATCATCTCTTTTGTTAACACCCTCTACAAGTGACCTGCTAATATTAGCAACCATATCTTTAATATAACATGTCAGACTTAATTGAAGATCAATGTGTTCTCTAAAGATCCTTTTGATTCCTTGCTTTCTATGTACACTAAAGATAAACTCTAAATACCATAGGCCAACTTCATCATTCTCTAGTGAAAGCAAGGTTTTAAAGATTATTTAAGAGTCAAACATTCCTTTCAGTGTTATAAATACCATATCGATGTTGTGGTGGAATAAACACTCCCCAAGTTCTTCTAGCTACTAGACAATCACGCAACATATGAGTAATGGATTCCATGATAGTTAGGCATAAGTGACGATAAACATGTGATGGAGTTTTTTTTAGCTCTGTTATCATTTTTCAACAATTGAACATGAACACTAATCCACAAAAACTTTATGATCCTATTTAGGCCTTTTTAATGCCATATCTCCCTCCAAATAGATTCTATAATCCTATTATCTCTAAGACCTCAACTGATATAAGCTTTTTTAATAGTAAAGTTCTTGACAAGTTTTTGCTCTAGCATTGAAAAAATAAAAACATTTGTTGTTGCCTATTTTTTAACCCTATTTTTTGGGATATTAAAAAAACACTAAAAATAAAAATATCTGGACAGAGAGACTACAATTGAAGAGAAGAAAGCAAGGGGCTAAATTTTTTTTTTTTACCAATGATATAGTGTGCAAAACACACTTAAAAAAGGGGGAGAAATTTGGGGAGAGAAGTTTAGGGGGGGGGGGGGACCATGTATTCTAAACTCACACAAACACCAACACAAAAAACCCCAAACCCTATCTTTGCTAATAGGCATCCACCAACACCAAAACCAGCAACCAACAAAACCAAACTAGTCTCTTTTTTCCTTTACTAGTGAGAGACTTTCTTCTCCTCTAGGCATCGTGTTTATTTCTTAAAAAAACTAATGACCCTTCCTTATGTAAAATCAATAATCAATCACTATGAGTAGCCTTTAAGGCTAACCACCTTCATACCATCTCACAAAATATACCCATAATAATTCATCAAAGATAATGAAAGTATATGAAAAAACAATAAGGTTGGAGAAATAATTGAAGCTAAAAGATGAAGGAGAACACTAGTTAAAAGGGAGATAGCAAAAAGTTTAAGTCCCCTAGTTCATCTTTTCGATATCGGCGAGTCACACCGTCGGTCTATAAGTGAAGAGGAAATAGAGAAGTGTTAAATCCACTTACTCACCCTCTTCTATTAGTGGTAACACTTGATTCCATGCTCCAATAATGTTGGTGGCATGTGGATATATGCACCACCACTATCAGTGCAATTCCCAAAAGCTTCCAAACACTATTCTTCAAATTCCTAACAATTTCTTCAGATTGATTTGTGAATTTTTGTATATTTTTAATGTGTTGTTTATATAGTTTTGAATCCTTTTGTATTTGTAAACATGTGTGATTTGTAGGGGTGTGATTAATAGTAAAAAAAATATGTTGCTTTTGTTTTTTTTTATTTCAAATAAATGATAATTTTTTTTAATTAACACAATATTTTTATTGAACACGACCAAGCCTCTCAAAGATACAAAACAATATATCATTTAGTGTTCCATACAAAAATCCAAGAATACATATTTGCATGCATTTTGGAATTCAATTACTGAGTTTATTGATATTAATATGAATTTGATCAAGATTTCATATTTTTTAATTCATGAGAATTAATGATAAATATTCTAATATAAATCAGGACCTATAAGTAGGTTGATATTTAAATATTTATAACTGACTAAAAATGTTTTAGAATTATTCTCAATTTTCATAAATTTTAATTGGGATATTTTCACCACCACACGAGTTGAAAAAAACTCATTTGCCTTATAGGATAGGTGAACTCTATTAAGGAACCTTTATGAATCATTTCCATAAACATTTGTTTGGCACACGAGCCCATAATAAATTCAAAACGTCAAATTTATTTACACAAATAAATCATACCCATCAAAACCTTTAAAGTACATCAAATCACACAATGTATCTTACCTCAAGTAAGGTGTGTCAAAGGTGCTAATAACTTTCCTAGCCATAACTTGTCCTTCACTCTTAAGTCTCTGATAAAACTAGCACACACAAGTTTTTTCTAGAAACCTTGAACCAAATAACTAGGTAGCGACTCTATCGACCTCCCCGATACCACATGACAATGTGCGACAACGAATATAAACCTAGAGGTGTCAATAATTTTGTTTGTTTGATTTTGAAAAATAAAATTTAACTTTATTGGTTTAAAGCAATTAAAGCTTGAGGGATCAAATTTGAAGCTTTAAAAAAATGAAGGCACCTTTAACTTTTTCTTTTTCGGGACTGGTTTGCTTGGAAAAAGGAATGTATTAATGTCTTTTTTTTTAATTTTTTTATGTTGATCCTTCAATATATACAAACATATTCCAAGGTTTGTAGTGCCATTGTTCAGGTAAAAGACTTGAGGCTACCACTAAGGGTCATCTTGGTAAAAATCGTTTTCAATCGACAAAATATTTTGATGTTGTAATTTTAAAATATATTTTTATTTTGTTTTTGGAAAACATTGAGAAACGTTTGGTAAAGCAAGCAAGGGTTTTTTAGAGGAAGAACCTACCTGTATTTTTGAAATAGGTTTGAAAATACTACCTGTTTGTGACTCGTGGTCATTGAAGGTTTTCTGTTTGTGACTCATGGTCACTATATATATAGTGAATGGAATTGATAGTTTATTTATTTGACCTAGATATAGGCATCTCTCAATGTCAAAGATACATTTCAGTCCTTGGTTGATGATTTTGTCAATATATATTAATGTTATGTTGATTTAGAGCAATTAGAGCTTTATCAAATTATGAAATAAATATGAGGTACTGATGTTTATGAGGAAGGTAAAAAACATTGGCGCATGCAATAAAATTTTTGGAGATTGAGGGAGGCCACAACTCTATAGTCACATATACGACCTCCTTTGATGGAAAACATTGTCATCTATGGTGGCGTTAGATGCATTGCGATGTACTTCATATAAAGTGACGTGTAGGTTTATTCAAAATGGTGTGTTGCCACCTACCATCCCCCCTCTCTTTTCTCTCTCTTCTTCTTGAGATTTGTGTTGTCCAATATAAAATTTAGAGGTATAACCTCATTTTGTTGTCATATAAATTTGATTTCTATTCTTTTGATTACTAAATTTTTGTTCTTGGTCAATTTCTAAAATCTAAAATTAATTTCATCCTTTAATTAAAAAAATTATAGGTTTTCCTATTTCTTTTCAAATTTGATTTATATTTTTCTATTTTTGTTTTATTTTTTATACTTTATGAAATTGATCTTTTTTCTTTAATTTTATCCTTTAATTTAAAATATATAAAATGTCCTCTTATTTGTTTTAATTTCTAATATGGTTCTCATTATTTTGATTGTTTTTTTTTGTTTAATATCTTTTTATAAAATAGATTTTTATTTTATTTTATCATTTGACATTGGGGTTGGTTGAGAATTCAGGTTTGTGCTTTTTCTCGATAAAGTTGTCTAAGTTTCATGATCCGAGTTGCAAATTTGAAAACTTAACCTAGGTTTAACATTGTTCTTTTTTTAGGATTATTTTTTGGCATTGATTTTTTCTCTTTTGTTTGGCTATCTTGATTCCATCACCTAGACTGCGGGTTTGACAAGTTAACCCAAATTAACTTGAATATTGTGTTGGTCATTTTTCTCCAATGTAACTATTTTTTTTTTATATTTCTTCCTTAAATATTTTGCAATTTAACCCAGGTCAATACAATTTATCATTGTCTTTTCATTTCACTTGATCAATATATCATAATATACATGAAATCAAACCAAGTAAGATTTTTCTTCCTCAACTTTGATTTATGTTTTTAGGTAATATTGAGGTTTGAAACAACTATCATTCAACTTCTTTCATGAAATGAAACCTATGGATACTAATAACAACCAATTTGGTGTAAAAAATATACAAAAACAATGACTTTATCTCTCAATGCTAGAGTCCAGTGAAAACCTCTTCTTCTTAAAAAATTAGGGATTTGAAAATAATAAAAATAAAATTCTGTAACAAAATTAAATTTCTGAAAACATAAATAACTAAAAAGATCTAATTTGATAAATTGAGGAATGAGATTATATTTGTTAAGTGAACTTTAAACACACCACTTGCTTCAATGCCATTTCTATATTGGTCCTTATTTTTTGTAATTTATCCCTAGTCGATAAATTTGAAGCAATGGATGCTAATCTTACAATCTAAGGATAAAAAAAAAAGAGTTGAAGGATCAAAGAAAAAAAATGATACTGCTCTAGTCCACAATAAATTGTTCCGTAAACAATATTTTTCATTGTTTAAACACCCTTTTATGCTTTAGTTTGTTTACTTATTAACAAGTGTTTTTGTCAATTAGACAGGTTTGGAAATCAAATTATATATCTCACTTGGAAAATTCGAAAATTGTTTTTTTTTTCCTTGAGAAAAGGGGAGATTGTATAACTATAGTAGGGTGTTTCCATGATTTATTTATTTATTTTGATTGCCTTTTTTTTGAAGATTTATCTAGCTTTTGTTTAAATTTTCTTATCTTTAATGACACTTTTGCCTAAATTAACACATTAATTGGGGATGATATAATATTTTTAAAGACAGTTAAAATTTAGTTTAAATTTGTAGTTCAAATTATAAATGTTGTACAATTACGCTATTTATTTTTGTTAATTAACTGCATTTAATCAAACTCAAAAAGATGAGATGACGGTATAAAATAGTCCAAAGGGGAAGAGTATATTAAGGCCATTTTCATGTATCAAATCACAAATAAGTAAAGGTGAACCGTGATTTTACGCTACTGTTATTTTTGTTAAGAAATCTAAAACATTTGAGGTTTTTGTTTTTGGATACTAGTAAATTCTATTTTCTTGAAAGCGTATTTTGTGGATTCAAATAAATAAGTAAAACCCCAGTTTTTTTAGGCTTTTACAAGAGATCTATGCCCTGACTCAAACTCGAGACTTACTGCACTACTATCGTCTATTCTATTGGGGACAAAACATAAAAAAGCAGAGAAGAAGAAATAACCGAGAAAAATAAATAAAAAAATTCACATAAAAAAATATTTTAAAAGAAAGATGAAGATCAAGTCAATTTGAAACAACAACAACAACTAGGGACTAGATTAAAATATCAAATTAAATAAATAAAAATAAAATTTAATAAATTATTAAATTGGATTCTATTCTTTTTTAGGAGATCCCTTCAATTATCTTGGTAATTTTTTATTTGAAGGATTCACAAATATTTAGTTATTTATGGAGTTAATTGATGAATTATCTATATTTTTTTAGAGGAGATTAAAATTCACGAAATGAAAACGCATATATAGACAGGAAGACATCATTGATTTTTTTGATGGGTGGAATTTTATTTCCGGATGTAGATGTAGATTAACGATTAAAATTCTAGCTAGTTGCTCGCATTTACTTGAAATCATATAAACACATGAAACGTTAACGAGTAAAATCCTAGCTGGTTGATCGTACTTAATTGAAATCATATAAATACATGAAACGTTAACGAATAAACTCATATAAAATCTGTTGAAGAATTTGATAAAACCAATGTAATGGTGAGATGAAATTTACTAAAACCCAAAAGAAAAAACTGAAAAAAGCTCCGAATCTTTCTCAGGGATGACAGAAAGTCCTTTAACCTATTTTATCTGTGTTTGCAGAACTCTATGCTACCTTTTTCATGCTGTCATTGTTCTACTTGGCCATTCATACAAAAGATGAACGGATTTCGTACTGTTACTGAAATCAAAGGTTAGTTTCTTTAGATTCATCTTGAATTACCGCAACATATAGTACTATCTCTGTACATTTCTGATTTATATGTGTATATATCTGAAAATCACTATTTCTCAAGATGGCCAGATGTTTCAGCTTTACTGCATACCCGGAACGGTTCTACCGCTACTCATTTTCCAAGGCTGGTCCTCGTTCCCTCTCATCTAATCTTGGAGATGGCACGATTATTCATTGTTGGGTACCAAGAATCAGCAAACCATCAAAACCCAGTCTTCTGCTTCTCCATGGCTTTGGATCCAATGCATTGTGGCATCATGGTAAGCATCTCCAGATGTTCACATCACGTTTCAATGTCTATGTTCCGGACCTTCTTTTCTTCGGTGAGTTCTACACATCTAGGCCTGGAAGAACCAAATCTTTCCAGGCTCAATGCATTACGAGGCTAGGCTAATGGAGGCAGTACATGGTGTGCATAGAATGAATCTAGTAATTGTGATATTTGATAACTGATTTTGGTGGAGGGAAGAGAGACAATAAAACACTTCTTTTATTTTTCTTTTCTTACTCTGTTACAACAGATTGCTACTGTTTATATAGACTTAAACAAACAACTCTTAAACTTCGTAATTAAAACAGACTCTTAAAGACAATTAAAACAGACTCTTAAAGACAGCACACTAAATTCTGACCCTTCACTGCTGAAACGGCCATTATTTATTATAGGTAACTCTAAATCACCTGAAACCTTCACCATTAAAAACTAGACTTAAAAGCACACGAAATAGACTCTTCATTTGCTCGGAATGATCTGGAATTGCCTCTTCAATTCCACATTTAAAACTGCCTTGAAATCTGTCCGTTTATTTGAGTTTATTTTCAACAAATTCCTCCCTTAAACTCAAATGCTTCTACCATCCGTCATGCCAATCATCTTCTTGCATTTGTCGAGAAGTACTTTCGGTAGCGGTTTTGTGAAGATATCCGCAGCTTGATCTTGACTTGCCTCATGCACTAATTCCACACTTCCTTCCTTCACATGATCTCGGATAAAATGAAAACGAACGTCGATGTGTTTGCTTCTTTCATGGTTCACTGGATTCTTTGCCAACTCTATTGCTGATTTGTTGTCAACTTGAATCACGGTTGCACCTAGTTGCTTTAGCTCCATCTTGCTCAACAAATTTCTAAGCCATATTGCATGACATACACACCAAGATGCTGCCACATATTCAGCTTCACACGTCGAGAGCGTCACGATCGGTTGCTTCTTTGAAAGCCAAGTGAATGCAGTATCTCCCATAAAGAACACATATCCCGCGGTACTTTTCCGATCGTCTATGTCTCCGCACCAATCGCTGTCGGAGTAGCCAACCAACTTGTAATCTTCTACTTTTGAGTAGAACAACCCGAGTGACACCGTTCCTTGGATGTACCGTAGGATTCGCTTCACCGCCTTCCAATGTGAATGAACCGGCTCCTCCATGAACCGACTTACAATACCAACACTTAATGAAAGATCCGGCCTTGTGCATGTGAGATAGCGAAGGCTTCCTATCAAACTCCGGTATTTACTCGCATCGACACGTTCTCCTCCATCGAACTTCGAGAGTTTTGCACCTGGTTCCATTGGTGTTGATACCGGATTGCAATTTGCCATTTTGAACTTCTTCAAAATCTCTTTTGCATATGTCTCCTGTGATATAAAAATACCCGTCTCTACTTGTCTAACCTCCAAACCAAGGAAAAACTTCATCAAGCCCAAATCTGTCATCTCAAATTCACGTGTCATTGTGCCCTTAAACTCTTCTATCATCTCATTATTGTTACCCATAAAAATGAGATCATCGACATAGAGAGCAACAAATAACACGTTACCTCCATTTTTCTTTACGTAAAGGGCATGCTCGTAGGGACATTGCTTGAACCCATTCTCCTTGAAATATGAATCAATACGTGTATTCCATGCCCGTGGTGCTTGCTTCAACCCGTAAAGCGCCTTCTTCAATTTTAGCACCTTCTTCCCTTCTCCAACTTTCATGTACCCGGGTGGTTGTTCGATGTAGACATCTTCTTTGAGCACGCCATTTAAGAATGCGGACTTGACATCCATTTGAAAGATCGGCCATTTGAATTGAGCAGCTTGTGAAATTAGTAATCGGATTGTCTCCATTCTTGCAACAGGAGCAAATACCTCGTCATAGTCGATTCCCGCCTTTTGCTTGTATCCCTTCGCAACAAGTCGCGCCTTGTACCGTTCTATCTCACCTTGAGCATTCATCTTTTTCTTGAACACCCACTTCACACCAATAGGCTGACTTCCTTTCGGCAATTCTGCTAGCTCCCATGTGTTGTTGCGGTCAATCGCCTCAATCTCCTCGTTCATGGCAGTTTGCCACTTCTTGTCTCGCACCGCCTCTTCAAAACTGATATTTTCAGCATCTGCCAAAAGACATACAAGGTGTACCTCATTTGTTGAATCATACAAATCTTGCAAACTTCGCATTTTGGGTTGTCGTGGTTCATCTTCATTATCAGTAGTTTCAGAGTTTGTTGACATTCTTGTTGGTGCAACAACTGATGATTCTCCAACTTTGATGATATCCTCCGTCGAATTGTTCCAGTCCCACTCGCTTGCTTCATTTACTCGCACATCACGACTCACCATCACCTTCTTGTTTATCGGGTCGAGTAGCTTGTACCCTTTTGTCTTCTCATCATACCCGATAAAAATATACCTTTTGCTTTTGTCTTCGAGCTTTGTTCTTCGTTGATCCGGTACGTGTGCATAAGCCACACTACCGAACACTTTGAGATGTGAAACTGTCGGCTTTTGTCCGCTCCATGCTTCTTGTGGTGTTTGATCATCTAACTTCACATGTGGACATCGATTTTGTACATAGATGGCACATTGCACGGCTTCTGCCCAGAATTCCTTCGGCATCTGCTTGCTCTTGAGCATTGATCGAACCATGTCGAGAATAGTCCGATTCTTCCTCTCGGCCACACCGTTTTGTTGAGGAGAGTATGGTGCGGTTAGAAATCTCCTTATCCCTTGCTCCTCGCAATACTCCATGAAAGCCGTCGAAGTATACTCGCCACCTCTATCGGATCGTACGGCTTTGATGTATCTACCAGTTGCCTTCTCCACCATCACTTTGAATTTTTTGAACACCTCGAATGCCTCGGATTTTTCTTTCAAAGAATAAACCCAAGTTTTTCGTGAGAAATCATCAATAAAGGAAATGAAGTACCTTTTACCGCTGAAAGATTCTGGGGTGATTGGTCCACATATGTCGGTATGAATCAACTCGAGAGTATGTTTAGCCCGATATTCTGCCTTCTTTTGAAACGAGGTTCTCGCTTGCTTGCCAAGCACACATTCTTCACAAAATTTGCTCTCATAGTCCATGTCCGGCAGCCCGTGCACCATGTTCTTCTTTGCTAACTTTTTTAGACCACCATGATGTAGGTGACCAAAGCGGAGATGCCACAGCGACGCCTTGTCTTCTACGTTGATTCGCAAACATTTTTCTCGCACACTTCTCAAATTCAGTTTGTACATCCGATTTCTTCCCATCTCAACTCGAGCAACCAGACGCTCTTGATTGTCTTTCAATTGTAGTACCCGGTTTTTCATGAATACCGAGTATCCCTTCTCCATGAGTTGCCCCATGCTCAAAATATTGCTCTTAAGATCAGGTACGTAATAAACATTCTCGATTGACCCTTCCGTACCACCTTTTTGTAAATAGTGAACCGTACCTTGGCCTTTTATTTGGATCTTTGATGCGTCTCCAAACGACACGTGTCCATCTTCAACCTCTCGCATCTCCTTGAATAGGTGCTTGTGCCCACACATGTGGTTACTAGCACCGGTATCTAGATACCACACTGTGTCGTTGTCGGAAACGGTATTTTTGTAGGCCATCATGAGAACACCATCTTCTCTTGTCTCCTCTTCCGCGACTAGATTCGCATTTTCTTCTACCCTTTTCTCGGAATAGCACTCCTTTGCATAGTGCCCATACTTACCGCAATTATAGCACTCGATGTTTGATTTGCACTCTTTTGCATAGTGCCCATGCTTACCGCAGTTGTAGCATTCGACATTTGAATAATTTGACCGGCCGCCTCTCCCACGACCACGTCCTCTACCTCGACAATTTTGTTGGCTTGATTGCCCCTTTTTCTCATAATATTCACCTCGACCACGGCCTCCACCACTGTGACCATTGTTGCGACCTCCACGATTGCGCCCTCTACCACGAAAATTTTGAGAATAGAGTATCTTTTCATCTTTGATTGACGCCTTGGTTTGAAGTGCTTGCTCAAGTGTCTCCTCCTTCTTTTTCTTCTTACGTTGTTCGTGTGCCTCGAGAGAACCGGCAAGCTCGTCGACTGTGAGCGTCGCAAGGTCCTTTGACTCTTCTATCGCGCACACAACATTCTCAAAATTGTCGGTTAATGATCTCAAAATTTTCTCCACAACTCGCGCATCGGTTAACGATTCGCCATTACGAATGAGTTGGTTCACCACAGCTTGTACACGCGTGATGTAGTCAGATACATTTTCTGACTCCTTCATCTTCATGCTCTCCAACTCGCCACGAAGAGTTTGGAGACGCATTTGCTTTACTCGGTCGGCGCCCTTGAACACCTTTTCTAAAGTGTCCCATGCTTCCTTTGAGGTTGCTGCACTGGCAATCTTCTCAAAACCCGACTCATCCACCGCTTGGAACAAGTAATAGAGAGCGGTCTTGTCTTTCATACGCATTTCTTTCAATGCCTTCAATTGATTTGCCGTCTGATTGGCCGTTGCCTCTGGCTCGTCATAGCCCTTTTCGACTACTTCCCATGCATCTTGCGCACCAAGCAATGCACGCATCTGAATTCTCCAGTTTTCATAGTTCGACTTGGTAAGTTGGGGCAGTGGCATACCTCCTACCGACATCCTCCTGGAATTTTCCATAAGCTCTGATACCAATTTGTGATATTTGATAACTGATTTTGGTGGAGGGAAGAGAGACAATAAAACACTTCTTTTATTTTTCTTTTCTTGCTCTGTTACAACAGATTGCTACTGTTTATATAGACTTAAACAAACAACTCTTAAACTTCGTAATTAAAACAGACTCTTAAAGACAATTAAAACAGACTCTTAAAGACAGCACACTAAATTCTGACCCTTCACTGCTGAAACGGCCATTATTTATTATAGGTAACTCTAAATCACCTGAAACCTTCACCATTAAAAACTAGACTTAAAAGCACACGAAATAGACTCTTCATTTGCTCGGAATGATCTGGAATTGCCTCTTCAATTCCACATTTAAAACTGCCTTGAAATCTGTCCGTTTATTTGAGTTTATTTTCAACAGTAATTAGGATCAGCTATGGAGGGTTTGTGGGGTATAGTATGGGTGCCCAATTTCAAGAAAAAATAGAAAGAGTTGTGCTGAGGTTTGCTTGGAGAAAAGAATATGAACAATGGTTAATTTGTTTGTTGTTTCGTATTTAGATGAAGCAGCCAAACTTGCCACAGATACCAGAAAAATTGAGGGAGTTGATGGGATTATCGCTTGTCAAACTTGCCAAGGGCGTGCCCTAGTTCCTCTCACAGATGTCATCGATGTAAGAGTTAATATCTAACATTTAATGGAATTCCATATCGTTCACCTTCTGTGGATGATTGAAGTTCATGGAGTTTTTCTCAGTCTAGGCTGAATATAGGAAAAAAAATCCCAGATATTCTCTCTGTAATGGTTATGTTCTGACAGGTTATGTGAACAGATTATGTCAAGGAGAAGAGGGAATTGATCTAGGCTATACTTCAAGGCCGAAATCTTTCTGATCTACCAAAGGTCACACAGGTTCCCTATATACCAATCTTGGTCCGTTGATGAGTTCAAATCGTTTATTTTGTGTCATTCTTTTAGCCCATGAAACTTTTGTTAGAGAATAATATAAATTATATCTTGGAGTCTCATCTAATAGTTTAAATTTTTAGGTGAGATAATTTTGTGATATGATATCAAAATCTTATTAACCCAGCGATTAAGAGTTCGAATCTCACCACCCCATTCTATTTGATAAAAATCAAGCACAATGTATTCTTAATCTGTGCAAGTTTCAAGACCAAAAAAACTTTCACTTGAAGATGTGTGTTAGAGAATAATATAAATTATATCTTGAAGCCTCATTTAACAGTTTAAGCTTTTAGGTGAGATAGTTCCTTGACAACTTTGATATCATAGGAAGAAGCACTGGTTCTAAGGAATGTGCAAAATGAATCTTTGAAAAAGCAGACAGTTTATGATACGGGGAGAGAAAGATCAAATAGTTGGCTAGAGTTAGGCTACAGGTTCTTGGATAGCTTGTGCATATCTAATTCTTGTGGAGACCAGATCTCTATTAAGAAAATAAAAATGGTAGATTTCGTGTTGATCCAGCCCTAGAGTGATTTGACATGGCTTGATTTGAGCCTATGTTTGATGGTTTTGAAAGTTGTTGATCAGCTGGATTGAATTTCCCACCACTTGGTCAGAGACTATCGAGGATGAGAAGGATTTTGGAAGGAAGCAAGTGGTCTACAAGGACAATTTGGTTGGACGGCCACCACATATTCTCTTGAATGCCAACCACATCCCTTCTTTTCATCACTATTTTTCTCGCAATTATTTTTAAATAATTTAAAAATATAGAACCCTCGTTTTTTACAATTTGTTTGTGTATTATATTTTTGAAAAAAAACATTGCTGGCTCCCACGTGTAAATTAATAGGTAGTGTTTGATTAATGTCTTAGAAAAAAAAATGAAAATAGAGGGACATTAGATATGTTTTTTTTTATATCTTTTGCTTTAAAATTATATAAACCCACTTCAAAATTATAAAAATATATTTATTTTATATTTTTTCAATTAAATATGTTTTTACCTCGTTTGTCTTGAGAGGTTAAACATAATAATAAGTATGATTTTGAAGATATAAAATTAAAATAATGAACAATAATAAAAATTAGAATGTCTAATGAAAACTTGGAAAACATATCCTTAAAAAATATATATAAAAAACTGATAATTTGGTCAACGCTCTTTCCTTGTTTGAACTAGACCGCAAGTTAGTGGTCTAAAACAGTTGTATCCGCTTGAAAAAACCTATCATAATCAAAATAGTTTAATCAATTAAATAAAATTTTAATCAATTATTTATATAATTCTCTAATATTAACCACATATTCCAATCCCGATAGAGAGACTTGACCATGTCCTGCTTCATTGCTCATTAACCAGATACAACTGTGATCTCTTCATCTCCAACCTCTGAATCACCAAAGCTAAACCGTCCGAGCTCCCCATTTTCTCGATCCTTTCTTGCCGAGAGATATAACACAAACACTTCGAACCACAACCACACACAACCAGAAGATTGAAACGAAGAAAAAGAAAAAAAACTCACTGATCCATCAATCGAAACATGGGCATGATGGAAACCTCTCCCATCACCATAGCTCCTCTGCTAATAAGAAACATAGCAACCGCCATTTTTATCTTTGCTGATAAATCCCTTCTTACCTTAGCCCAAAAACACAAACTTCTTGAACAAATTCGTTATCTTCTTGTCACTTCTTTTCTCTTCTTTCTGCGTCTGCTTCCTTCTTTATTCCCTTCTTTAAACCCTAGCTCTGACCATGATCATGATAATCACAATATTCAGTACCATCCTCTCAGGCCGCTCAAGAATGAAAACTACCTGCCTTCATCGGGCTATGGAGACTCGGGGATTGCCCGAGCACTTACACAGCTACTGTCAATCGTTAATGATATTCCGGTGAGCTCAAGAAAGTACGAGATAGTTAGATCGTTAGCTGAGAAGATTATAGATGATAACCATAGGGAGAATAACGAGGCCTTGCGTGAGGTCAACCGTTGGGTTTTATCAGCGGCTTTTTCAAGGACACTGAGCCAGCTTGAAGCAGCCATGATGGAAATAGGGCACGACGGGAGTGAAAATGGCGGCTTAAGGACTGGACCGGTTAAGGGTCGCTTAAACCAGGTTTTAAAGGCCGTTAGAGCTGTCGGGGATGGGAGCTGGGCCCGGTCTGGTAGAGGTAGAGAAGGGGTTGACCGGTCCGGGGAGAAGTTGGCGGCTGAGCTGCTGTGGTTGGGTCAGAAATTGTCAGCTTGTGGATGCGGGGAGGAAGCTGTTTGGAGGTGGGCTTCGGCTTCAAACTTGGCTAGGCTTGCTCTCTCAGCAGAGGCTCGCTTACAAGGCTCATTGGTGAAAGTCTCAGGTAAGTTAATTTTTTTCATGATTAATTGGGCCTCCGTTGCACAATCAGATTTTTAATTTACTAAAAGATTAAATGATTAATTATTATTATTTTAATATTTTTCTATATATACATTCTTAAAAAATATTTTAAGGAAAGGGCCCTACATTATATTGATTCGTGTTTTTATCTTTTCATTGTTTTAAAAAAACATATTCTAAAAATAATATAATAATATTGTCGATGAGAGATAATCAAAACAAAACAGATGATCACGAATATAATCATATTTATATATATCAATCATAGGCAATTCATGACATCTAGAATAAATACTATTTTAATAAATTAAGTAATATATGCGATATGGATATTTAATATTTTAATAAATATTATCAATATAAATTAACTTACTATGAGGCTGTTTGGGATGACGGTTGTACCGCCGTTTCCCCAAAATTTGAATTTTTTTTCATTTTAAATGAATTTTTTTGGTGTTTTTAAATCATTTTGATGTGCTGATGTCAAAAATAATTTTTAAAAAATAAAAAATATCATTTTGATGTATTTCTAAATAAAAAACATTTTCAAAAATAACCGCAACAGCCCTCCCAAACAGCTCCTATGCAGAGACCTCGTACCGCCATCCTCCTTTGACCATTTAACACGCAAATCACGAACCAGAAAATTCTAACGAGGTGGTGTGTTTCATAGAAATTGAGATGCGTGGAATGCTGTAATTCAAGGAAAAAAGTCAATATGGATTGTTTAATTAGTCAACATGAAATTATAATCCATTGCTCTAGATATATTTAATAATAGTAGTAAAATCTCATGAAAAGATGCATGTATTTTTATTTGAATGTTATGCTTGTTTCTTATGGAAGATTAAGTCCTTGTTTAATATTGCATTTCAAAAACCTTTTTCAAAAGATTTTTATTTTTTTATTTTTTACTTTAACTTCAATTTTTTTTTATGATTTTAGATGATTTTTATGTGCTGGTATCAAAATTAATTTTTTTAAAATAATAAAATATTATTTTGATATATTTTGACTTTATCTCGCTACGCGCTCAAATGATATTCACGAAAAGAAATTAACTTATTAATTCTCACAGTGTTTAATTATATATTTTCATCATAAACCAGCAATGTCTTGACTGCTTAAAATTCTGTTCAGGATTCCTGATTAAACAAGCCAAAGAATCGGGACTTGACGAGGCTGAAGAAGGCCAGAGGGAGCCGCAACGACAGACAAAGATGAAGATGCTAATATCCTGGCTGCCATTGTTATGCAGAGCAAGCACTGGCACCGATGCACCAGTCCTCAGCATGAGGGAAAGGGCTGAGCTCGAGATAATATTGGAAGAGATGATAGAGATGCTGGAAAATGAAGAACAGCAGGAGCAGGTCTTGTCTCTGTGGCTACACCACTTCACGTACACCCCATCTTCTGACTGGCCTAACCTGCGTGCCTCTTATGCTAGATGGTGCACCGCTTCTCGTCAGCTCTTGATTCTCAATTGAAATTGATAGGAAGGTAATGTATTTTAGATTTTCGTCTGTGTTAAATTAATAAATAGTGTACAGATGCATAAATTATAGGTAGAACATGAAGAAATTATTTATAATTAATCAAAATTCTTATTTAATTGTCATTACTTTGGCTTACTGCTAGACCAGCCTCCATCAGCTAAAAGTTTTGATTTTTATGGCCTGAATGCGCCATTGAAAATAAATTTTGGCCATCTGGGATTTGTCAAATGTGTCAAAGTTTATCAAAATAAATACTGTACAGATGCATAAAATTAATCAAAATCCTTATTTAATTGTCATTATTTTGGCTTACTGATTAGACAAGCCTCCATCAGCTAAAAGTTTTGATTTTTATGGCCTGAATTGGCCATCTGGGATTAGTCAAATTTGTCTGCCTCCAATTCGATCAGAAGAAGGGATTGACCATGAACGAGTGATGATTGAGCAAGCCATACGATCCTATGGCTCGGCTATCTATTTCTTTCTAAATTGTGGGCTGTGAATCTATGATCAGTCAGCATCGGCTTTACTCATGAAAGGGATGTTTGTGGCTTAAAAATTGACGTACACGTCTATTAATCGCATGACTTTCCCAGTTCCCAAGGATTTTTCTTCTGAATTCCATTATTTGAGGCACTCTTCAATTATTATCTTAAATGTCTGTTTGATATGATGCTAGACAATGTTTTTGGCCATTTGCTTTTCTAATCAAGAGAAAATGTTAGACTTTGAACAGAAGAAACATCAAATTCATTGAAATTACAATCACCACAAATTCAAGCCATGTGATTTACAGAGATAAATAGCCTAAACTATGCTCCTTGAAGCTGTACAAACTGTGAGAATCACAGTACAGATTATGATGGACGAATAATAATTCAGTTAATATATAACAATTTCCATTGAAAGGCTGAAGAACAACTGTAACCCAATTCAATTCACAGTATAAACTGCTTTGCGTAAATGTCAAATGTCTCGGACGAGGAAAGCTGAGGCTCCTGAAATTAATGAACAAGCAGCAAAAGAATTAACAGGATTAGGCTAAGATCGTTCCGAGCTTCGATTTATTGCTAATGTTTTTATTTCAATTCAAATGGCCGAGATTTCTGATAGTAAAGTAGCAAACCTGTGTTATCTCAGTGTTAAACAGAGCTTTATTTACTAGGGAGGCGATGGGACCATTGAGGCGTAATCCACCAGTTTTCGCCCCACGAATCACCTGACGCATAGAATTAAGCAAGCGTCCATAAGTCAATCCAGGTTCATTCTGCACTGCTTGGATGAAGCAATACGTCAAGGCACCAGTTGAAGCATTTCCTGCCAATGCCTGCAAAATTGAAACTACACTAAACTGTAAACAAAAAATGGTGTAATATGTTCAAATCCACAACAGGATTAGGATTATTTACTAAATTATTTCTTCTGAAGATCGATCAAGTAAATGGGGGATTGACTCACTGTCGTATCCACGCTGGTTTGATTATCATCACAGGCACTGATACAAAATGCTAGCCCTCCACTCGTGCCTTTATACGGTGAACGAGTTTGGTCCTCCCATGTATAGTACCCTTCCCTGTCCGAAGCAAAATGTAAAATAAAAGTCAAATGAATCTGAAATTATGCGATGCTGCAGAACTGAAAAGTGCAAAATCTACTAGTTTCATTTACCTATTCATCCTGCACACAAATGGAAGATCTAGCACAGTTTGACTGTAGCAGGCATCAATAATGGCATGGAGTGTGGCTCCTTGTGGTAATGGCCTCACAATGGTCTCATTGATTTCATCGTCAACTATCATCCCTCGAGTTTCATAGTCAAGGGGGCATAAAGTTTCATCAAACCCATCAACCTCATCCATGTCATAATCGAGCTGCTTTGACCCATGGCCGGAGAAGTGAAACACCAACGAGTCCCCTGGCTGGCAGCCTTGAACAAGCCACCTTAAAGCCAACCTTATGTTCTCTTTTGTTGGTATCTTTAATGGGTTTGTCTCATCTTCTGCATGTAGATAGATTTACCTTTTATGTTTATATCCCAAAGAAAGAATATATTTACAGCAAGTACTGCTAATAAGATACAGTAACGGATCAAATTTCATTATCAGGTCTCAATTTCCATGTTTTTGTGCAGGTTGATTGACTTGATAAGCTCATAATCTCAAGAGATTAAGAAGAAATCATATATAAGAAAAAACAAAAGAAAAAAACAATTACCTGTGAGCATGAGTATGGAGTCATTAGGAAATCCAAACTTCTCAACAAGAAAATATCTCATGCACTTAACATCATTAATGCTTCCTTTGATCTTATAACTCTTGCCTCGGTAGCTTACTCCACAAAGCAGAGCCCGTTTCCTCCCATGCATTGATGGAAGAGGCAACTGCAATACGGGCCTGATTGATGGCTGAGCATAGTAGCCACCATAGCCCGGCACGGGATAGCTACTGCTACTGACCGAACCAGTCATGCCGCTAATGTTGCTGGAAACCATGCTAATGAGACCAGAAGTAAACCTAGTAGCTGACTCGCGGGCTTGAGCCAAAGGGTAGTAGGAATGAACCCTAGTGATGGCTTGACACACAGCACATCGAATCGTTTGAGCGTCTTGGGGCACAACTAGTTGCACGCCACACCGGCTACAATTTTCTATTGCCATTTCCTTTTCCTTTCGAGAATGATGAGGTTGAGATTGAACAAAATAGATAGAGGGCTCGAGTCCTAGATATATTGCATTGTTGGTCAGATTTAGCAATCTTTGATCACATATGGCACCCTGGAGAAACAGATTCGATTAGAACTTGTAGTGGGTGTAGTAGATTCTGTATAGCTAATCTGATGCCAAATTAGCTGCTAGGCCATGACTCGGACAAGATCTTGGGGTGCCATTTCAGCAATAAGAGTTAACTCAAATTTGGATATACATTCATTCTTTACTATGAGAGTGGCATGCTCAATGACAAGCAACCAATTATTGTACCTAACAAATATCTGTCATTCTACTTTTTCTGACATGTTTTAAAGAGTATTCTGGGAATGGTTGAATTTGAACCTTAGATTCTCCGACCCTGCAATAATGATTTGCAGTTCGTAGTTGCTGGACCAATTAAGCATCGATGTCTAAATGTACAATTTTCTTCTCCTACTTTATCCTAATCATGTCTCCAACATGTTAACTTGGGTGACTTGTAAAGAAAGAAGATTCATCGAGCTTAGAAACTTTATATTCGAGTATCGTTATTAGGTTTAAAGATAACATTTCTACATCTAATTTATAGATACAGAAAAGATTTATCTAGGCTGAATAACTTATATTCGAAATTTCTTTTCTTAGAAAACGTATTTTGTGAATACAGTTAAGCAAGTAAAACCCTTATTGTCCCAACCTTTTACAAGGAGTACACGTTCTGACTCGAACTCGAAATCTGTTATGCAGATCTCAAGCTCTCTGTCATCACGTCACGTTTTTGGGGACTTATTTTCCTAGTTTTTAATATCATATATATGATGGGTCTCTCATATATATAAAAAGCACAATATTTTTTTTTTAACTATGAACACATTTATATATATATATATATATATATATATATATATATATATATATATATATATATATATGTATTATTTTTAATATTAACATATAAAACTTATTGAAATATTAAAAAACAATAATTTAATTTATTTCCAAGTAAAAATAATAATTAAAAGGGTCATGTAGTCGTAGCCATTACAGTGGAAAAAATAATACACTAACCATGCATTTTAAAGATTATGCCTTTCTTTAGATAGATGGGATTGTAGGTTTTGAGCCATTAGGGTTCGGGGAAGGATATGATTTTGGTAGGAAACTTGTCAAATGAAAAAAAATAATCCTGCCAGGTTAATTAATAAATATAAGATTTACTTCATACTTTCTTTTATTGCTGTAATTATTGTTATCATTTTAGATCACCGAAGTTCGATGAGATTTATTTTATCTATTTTATTATATTCGTGAACAAATAAAAATATAATAGTATTTTTTATTTATAATTATATAATTATTATTTGATTTATTTCAAAACACACGCACATGATCTATATAAATTGTTACAGAGTTTTTTTAAATATTAAATATATTTTTATTGATTTGAAATTTGATAAACATGATTTAGGTGAATAAATAATTAATTAAATTGGGATAAATAAAAACTAAAGCACCAGGCAATTTACCCGCGTGTGTTTATTTTTTATCGTTTGATATTTCTTAATCCTGCGATACAACCATCGTAGGGATCAGAACCAGATGCCATTTGTTTATTTATTTTCTTCAAGCTTGCTTTTGTTTGATTCCAACACTTTTATTAATTTTTCAAAAAGAAGACGAAGAAGAAGAAGAAGAAAGATTCCAACTCCACCTTCGAGATGGAACAGCCCACATTAACACCTTGTGATGAAAGATGTGTGTGTGTGTGTGTATATATATATATATATATATATATATATATATATATATATATATATATATATAAAACAAGAAAGGAATATTAAGAACAATGCATATAGATTTAGGATTTGCATTTGAACCACTTCTTCATCAAGAATGGAATATTTAAGTTTGTCATATGTTCGACAATGGCAGAAGTTTGACATTTTTGGTTGGAGACAAAAATTAAAATTAAAATTAAAATTAAAATTAAAATTAAAATTAAAATTAAAAAAATAATAATGCTCATGGCATTTTCACACCGCGTATTGGGTTTTAAATCAATGTGGAACTCAGCAATAAGTTAAGAATCAACAATTCCTTCTCCCTTTTCTTCTTCGAGCCCTATATTTATTGATTTTTTATTTTTTTTTATAAAATTTCAATACACAAAGAAAGCAAATTCACTTTCTCTTAACCCATAGGTTAATTTATTAAAGATTCTTGTAATATTTGTATATTTATGTATTTGCAACTTTTCCGTAAATAAATTTGTTGTATTAATATATGATTTGTGTATTAGAGTTTATTTGAGATTTGAAAAGATTGAATTTTATTGTGATTTAATGAAATTAACTCTGATTTTAACGTGAGTATGTTATAATAGATTAAAGATGAATTCTTTTAATGTGTACAAATCACTTTTTGTTAATTTAATTGTTAAGTTATAATTTTTGGGGAAATTGATTTTGTATGGAATTGATAAAATCAATATTATTTATAAAGGTTTCATAAGCAGGATGACCATTCTTGAACATTTCAAGATTCATCCAAAATATACAAGATTATCTTCATGTGGTTAACAATTTTATTAATTTTATACTTCATGTTCCAAAAACTATTATTTCAAGAAAAAATAGATATTTATATGTAAAGTGTAAAAATAAAAAGTTTCACCGTATAGATGTTATGGTGATACATCTATTTAAAAAAGAGTTCATCAAGAAATACTTATGCTGGTTTGCATACAAAGAACTCTATATTCATCACAAAACCATGTTAGAAATAATTATTGGCTCAACTTATAGTTATAGCAATAGAAATGAGTTTATGAATGATAATAGTAATCTTAATAAGATATGGTGAAGAATAAGAGATACATTTAAAGTGGGCCCTGCTACAGTAAGAGCACATTCATCATTCATCCCTTATCTTTGTGTTTGTGTAATTGTTCTCTATGCATTAAATAAATGTTGCTTATGGTTATACAAATAGTTTCAATAAAAAAAATATTATGTTAATACAATGATAATATGTGTAGGTGTACACACGCACGCATGCATGCACATAATAAGAATAAGTATTGTGATATGCCTTTATAGTTGGATACACTAAGAATATATATATTGTGCCATTCCTTTAGAGCAAGATATATATATATATATATATATATATATATATATATATATATATATATATATATATATATATATATATATTGGCACTATGGGTAAAGAGAGCACCTCTAAGTTAGTGCATTGGATGAAAAAACAATGAGAGAGATGTTGTGTATCTCTTTTTTCTAGCTTAGAGGATGTTAAGGTTACGAGACACTAACTCCATTAGGTAGAGGAGTCTCTTTTCTAGATTTAATGTTGTGTGGGAAATTAAAAAAGTAGGGTTGGAAAAAGTTGATGAAATTGATGATGGAGACACAATTTCATCAAACAATTACATTAGGGTTGAGAAATCATGATGAAATTGTTGTTAAACATGCAATATCATCAAATTATTATTGTATCTATGCAAAATTATGATATAATTAATGATAGAATTAAAAATATTAAAAAATAATAAAATCTTCATTAGCAATTGTGTCATCATTTGTTGATGTGTGAATAAGTCATCAAAATTACTAATGAAATTTCCTTCAATGAATCTATGTTGTAACTTAATAGTTCTCCTTTCTTCATATTTAATTTCACTCATTTGTTAATAGAAAAAACTTCTAACACCCCTTCCTTTCTCTTTCTCATTGTTGCCCTTAACCCCATTTTCTTGTTGTCAATTAGCCTCTTACTGACCAACACTTGTTTCTTGTCATTGCCTAACCTCTTACCTCTCAAACACTTCAAGAGTAAGTTCCTTATTCCCAGTAGAGGGTTTTTTTGTTTTTGTTAATTTTTTGTTTATCTCTTTATGATAGTTTGGGTTTTGGATGTTTAGTTTTGAAGTGGATTTGATGTTTTGGGTTATTAAATGATTGTGACGATGAGTTGTGGTATTAACGAGTTTTTAAATTTCATTAAGATTATTAAGTTATTGACTAAGATGAGTTTTTTTTATCTCTATGTATCTCGCTTACCATACCATTGTTTGAAGATAGGGTATATGCTTGGTGGGGGTGTTTACGGAAAGTGTGAGAAAACCACAACGCAATTAGATAAGCATCAAACAATTAATAAATTTAATGTTTAACATGGTAATCTCAATTTTCCTATTTTTCATATATATTTAACAAATTGCTTTATACTAGATTACGTGATTTGTGATATGATGCCTATTAATATACAAAAAATAGAGTTGACTTTGATGACATTGTGGTATAGAAAAACTATAGACTAAATCACATCATGAGGATAATTGGGAGAAGTTTCAAGAATTTACAGCATTGGAAGATTTTAAAAGATGCTCGTGATTTAAATGTCATGATCAAAACAAAGAAACACATGATTTGAAAAACAAGCATACTTAGAATCACTTTCATTCATCAACCATGTAAAGCGCTTGGTAAGAATTTTTAAATTACTTTTTCTTCTATTTTCAACTTACTATTTATTTGTTAAGTTTTTTACAACTTACTTATTTTGTAGGAACAACAATTTAGGCACAAACCTACTTTGATGGAGTTATATGAGGAAATTCATATAAGGAAGGCGGACAAAACGAAAGAGTGAAGAGGTTTGTAGATAATAGAGCGGAAATGGTCATTATATTTTTTTTTATTTCTTCTTGTTTTTTTAATAGTTTTACTCATAATAACTTTTTATTAGAAAATATATAATGATATAATGGATGAAAAACATGGAGAAGATGCTTAGATTCATCCTCCTCACAATCCTCAATTGTGGTTGGAGGTTGGAACAACTAATAGACCTGATAAAAAATAGATATATGAGATGCCTACGACAATAACTATAGAAATTAGGTCAAGTGGTTTCCTACTTCAACTTTAGGCATATAACAAAGCCATTTAATGTGGAAATTTAAAGAAAGGATCCTAAAACATATTGAAAAGCGACTAGCCAAATTAGAAGAAGTAGAAAAGGAGAGAGGAAGAATTGAGTGAAAATGAAAATGATGGACTATATAACTTTACAATATCCAACTCATTTTGGTTCTTTTGACTCGAGATTCCTCTTTTCACTTTTATTTTTATTTGTGTAGTGATATATTTATTATTGTAAAACTATTTTTGAATAAAAATTGAAATTAATAAAGTTTTGATGTTCAATAGAATTGTTAGTGTTTGTTTTAATTATGATATTTTTTAATCTTTTAATTATCAACCACATAACTTAAAAACAAATTACATAACTTCTTATGGAATCACTAATGAGTATTTTTTTGTCTATGAGTGATTTCATCGACAATATAGACATCATTCAATTAAAAAATTATAGAATGATTTAGAAGTTTTAGAACATTTTGATGGAATTAGCGATGAAAATAAAACTCAGTTAATAATATTTAGATTTTTTCAAAGAAATACACGTCATTATATTTCATTGGTAAGGTCGGCTAGGTCTCGCTAGGCCATGCGTAGTTTAATAAGTTTGCAGCCGTTACGGGGTAAGGAAGGACATTTTCTTGGTTAAATATTCTTATGCAACCATATTTTCAACATTGTTTATATAAAGTCGTTTATTTTTTTAATGGATGAAAAAAGTTTTCGGCTGCTTACCATCATTTCTCATGAAGTCCTCAAGGATTATAGAATTTTTTTAAAAGTTTTATATATTTGAAATCCAATAAAGAAATTAACAGCTGGTTTCAATTTAATCCTCATTATATAGCTTCGTTCATGTCTCGTGTTACACATTTAATTATCTTTAGAGCTACACAACTATCCTGTTAGTACGTGTTTAAAAATATAGTTGAAGTTATTTTTCAAAATTATTTTTTATACCAGTATATTAAAATAATCTAAAACACATAAAACTAAATTCATTTAAAACAAAAAATAAAAATAAAAAATTCAAATTTTCTCAAAATATTTTTGAAACGCAATATCAAGCAGTCAATTAAAACTAGATGAACACTATTTTTTAATTGAGCGGAGTTGAAATCTCACGATGAAACACTTATCAAACTCCAAGGACTTGATTGAAAAGCCCAAATACTGAGGGAGACAATTAAATATGATCCCAATTTATGATTAATCATCAAACCCAGTAACATGCACCATGGCTGCTTTTCTTTGTCCTCTATTATACTTCATCCGAGGGCCCAAAAAAGGTTGGTACAAAATGATCTTCAGGCTTCAGCCATAAAATATATACAAACGTGTATTTGTGTGTCTCTGTCTATATATATATATATATACTATACTAGCAAATTGCCTGCGCGTTGCCGCAGATATTTTTTTTATATAATTTAACATAATTAAATCTACAACGATAAATTTATATGATATAAGGAAATAAAAGTTATAGATTAGAAGATAAAATGTTTAAAATTTTGAGTTGAGTTTGTCACGTAAGCATAGATTACATCTTTTAGAATTTAGGTATTGCGTCATAAACGATCACAAAAGAGCAAAATATTTGAATAAGAAAAAAAAAATTACTGAAATCATTATTGTGCAGATAATAAAATTATAAAAATCAATTAATAGAAAGAGCAAATAAAAAAAAAGGGAAAAGGAAGCAATATTAATTTAAAATATTATAACAATAGCAACATCGGAGTCTTAACATCTAAAATTATTATTGCCGCTAGAATAAAAACAACAAAAATTATTAAATTATACCGAGGGGAAAAAATAAAAAGCATGAACAAAACAGCAAGCAAGAAAAATCAATTAAAAAATTATTATTATTATTATTATTATTATTATGAAATAATAAATAATCACTATTATTATAATAATAGAATACATAATCACTATTATTATAATATTAATAATAATCACTATTATTATTATTATTATTATAATTATTATTATTATTATGTTAATAATGAAAGAAACAAAAATAAATGAAAGACTAAAAATATCCTAGAAACTTTAACAAAAGATAAAAAAAAATAAAAAAATATTATCATTGTTATTACTGAAAAAAAAATCATCAAATTATCGGGAGGGAAAAAAAATAACAAAAGAGTAAGAATGAAAAATAATTAAATCATGATTATTATTATTATTATTATTATTATTATTATTATTATTATTATTATTATTATTATTATTATTATTATTATTATTGTTGTTGTTGTTGTTGTTGTTGTTGTTGTTGTTGTTGTTGTATTAAATACACTTATATATACATGGACAAAAGTAGGGATTAAAAAAATAAAAGTGTAAGGGCTGAAATGAAAATCAAATATAAAGGGATTAAATTAAAAAATTAAAAGTCAAAGGGCTGAAATGCAAATTACATTTATTGTCAATTGCAATCAGAGGACAAAATTGCAAAAATCGGAACTTGTGTACCGAATTCATTAAGTTATATACAACCAACCTGGAAATTGAAAGTAAAAGGACCGAAGCGAAACTTTCACATTCAATCAATTAAAATCGGAGGACCCAATCGAACTAAATCAAAACTTATATAAAAGAAATGAGGACCAAAACCCAAATTAAAAGTAGAGGGACCGAAGTGAAAAGTAACAAAATAAGGGGGACTCTCCTGCACATTGATGTTCAGGAGAGAGAGAAACGTGGCCGGCGACTTTAACCGGCCCCCGCCGCGTCCACGGACATTTGGTGGTTACACGCACCACCGCGGGAGGAAGACCACGCGGCGGCGCATCGATATAGCCTCTGGCAGAAAATTTCCGGCCACCGTATGACGCCGCACGCGCCACCTACACAGGGCGTGAGGCGAAAAATCGTCTGGCGCGTGCGCCTCACGCCCTGACAGACACCGATTAAAAAATTGAAAAAATAGGGCCAATTACCATTCTAACTCTGCACCCAATTCAATGTTTTTGTCTTATTAGGGGCTATAACCGTATTTAGCCATTTCAGAAAATATTAAAAAAAAAAAAATTGCGGCGGACCGGACCAGACCGGGCCGGTCCGGCCGCGCGCAATTACGCCGGTGCCCCTCAGCCGCATGCCTTTTTTTGTCTTATTACCGGGGGTTAAAGCGTGAATACACTGTTCATAGCTGATTATTTAAAAAAAGAAAAGGAAAAACCGAAATTAGCCCCGTTTTACACCCACCTTTTGCCGCGCGGCCGAGGGCCATTTTCGCCTCCACACTGCTCGAATCCACAGTGATCTGTGAGAGGGTCCACAGTAAAATCACCACGCCGATTATGTGTTTTGTAATATATATATATATATATATATTTGTGGATTATTATTGCACAATAAATTGTTTTTCATTAACGTTGAACTCCTCGGAAGCAGAAAGTTGAGGCTTCTGCAGAAAATGGATTAGAAGCAAATTAATAGAAAAGATCAAACATTGAACAATACGATAATGTAATCATTTAAGATAATCTTCTTAATGACAAGTGATAAATTTCAATTTGGTACCTGTATGAGAAATCTTTACATGGTAATTTCAAGAACACCTCTTATGATTTAAATAGAAAGAAAAGAGACTATTATTCTCATGTTGTATCTCTCTGTTTAGTTAAGATTTTGATTAGTTTGTTCATGAAAACATTTCGTGTCCAATAATTCCTGAGTAAGAAGGATATATATATATATATATATATATATATATATATATATATATATATATATATATATATATAAGATTACTGACCTGTGATAAGAAGTTATTTAACACTCTTTTTATGACCCCAGGAAGGCATCCTTCGTTGTTAGCCTTTTCAATGTGTTCATGAATTGAGTCTATCAGTTTACCATATGTTACTGTAGGGTTCTTTCTCACAATTTGTATGAGAAAGTAGGTCATGGCACCACCAGTCATCGATGACTTTCCAAAGCAAGACTGCATATTCATAAATGTCAGGATTGAGCTCTGAAACAAGTTCTGGAATCTGGACTTAAACTGAAAAATGTTGAATAATCATGTAAAGCATAAGATATTGAAATATATACGTAAATCATGCTGTCTCAATCAATTCCAACATTTAGTCAGTTTGAAAGTATAATTGAGATTGTTTTTTAAAGTGTTTTTTGTTTAGAAATGCATCAAAATGATGTTTAAGTGTTTTTTGTTTAGAAATACATCAAAATGATGTTTTTTAAAGTGTTTTTTGTTTAGAAATGCATCAAAATGATGTTTTTTTTTATTTTTTAAAAACTATTTCTTACATCAGTACATCAGAATGATCTAAAAACATCACAATAATCTAAAAACACTAATTTTTTTAATTTAAAATAAAAAATAAAAATAAAATACTTTTAATTCTCTTAAAAACGTTTTCCAAACGTATTACTAAACACCCCCATCCATTAACAAGAAAAGACACAAAGTAACGTAAGCTAAAAGAATCTCTTACATGAGTATCTGCAGCAACTTGTCTGTCTTCACATGCAGCGATTGAAATTGCCAGTCCACGATCTGTATGTTTCTCATCTTCATATCGACGTTTAGGTTTTTCCCATTTTTTCCTGTTTGAAACCATATATTTTTCTTTTTTCAGAATTCTGTCATATTTATGGAGGCACTCGTTCGCCTGAATGAGAATAATTTAAAGTTGTGAAAGATAACTGAGATTCTTACTCTTCGCGGTTATACACATATGGAAGATCAAGAACAGTTCCACTGTGACAAGCATCCACAATCGCGTTAAGCGTAACACCCTTCTTGAGCGGCCTAACAATGGCTGCCTTGATTTCATCATCCGAGATCGTTCCGGCTTCCACAAAATCAGCAGGGCAGATACTTTCATCGAACCCATCGCTCTCATCGCTATCAAAATCAAACTGTCTCACGCCATGCCCTGAGAAGTAGAACACCAAGGAATCACCAGCCATGCAGTCCTCCACGAGCCATTTGAAGTAATTCTGTATATTCTTCTTCGTCGGGACGAAATCTGACTCCGGCGCCTCCTCCTCTATTTCAAGTTTGGTTTTCGTTATTGCAGCACATAAATTTCCACAGAAAATCATAACCAGAACAACAAAAAACAAGTTAAATAAAAAAATAGATCATCTACAATACCTGTGAGAACACGAATTTCCTCTTTCGGGAACGCAAGAGTATCCATCAACAAATTTCTGAAACTCTTCACATCGATGATAGGTCCCTTGAGCTTGTGCTTCGATCTATCATAAGTCACCGCGATAAGTAGTGCTCGCTTCCTGCATGGTCTCAAGCCAGATAACGATTCGGAGAACTGCAAAGTGGATGATTTACAGTTCAATGACTTTACAGATTTTGAGCCACCACTACCACTGCGAGATATCTTAGCCCTTGCTGTGGCAATGAAGCTTCTGAAGGAAATCTGACCTCGGTCTTGGCTCTTTAATCGTTCAGATGATTGGATTTTAGTTTCAAACTTACAATTGGGGCACCTAATTGTTGCAGTATTTGGTGGGACTGAGAACCATTGCCTGCATCTACAGCACTGGCTTGTAGTATTCATCATCTTCGGACAGCTATGAGTCAGGAGGCTACGTGTGGATAACCTTAATAAGAATTTTCATGACATGAAAGCACAAATAAGTTGAGGCTATACCTTATCAATATTCTGGATGTTTTTCACTTCTATTTAGGTACGTTAATTACAGAACTGTCTACTTATATATAATTTCTGTCAATTAAAAGAGACATAATATGCTGATTGGGGTATAAAAACTGTTGGCGGGGAAGATTACTAGCGTAGATTTGAAACAATTAGAGTGAATAAAACACATTATTTTATTGCAACAAGAAGAAGTTTAATCTAATGTTTAATCTCTCCCTCTTTTCTTTCTAATATCTCCTCTATTATTTTCCACACAATTCACATAAACTAAGCTTTCTATTTAAACACAAAATAAAAGCTTGAAAAAATAAATGGTAAGGGTTTATGAAATCGACTAGCGGTTACAATTGATGGTTATGGTTAGTGGTTGTAATTGGTGGTGGCAAGTGATTGGTATCCTTGACTTACATGGATGGAATTTACACTAACAAATTTCCCCTCTAAACTCAATCGAGGGATGTCATGCCAAACATGAACATCAATCTAATAAATATTTCTCCCTTTAATGATTTTGTAAAAATATCTGCAACTTGACTATTTGTTTTGTAAGATATCAGTTCAACTTTTTTGTTTTTCACAATATCTCGGATAAGTGATGACATGTATCGATGTGTTTACTTCTTTCATGATATACTAGGTTATTTCTAATACAATTGACGATCTATTATCAATTTAAATCACTAAAGGATTTTCTTCAGAATTTCAAGTAAATTTTGGAAATAACCAAAAAATAGGTTATGACACAAATAATGATTAAGGAGTTTGAGATGATGAACATTGGTCTCGTGACATACTACCTAGGAATTGAGATCAAACAAGGAGAAGATAAATCTTTGTGAGTTATGAGAAGATTGCAAAAAAGATTTTCAATAAGTTCAAGATAGAGGGTTGTGCAAAAATTATTACTCTAGTTGAGTGTGGAGTGATTTTTTCAAAGAATGGTAAAAGAGAATAGATAAACTCTACAATATGCAAGAGTTTAATTGCGAGTTTGAGATATTTTACATGCATTAATTTCTATATTTTGTTAGAGTAGGCTTTGTGAGTAAATTTATAGAGACACCAACTATGAAACACTTCAAATAATTGAAGCAAATTCTTTGGTATATTAAAAGTACCATTGATTTTGGCTTATTCTACGAATAATCTATTAGCTATGAATTTATGGGTTATAATAATAGTGATTGATTGAAGATATGGAAGATAGAAAGAGCACCTCAGGTTTTATGACATGGGAGACACAACATTCACATGGAGCTCAAAGAAGCAATATATATATATATAGTTACATTATTTGGTTGTGAAGTTCAAAACATAGCTAATACATCATGTGTTTGTCATTCCATATGACTTAGAAGACTATTGAAAGAGTTGTGAATACCATAAGAGAAGCCTAAAGAGATTTATGTAGGGAACTTACTAGCTAATGCATTAGCCAAGAATCTAGTTTTTCATGATAGAACCAAGAACATTTACACAAGAGTTTATTACCTACGAGATTGCATTACAAATAAAAAAGTTGAAGTCAAACATGTAATAACTTAAGACTAAGTCACAAATATTTTTCACAAAGCCACTCAAATATGATGTTTTTTTTTTTAAGATGAGAGACTTGCGGAGAATTATGAAGAAGAAATCAAGTTAAAGAGGGACTTGATATTTGATATTTCTAAAGAACAATGAACCGGTCCATTGGATGGTTTAAATGAATTGGTCGAATGATTTAGAAATGGTTGACCAATTCAATTGTCAATATACTCTTTATTATAATATTAAAATTTATGTTGAATTGTTCAATTGCTTGAATATCTAGGATATAATGCTTATAAATAGACTTGTAGTTAGAAACATAATTTATAAGTGTAAAGATGTAATAGAAAGAGCATAAAAAATGTATATTTTAAAAGAAAACACTTAATAAAACATTCTTCATTGCAAATTTTCTTTGTTCTTTAGTTTTTTTTAATTTTATTTTAAGTTTAGCTTCTACCGCACTTATCATTTTCTTCCAACATTAATATTATAATAGCAAAAACCTAAGAATATTAATAGGTTGCAATAAAAGTCATGAAACCCAATATTTCTTCCCATTGTTTTTTTTTAGAAAATTAAACATCTTTTTAAGAGATTATTATTCTATAAGTTGGTCCGAAGTGTCCACTCACTTTATGAATTTCTTACATACTAGGCTAAGAATCAAAGACTTTGCTTGTCGAGGATGGCAAGAGTCATGCTGGTTATCCTTTTAAAGGTTTAAAGATAAAAAAAATATGCGATATGTCTATGAAAATATTCATACCCAAAAGTCCAATCAATCCCTCCAATTGTTGTCAGCACGTTGTTATCTTTAACAGGCAACCTTATAAAGGAGAAGGAACTAGATGCATTTACCTTTATTCGGTCGAGCCCATGAAGGGTGACTTGAATGTTGCTTTACCATTGGTTGATTCCTACTCCACCATAGAAGTAGAGGCAGCCGTGTAATCATCTTTTTTACGAAAGATTAATCGTATCAAAAAGATATTTCTTAACTTTTAATCTAATATTCAAATATATGCTTTCGTGCCGTTTGAAAATGTAGGTGAGATTATTTTTGAAAATTATTTTTTAATTCAAAAATATAATTTAATTTTTTTATATCAACATATAAAAATAATTTAAAAATATAATTTTTTTAATTTAATGTAAAAAATAAATATAAATTTTTTTTATTTTTTTTTATAAATATTTTTGAAACACAATAATTAACAAAACCTTTCATGATGGAAAATCAACAACTACATAATAACTGTCATTTTTAATTTTTTTTAAAAACATTTTTAAAATACAATGCCAAACAAGATTTTCCATGATTGAAAATCAACAAATACATACCAACTGTCCTCTTCTGGAGTATCTAGAGCAGTGATTCGATTTTATATAAAGTCATAAACAATGAATTTAGTAGAATACTTTCAATTTGGTTGAGTGGCTATGATTGCTTTAATTTGGTAGTGTTTTTCACTCGTGAGCTTCTGTAAAAATGATTTGCCTTGCTGCTTAAAAAATTATATAAAAAAAACAAACAATTTATAGGGACCAAAAGAAAATCCAACAAGTTTGACATATAGTTTTAATTATTCTACATGTCTTGATATATATAGTAAAATGGAGGATATGTTGTCCACCGGAGTAAACAATGTGTTATCCACTTGATCATTTGTGGACCAATTTTCATTTTTTTCGGATTGAATTTTTGGACCTCTCAAATATATTTCATAGCTTTTTTGACACTTATTTCTTACATCAAAACACTCTATAATCACTTTAAAAACTTTAAATCGGAAAAAATATTAAAAATTACAAACTCCAATCTAATTTTTCAACATTACTAATAGGAAAATCAACCACCATGAAACTCTTATTTCTGATATAAATCCATTGATATATACTAGTATTGATTTTTTTGCGGTCATAATGTGGCAAACAAAAATCTATATCTTTCCTTTATATATTTAGAAAATTTCTCTATGATCTCTATAAACCTAGGAAGTGAGATGTGATGAAAATCAAATTTTAAGGACCAAAATACAGAACACAAAACTCTAAGGATCAACTCAAAAAAATAAAACTCCAAAGGGCAAAAATGATTTTTTATAGATGCTTTTCCCTTACAATGCAATTCACAATGTCTTTGTATATATAGGAACAATAAATTAAAGTCGTTTTCATAACATAACTAATAATGCAAAATATATTAAAAAAAAACTAATTAGGCCTATGTTGACCAAATCCATTTGCACTCTTCTCTGGAATAATATGATGACATCTTTACCCTTCCCAAGAAAAATCAAATGCTTTTATGCTAGGGGTATTAAGGTCTTTTCTCAACACCTATTATCTATTAAAGAATTGACAGGAGATGTGTGCCTTTTTATTTTTTAAGCACAGTAAAATATTCCAATTACCTTATAAGTCAAGATTTTTTAAATTGACAATTGTATTCATGTCTTTTTACTTCTTAAATTTAGTAAAACAGAAACTATGCCCGTTGAATAAAAATAATAAAGCATGCATCCATGACCCTTGTGGTCTTTTCACAATTGTTTTTTATTACTAGTTTCATAAAGTACAATTTAGTCTTTTCACATCAATTAAATACTATGTAAATAAAAAAAAGTTGACACGAGCACAATAATGTGGGAGATGCCCACATATTTTAGGCGACACGTGTAGTGCTTCCAAAGTCCAAAAATACACTTTCATCATGTTGTTAAAAGCATTGTCATGTTTTTTTTTTTGGTACAACGTGTGTCCATGGTGGTGGGTTTTCTTGTTTTTTGCCTTGATCAATACAACGTGGTCCTTTTTATTGTCAGTATTTCAAGTTCAGGTTATATTTTTTTATCTCAATTTTGTTCTTGTCCCTATTAAAAACGATTTTTTAATTTTAATTTTATTATTCAATCCAAAATGCTAAAAAATAAAATGTAATAATAAGGGTGGCAGGACTCCTGTCTAACAATCTCCACGAGTGTTCTTCGCAACACCCCTACCTGCTTGCTTGTCGTTCATATGACGGCTCCTCAAAAATGAAAATCAAAGTTGTTTATGGTTTCTGTATAATAGACCGAAACTAGGCTCTCCATATGTTGGCTTCATCGAATTGTTTATCGAAATCATACTTCTTGTAAAAATTAGATCTCACTTCATAGAAGTGTTTGGAAGTTCTCAAGTTAGAATCTTTCGGGAATGGTTTGTCGAGCATTATAATTTCTTTAACAGTTCAAATTCCCAAAAGGGTACATACATAGACATGGATTCCAAGAGGTTTCTGCATATGATTGACCTTGTCCAGCCCTCATTGTCCACAACATAAGATCAAAAGTGTTAAGGAACCATCTTATCTAAAAGTTTAAACTTATAGGTAAAACTCTAAAATATAATTTATATTATTCTCTAACATATCCTTTCAAGTTTCAAGCTCAAAAGACTTGAAACTTGTACATATTCATACTACCTTGTGCTTGATTTTTATCAAATAAAATGAGATAGTGAGATTCGAACTCGTGACCGCTGAGTCAATAAGGCTTTAACACCATGTTAAGGAACCATCTTATCTAAAAGCTTAAACTTTTAAATAAAACTCCATAATATAATTTATATTATTCTCAAACAGAAAATACTAGTTAATTCTATCTCGAAATAAACGGTAATAGCATGTACCCCTTTGTAAACCTTAAGATCCATTTCAATCCCATCAATCGATCATAACGTATAGCAGCATCTATTACCCCCCATCCTATAGGCTAAGTAACCGTTTAAGAGTGTGATTAAAGTTAGTTTTGAAAATACTTTTCATTCATAAATGTATTAAAATAATATTTTATTTAAAAAAAAATTATTTTTAACATTAGCACATCAAAATGATCTAAACACATCAAATTTTTTTAATTTACAATAATAATAAAAAAAAATTCATTTTTTTTCAAAAACGCTTTCCAAACAAACTCCTAAACAACCCCTAAATGATACCACCCACCATTGACCACATCCACATCCACTCAAAGGAATGCCCTTCAACTTCTTTCCAATGTTCTGTGCGAGTTTTATTATGAGTATCTTCGATAAATTCCAATCCTGATTTTTTAGCAAATGATAATTCAAAAAGAAAATTATTCTATTCTTATATGTAAATAAAAACTAATCATCACTGGAAATTTTATTTCTCCTTCAATGAAAAAATAAAGGATTAGTTTTTGGAAAAATTAAGGATAAAATGAAAAGAAGATGTGCTTAGGCTTACTAGACCAGCTTCAAAGACGAGAAGTCTCAGCAAGTCTGAAGCATAGTTATTGATCCCGTCCCGGGTACCGTTCCGGTTTTGTGTTTGGAACGGAACGTTCCGGTTTCGGTACCGTTCCGGGTACCGTTCCGGTTTTGTACTGTTCATTTTTATTTAATTATATATATGAAAAAAATAAAATATTAATTTAACAAGTATAATTTAAATTCAAGATAAATGAAATTTAAATTATACAATACAAACATAATCTCAAAATTAGAAACATCTCTAAAATTCCAACAATAAAATTATTTTTTTTAAAATAAAAAATAAAAAATGAATTTAATTATAATTAAAAGATCCAGAATATTTGAAATTTAAGCTACTTATTGTATGTTTTTCAAGTAATTCTATGTTTTTTTATGGTTGTTGTATTTGAAATTAATTAATGTTACTTATTGTTTTTTAATGTTAGAAAAACTTAAAAAAAACAAAATGAACACATTAAGAAATAATCAATAAGTTCAAACATAACTAATTAAAATACATTCCATTACAAATAATTCAATCAAATTAATTACAAATTAATACCCCTATTTTTTAGGTTAACTATTATTATAGTAATTAATAATTAATTAATATATTAATTAATAATTATTATTATATAATAATTAGTATAAAAACTACCCCACCCATTTGTCCCCTTCATTTTAATAAACAAAACCCTACCCATCCCTTCTTTTTCTCTAGCCCTTCATTTTAATAAACAAAACCCTACCCATCCCTTCTTTTTCTCTAGCCGCCGCCCCCCCCCCCCCCCCCAATCCCTTCTTCTTCTTCTTCTTCTTCTTCTTCTGGAGCTTTGATATACGGACCCTCGCTTCAGCTCCATGTTACAAGACGAACTACGGTAATGAGGGAAGCTAATGTCGGTGAAGCCCTCCTTCATCCTTAAAATATCATCTTTACGCGTGAGTTTGCCATTTGCATTTCTCTTTTCTGCTTTTGAGCAACGTCGATGCGGAAGAACACTATTAGGACTCAGATCTTAATTTTTTATTTTTACTAATATATAATTTATAGGTTGAGTTTTTCTTTTTTGTTTTTGAATTTTTTTTTTATTTTGAACCCGGAACGGAACGCCCGGTACGGAACCGGGGCGTTCCGGCCGGAATTCGCCCGGATTTTCCGGGACAGGCCGGGATTCTACCCGGGACAAAAACGTCGCCGTTTTGTCCCGGAATTGGCATTGGTACGGGCCGTTCCGGCCGGAACGGGACGGGATCAATAACCTTGGTCTGAAGAGCATAAGACGAATTAATGTACAAGCAGTTTAACACCTTCTTTGCTATCTTCTTTTCAGCAAAGAGGCTGCCTGAATTACTACTCGAATCGCAAGTGGGTCTTGGTCTAGCGGTTAAAGGGACTTGTTTCCTTCCTCTATACCAGGGTTCAAGTCCCACCATGCACGCCTGTCACCCCCGCGGTGTCTTACATGCTCACTGAGTTTGCAGGATGTGCAGTGAGTTCGGGGATTAGTTGTGGTGCGTGTAAGTTAGTCCGGATACCTCGGTTATTAAAAAAAAAAAATCCAGGGTGTATCGGCCCTTCTTTGATCATAAAAAAACAACAAAAATGAGGATAACCCATCAATCAATTTGATTATTTGATCGAAATAAGATAACAGCAGACAAACCCAGGTTGGAAAAAACTGAAAAAGTCGAAACTAAGGATGGAGACTTGTGCGACTTGGCCAGACACCCTACCTAGGTCATGATGCTGGCTGCGAGGGTTATATATATATATAGGCCAATTTATGAGAACCCCCTTGAATATTATACAATATCACGAATTTCTCCTCAGTAGTTTTCTTTATTTTCAATTTAAGCCTTTGATTTCCTTTAATTTCATTTCTTAAGTAGGGTGGGGGAGCTCAATGATGGGTGAGCCTGGTTTTCGGTAAAGCCCACTACGACCCATACCACCATCTCGCAAATTAAGTTTGTTTGAATTTAGGTGGTATTTATTATAAGTTTCCATGCAAACATTTGAGGAGGCAGAGACAAATATTATCAACCCAACCCATCAAAACAAATCAAATAAAATCTCATCTAAATTATCACGGGTTGAGTTCCCCCCCCTTCTCTCCCTACTATATGTGCAAACACACATGTCAGCGCTGCTATTTATTGTGATTTTTCATTTTAGTCTTTAATCTTTTGATTGTTATGTATGATCCTTATTTTTTTATATAAGTTTTGATTTGTTTCAATTTGGTGCTTCAATTGAAATTGATTATATATTGTAGTTTCATTTCGGTCTTCAGTCTTTTAATTTTCAGATTGGTTTGAAATTCTTAATATTTTCGATATCAAAGTTTTAATTTGTTTCAATTTTATCCTTCCATGCAAATTACTTATATATTTCAGTTTCATTTCGGTCACCATTCTTTTATTTTCCGGTTTTGTTTTAAATTATTTAATTTTTTCGATATCAATGTTTAGATTTATTTCACTTTTGTCCTTTAAATGAAATTTATTATATATGTGTTTTTCATTTTGGCCCTTATACTTTTAATCTTGGATTTTATTTTATTTTTTTTATTTTTTTATATATATTTCTTACATATCTCCTATTTCTGTCCATGTTTATATGTGCATGCTCTTAGTTTTTGCTTACAATTTTTTTTATTTCCACTATTATTAAGTTTTTTTTATTTAATGTTTAAATTTTAATTTTTGTTGGTGATCATTTGAAAATTAATATTTATTAGTATTTCTCTTTTTTTTATTCTTCAAGTCAAATAATTTTTTTAAATCTAATAATATTTTTTTGTCATTTATTTAGTTATATAACTGTTTTTTTGTTAATATTATTAGGTGTTGAATTTTCTAATTATTATAGATAAGACATTCAAAATAATAATAATGATTATTTGTAAGTTTTTTTTTTTGAATATGTCAGACTAATTATATATTTTGATATTTATTGAACATTAACGCCTTAATATATATATATGACCTAGGTTTTTGAAAAAAACAATTAATATCATTATTCTGAAATACTTTTAATATAATAATATGAGAGATAAATCTTATATATATTATATATAAATGTCCTATTTATTATTTTTAAAAAATAATAATTTGCTATGAGTGTTCTAAAATATTTTTAATATAATAATATGAGAAATAAATCTTAGAAAATAAAAAATAAAATTAATTTCTTTTTTAAACAATAATTACGGTGTCATCGATAGTATGACCAATAATAATTAGATTATTAATTACGTATAATAATATTTATAATGATAGCTATTATAATTGTGACAAAAATTCATTGGTCAATGTTATTTTTGTAAAAACTAACTTCTGCATCTATTTTTTGTGTATGATATTTTAGATCTCATATCACAAAAAAAAGTATATGAAATCACAGGTAGATGAGATAGGTAGAAAAATTGTTCCGAATTATTTACAATAATAAAATAAAAATTTGCCCTGCGTTTCGCCACATCTAACACCAAATTTTTTAACATATAACAAAATTATTAATGGTCCTAAATTTTTATATATATTATATTTGGGACTTTTTCCTTAAAAAATAGGAGAGACTAATTATATATTGTCATATTTTTTTTGATATTAATGTTTTAAAATATATATAAAAATTGAACTGACTTTTCTTTATAAATCTCACATTAATTTAATCTCATTGTTCAATTTTTTTTAATATAATAATATAAAGAAAAAATCAAAATAATAATCTTTGATAAATTTGAGCAGTTGCATTTTTGTTATCTGTCAAATAAATTATTTGTCAAGTAGTTAAAACATGTCCAACAAACAATTAGTATGTTACAGACAACAAATAATATATCTTTAGTTAGTTTGATCAATTGCGGTTTTGCTATCTACCAATTAAATTATTACAAAGTAGTTAAAACAAAATCACCAATCAAATTGTTTGCTGCATAAAACAAATTACTCATTTGTGCTAAAATTCAACGATTGTAATTTTACTATTTGCTAATGAAAGAATTCATGAAACAAATAAAACATATACAACAATCAATCAGTATGTTACAAGGAGCACATGGCTCATTTTAACAGATTTTTTTTATTCCAATTGTACAATTTACCGATTAAATAATTATCAAAATAGTTTTAACAATAACAACATTCAATCACTTTTAGGTGGAAAAAAAAACCCGTTTGTAACAAATTCTATCAATTACAATCTTACTAATTAAATATTAAAATAATAATTACAGCACGTATAAAATCAACGAGTTTCCTAAAATGAAAGATCAGTGTTGTGACAATGGATGAAACTTACTCTTCCCTATTGTAGAACTGGTCAGGTCATAACAAATGATTTCAGAATCTTTTTCTTAGTTGCCTCCTGTTCTGCAATTTACATTGCAAAGCTATTTTGTGATGTTTAAATAGGCCTAGAATTCTAAAGTTGGTGCAGAGTAGTTAATATCAAATCAAAAGAATATTAGTGTTCATTCTTTCTCTCATTTCCTATACAAAAAATGTTCAATTAGAGTAGGAAAATATCGGTTAAAAATTGTAAATTTAATAATATGAATTTTGTAACATGAATACTATAACATGTTAAGTTCAATGTTAGCTAAAATTTCCATTAATAGGATTTAGAATTTGTAAGTTTTAATATTGCTAGAACACTACAATATTAAGATTATTATTTATTATAGTTTTATCATTGTCCGATAAAATTCTTATTAAAGAAGGAATTCTAATTAATATAAGAATCCTTGATGATGAAATATTTGTAAAATCACTTTTTTCAAGAGGATATGGGTGCACAATTTTTTTTAAAAGAAAATAGTTCTTGATATTCTCGAAAAGATAAAGGACATGAACATCGCAAAGGAAAAGGAGGAAGAGATATATTTGGACGAGGAGCCTGTGGATGCCTTAACAAGTTAATTTGTCGACTGCATGAAGGGAACCTTTCGACCGATTCAACTAAAAGTACAAATTCAAAATCCAAATTTGACAACATATTTATTAAATCAAAAGTTAAATGCTATAATTGTTAAAAGTCAAGTCATTATGCTAGGGATTGTTGGAATTTAACCAAGAGGGTTGAGAAGAATGTAAATCTTGTAATAAAAGAAGAGAAGGAAGTCACCCTACAACTAGTGCATAATGAGAGAATGCAAGACAAAGAAAACATGTGGTATCTAGACAATGAAGCCATCAACTACATTTGTGGAGAAAACCATAAGTTCATGGAGCTAGATGAATTAATTGGAGGTAATGTCACATTTATGAATCATTCAAAATTTGTCATCAAAGAAAAGATAGTGATTAGTAGAGATGTTGAGTTCAATGAAGAAAGAGCATAGGATTGGAAGGTAAATGATGGTGGAAAATATGAATTCCTACTAATTCTTGATGAAAAGAATGAAAGATATAAAGATCATCAAGAATCTATTGTTACACCATACAAACACCAATAAGCTCAATTTTTTTTTTATATAGTGGAAGCTCAAGAGGTGATATTTTACCAAGTCCACCAAGAAAGAGGAAGAACCTTGATGACTTATATGAGGCAACTAATCTTATTGATAATAAAGAAGAAACTTGAATTGTGAGAATTATAATGACATTTCAAGATGATTTTGAGTCTATGCAGCATCCATTCTTTGTTGAGTGCCTCTTAACTTGAGTTGATGATTGAAACTAGGAAACATGGTGTCGCAAGGTTGGAGATATAATCATTTGATATTTGAAGTCATATGTGATTGATCAACCAAGTTTGTAATTTTACAAGAATTTAAATCTGATGCTTGACATATAATCATTTAATATTTTGATGCTTGACATATTATCACTTTTACAAGTTTATAATTTTCAACAATATTTTAGTCTATGTTAAGGAACCATCTTACCTAAAAGCATAAGGTTTTAGGTGAGATGGTTCATTGACATAGTATTAGAGTCTTATTAACCCAGCAGTCATGAGTTCAAATCTCACCACCCCCATTCTATTTGTTAAAAATCAAGCACAAGGTAGTGTTTGTATGTGCAAGTTTCAAGCCCAAAGGGATTTTACTAGAGCGGGGTGTTAGAGAATAATGTAAATTATATTCTGGGGCCTCACCTAACAGTTTAACCTTTTAGGTGAGATGTTTCCTTGACATGGTATCACATTCTAATTGACCTGATGGTCACGAATTTGAATCTCACCACCCTCATTCTATTTGATGAAAAACCAAGCACAAGAAGGTATAGGTCTGTGCAAGTTTCAAGCTCAAATAACTTTCACTTGAAGGTGTGTATTCGAAAATAATATAAATCATATTCTGAGGTCTCAGCTAAGCTTTTAGGTGAAACGATTCCTTAACAGTCTACTAAAATAATTTATCTGTCTGAGAGTTCATTTACTTATTATAGAAAGGGGTTTTACATTCCAACGACATCTACTTCTTAAACACATATAATCGATGCCTTAAGTTATTGTGATATTTAAAACATATCTTTCAATATTCTTGTCTATAATTTAATTTAATTATAAAGTTGAATTTGAATTTAAACTCAATTGATAAATAAATTCAGATTACACGACTATTTGTTTTTTGCTTTTCTATATTATCATTATTACTTTCATTTTATTCTTGCAATAGTCTCTTAAGAGAAATTAAAAAAAAAAAAACAGATAGATAAATATTTTTAAAAAGTTAGTTTTAATAATAATTTCTTATTTTAAGTGTAGCAAAATCAGAAGGGTTCAGCTCTAATTTAGTTTTATAAAGATTAAATTTTACTTTACTTGAAATTGAATTTTTAACATGATCATAAAATTAAAATTTATGAATTAAATTCAATTAAAAAAGTTATAAATATGCTATATATCTTCGATGACTTAATGGTTTATTCCTTAATTATTCTAACTCTACATACTATTTTGTTTTTAAAAAATTATTAGCCAATTTTATAACATGTTTAATAAATTAATTATCGATTAAAGTTTTATTTTATACATATATTCGCTACATTTAATTTAGAAATGAATAGCTTTGTCTCCAATTTACGGTTAGTAATGCTAACCTTATCATTTTTTTAAATTATCCCAGACAAAAAATTATAGAAACACAATTGAACTTAAATTAGGATCTTGTGGTTGTCTTTTAATGCAACTTAATTTGTATTTCTTTAAGAAAAAATACACAACCAGAGGGTATCGACTTCTTTACAAATGATGGAAACTCTCCACTACCCGTTACTAGCTATATTTTCTGGATGGGCGATCATACACCCATCTTGTTTTTTTTTAATATATATATAAGATCCCACACACATCTTTGGATGCATAAACATTAAAAACTCATAAGATGAAAAATAGATGGCTTAAATAGCATTTGACATGGAATTATTAGGGTTTAAGTAGCAAATGAAAACATTTTCAAACACTATCTCAACATTACAGGCAAGGCAAAAATAGAAGTTGATGTTGAACAAAAGGTTTACTTTTGGAGGTTCGGGATCATATTATTCCCTTATCACAACGAACAAATCTTGAAAGATATTCGCTGCTCGCCAAAGGTTTGATGAACAGAAATTTCTCCTTTCATCTCAGTCAAGAAGGTTGAAGATATTTATACCCATCTTGCTTGTTTTGAGAGAATTAAACTGTACGTCCGAAATGGTTTTCCGATGAGCATCGATTTGGCGTTGATCAAAGTTATTATTGGAGACTCGGAGGTGTCGAGGACTTTTCTTCATTTCTTGCTCTCACGATCCAATTACTCAATTTCTTAAACTAATTTATCATTACAAGAGAAAATGTTTCTTGTAAACATCGAATGGCTTGGAAGATGAGATTTGAGGAGTCTGCACACAACAGGGAAAACCATGAGAAAGTAATACATTAGAATGAGAACTAGTTGTCAATCAAATTCTATGCACAGATATTAACTCCATATTAGAAGCTGACCTGCAATAACTGGTTTTTGAATATTTTTCTCAAGAATTTTGCTGGAAGGCATCCACCTTCGTTGAACTTGCTCAACTCTTCATGTATTAAGTCAAGTAGGTCACCATATGTTAATCCACGATGTTTCTTCAAAATGTATACTAAAAGGTAGGTCAAAGCACCATTCATTGTCTTCGTGAATGCCTGAAAATTTATGTATACAGAGAAGTGAGCTAATTCAAGTGCTTCCTCTAGAGACAGATGAATAATCACATTGATCAACTGCATATCTTACAGAGGTATCGACAGCAATTTCATGATCCTGACAAGCACTGATTGAAATCGCCAATCCACCATCCGTTTTTTTCCTTGCATTACCAGATGGAGGGTTGTTATCTTCCCATCTCTTTCTGTTGCAAGCAGTAAATCTGAATGTTTAACAAGAAGCCCTAGGGGATTAAACTGTGTCGTATGGCACAATGGATGAAACTTACTGTTCCCTATTGTAGACATGTTCGAGATCAAGAACTGTTCCACTGTGACAAGCATCGACGATTGCATGAAGAGTGACATCCTTTTTCAGCGGCCATACTATGAGGGAATTGATTTCATTGTCACTGATCATGCCTTCTGTCAGGAAATCCACCGGGCAAATATTCTCATCAAACCCATCACGCTCATCGCCTTCAAAATCTAGTTTACGGATGCCATGACCAGAGAAGTAGAACACGAGAGAGTCACCTGCCTGGCAGTCCTTGACGAGCCATTCCATGGATTCCACAATCTTTTTCCTTGTGGTACCCTGTTCTGAAGTTCACATTGCAAAATAATAGCTATTTTGTGACTTTCAAATAGGCCTATAATTTACATTTCTACACTAGAAAGGGCCGCAGTTAAGTTAATATCTGAGCAAAATAATTAGTTCTTTCCTTTCTCGCATTTCCTACAAAGAATGCACAATTATAGAGGTAATATATTCGGATAACAATTGTAAATTTTATAATTTGAATTTTATAACATGAATTCTATATTCTATTCCTTCCCATCCGCTAGCCTACGCAAATCAGAAGGAATGTTATATCCAATTGGAGAAAAAAGTGTAGCTCAGAAAACAAAAGAATGATCTTGAGCACATGGAACAAGGATGGCCTACATACAGCAATAATAATCTATACATAAAAATACCTGTAAGAACTAGAATGTTCTCCTCCTTGAAACCAAAATTGTTGATCAATAATTCTCTCATGCTCTTCACATCATTGATAATCCCCTTAAGCATGTACTTCCTTTTGTAAGTCACTCCGATCAGCAGTGCTCGCTTCGTTGCTGTCCTTATTCCCGGCGATGAACGCCAAATTTCTGAAGGGGAAGGCATCTTATTCAACGACTCTGGTTTTTTTCTACTAATCTTGAGATCGTCTGATATCTTTTCCCATGCCTTTACCAATAGCTTTTGTATTCGGCAATCCTTGCTACGTCGACGTTCAGAGGTTGGAACTGGATTCATCATAATGGTTTGGGTTCTCCAAGTTCATAAAGGCAACCCAAACCATTATGCTATGCTTCTTTTATACTTTAGTAATGTAATTTTTATTCCTTTTATTTATATACTGTAAGGTACATTATGCTTACTTCTTTTATGCTTATATAATGTAGTTTTTTATTCCTCTTGTTTTATGTTGTAAAGTATTTAATTAATATATTAAATTAACTTAGGAATATATCTTGTGGTTTATATTATTTAAATATAAATTAATTGATGTCTAGACCTAAGAATAATCAATTAAACAATTAATGTTAGTGAATTTTATGGTACTATCTAATTTTCAATGTCTAGGAAAGTTCTGTCTAGGAAAGTCTTGGTATTTAAGTGTATCCATTGAGACCCACCTCACTTTCCTGGAAACTTACGTGGTTGTAATTTGGAAAAATATTGTTTACTTCACATTGGTTGTTTGATTCCTAAGAACCTTATCTTGGCATCAATATAATTATTAGATGTTAATGAAATAGTAATTATCATAATAATTTTAGAAATGCCACAACATTCTGATTTTATAAATGATAGTTACATCAATAATATATATATATATATATATATATATATATATATATATATATATATATATATATATATATATATATATATGAACTTCATAAGGAAAATTAACATTGGGTTGTAATGAATTCATAAATTTAATTGTTAATCCCCATAAGGATGTTTTTATTTTTATGACTTAATTACAATAAGATAGTAAATTTAATATTTAAAAAATAAAATTTATTTATTAATATTTAAAATTATTAGACTTATTAATAAGTAGTAAATTCCATGCATGATGCAACCTTTGCCTAGAGGTAGGTTGAAATTTATTATTAAATTGACATTGGTTAATTTAAATAAAGTTATTTCATAGCAATAATTTTTTTTTGTTTCCTTAATAATTGCATTTATTCCTTCTGCTTTGATTGAAATAGTTTAGATGCTAAATGGTAATAATTTTCTGAATGGAAAGAAAATTTGCTTTCTACATTGGGGTGCATGGAACTTGACTTGTCATTCTATGAGGATGAACCACCCGCCCTAACAGACTCTAGTACGACACTAGAGATTGCTAAACATGAAAGGTGGGAGCGATCTAATCGCTTAAGTCTCATGTTTATGAAATCTTATGTCATTAAAGGCAATTGGGGTTCAATCTCAGAATGCACCAAGGCTAAGGACTTTATTGACGTTGTTGAGGAACAATTTATCAGTTTTGATAAAGCCTTAGCCAACACTGTAATGAAAAGGCTATCAAGCAAAACCTTTGACAATTCCAAAATTGTTTGAGAGCATATCATGAAAATGAGGGACATGTCTGCTAAACTAAAGTCCTAAGAGGTTGATATTTTTGAGTCATTCTTGGTGCATTTCATACTTAACTCTTTCCCATCTGAATATAGTTCTTTAAAAATTTCTTACAACGCACATAAGGAAAAATGGTCAATAAATGAACTTCTGACCATGCGTGTTCAAGGAGAAGAGAGGTTAAAGCATGAGAAGCCTCTAAGTGTTCATATGGCTACTCATGATAAGGGAAATGCCAAGAGAGGCAATCATGCTCACAAACCCAGAAAGGATAATAAGTTGTCAATATTGTTAACACAATGCACGATTTTCTCAATACAAGAAAACCAACAAGCCATGAACAACGAGTATATTATGGAAATAAATTGTTTTCTCAAGTTGAGGCGGTTGAGACATTTAGGTTGATTTTTAAATCCAGATATGTTTTGGATTTGGATAATGTATTTCTTATTCCTTATTTTTCAAGAAACTTAATCTCTGTTTCAAAATTGAATATTATTGGTTATGGTTTTTTGTTTATCAATTCAACCTTTAGTATTTTTAAAGTGAAAAATTTCTTGGTGGTGGAATAAAAATTGATGGTTTATTCAAAATTGATCTAGATCCCAACTTTGAAATAATTATTTATCATTACATACAAACATTGACATAAAAAAGAGTCATATGAATGGGGACTCCATTTGGTTATGACACAAGAGATTGAGACATATCTCCATAGAGAGAATCAAAAGGTTAGTAAATAATAGAGTTTTAAAAACTCTTCACTTTAGTAATTTTGGCACTTGTGTGGATTGCATAAAGGGAAAGCAAACCACCAAGAGCACTAAAGGTGCCAAAAGGAGCTCTGGTATTCTTGAGACATACATACTGATATTTATGGACCTTTTCCTACACCCTGCTTAAATAGTAAGATATTTTATATCTTTTATTGATAACCATATACGGTTCATGTTTCTCTATCTTCTAAATGATAAGGCTAAGGCATTAAATGCTTTCAAGACCTATAAGGTAGAAGTAGATAAACAAAAGAACAGGAAAATCAAGATCATAAGATCTGATAGAGACAGAGAGTACTATGGTAAGTACATAGAAAAGGAAAAAATGATAGGTCCATTTGCAAAATTCCTTGAAAAGAAAGGCATTGTTGCTCAATACACAATGCTTGGCATACCACAACATAATGGTGTGGCAAAAAGAATAAATCGCATATTAATGAACATTGTAAGGAGCATGCTTAGTAATTCTCAGTTGTCTTTATCTTTATGGAGTGAAGCTTTAAAAACTGTTATGTATGTATTAGACTAGGTCCTATCCAAAGTTGTTCCTATGACACCTTTTGAATTGTGGAATGGATGGAAACCAAGTTTAAATCACTTACACATATGGGGTTGTCCTGCTGAAGTGAGGATTTATAATCCAAACATGAAGAAATTAGACCCAAGGACAACCAACAATTATTTTATTGGCTATACAATAAACTCCAAAGGATTTAGGTTTCACTGTCCTTCTCATGGTAGTAGAATTGTTGAGCTTATAAATACAAAACTTTTAGAGGATTCTGAACCTAGTGGAAGTGTTTGTCCTCAAATGATTGAATTTGAGGAAGCACAAGAGTTAACTGAAACTCTTTTACCTTAAGAACATTTGATTGTTCTTAATGAAATTCAAAATGATTACCTTGATCAATAATCAATTACAGAATAGTCAACTCATGAAAAACAAGTTCAGATTAAACCTACTCATACTCTGCCAAATACAGAGAAAGTAGAATTAAAAAGATCCTCTAGAAAAATTAGACCTTTAATCTTTAGTGATTATGGTATATATCTCCAAGAGTCCAATTTTGAAGTTCGGCCTAAGGATGATCCAAAAATGTTTTCACGAGCCATGAGTGGAGAACACTCCACATTGTGGTTTAATGCCATGAAAAAAGAGATGGAATTCATGGCTAAAAATCAAGTTTGGGATCTCGTTGACTTACCAAAGAGAGATGTAGTCGTAGACTGCAAATGGGTTTACAAGACCAAAAGATTGCTCTCTTAGAACTTTGAAATGAAGGATTTGGGTGAAGCTTCTTATGTCATTGGGATAGAGAATCACAGAGACAGAAAACAAAGAATATTGAAACTGTCTCAAAAGGCCTACATTAAAAAGGTTTTAGAGAGATTTAGACTGAAGAACTATAATGGTTCTGTAGTACCTATCATTAAAGGGATAGATTTAGTAATGATCAATGTCCTCGAAATGCACTGGAAAAGAAACAAATGAAAGATATCTCATATCCATCTGCAGTAGGCAGCTATTGTGTGCTCAGGTTTACACAAGACCTAACATAGCAATGACAGTTGGAATTCTAGGTCGATATCAAAACAACCCAGGATTGGAACATTGGAAAGCTGCAAAGAAAGTCATACGGTATTTACAAGGAACAAAACATTACAGTTTGATATACAGACACACTAACCATTTGGAGGTGGTTGAATACTCAGATTCTGATTTTGCAGGATGTGTAGATAGCAAAAAGTCTACTTTAGGATATATCTTTTTTCTTGCTGGAGAGGCTATATCCTGGAGAAGTAGCAAGCAGACTATAGTTTCTACATCTACAATGGAGGCAAAATTTATTGCATGCTATGAAGCCACTACTTTGATTGAAAATTTTGTTGGTGGTCTCAAAATTATCGATTCTATAGAGAGACCAATCAAGATGTTCCTCGATAATCGTGCTGCCATATTCTTCTCTAAGAATAATAAAAGATGATGCAAAAGTAAACATATAGACATCAAGTACCTTCGTGTGAGAGATAATATCAAAAGGCATGAAGTGTTTATTCAACATATAAGTACTGAATTGATAATTGTGGATCCCGTGACTAAAGGTTTACCGGTAAAGCTATTTAAAAGTCATGTGGAGCATATGGGATTGATTGATTCATTTTGTACTTAGTCTTAATTTTTGTATATATACATCAAGTTATTATAATAAAGTTTTTGTGCACATTTATTACTTTATCCATGAGGATAAAAATAAAGTTTGGACCCGAATAACTTATGGGAAGTTTATTCGCAAAGTTTTTGATTGCCCATATGGTACTTATTTAGCGGATATTTATATGTAATACATGGAAGAGATGACTTATTATATAATGGTCTTACCACCATGATTCATGTGTAGTATTCTTTATGTGAGTGAGAGGATTCCATGAGTGATTGAAATAAATAAAGCAATGATCATATTAAAGAAAAAAACATAATGAAGAGTTTATGTGTCATAAGGGCCATGTGGGAGAATGTTAGAAATTACCATTATACCCCTCATGACACACCCATGTTCTTGTTTATTCAAACCTATGGTCATGGAGATAGATAGTGGGGATCAATTGATTGATCATCGGGATTGTTGTGATGATGTTTTTTCATGCTTGCGCCCTGCTATCCCCTGTTGAGGAGACAACAACGTGTGGTGAAATGAGAGGTATGTTTTATAGTCATAAAAATTACGACTATAATTATCAGGAGTCGCCACCTAGTATTATGGTCACTAGGTAACCTATTGGTCTGCGAGAGTCTAGGTAAGGGGACTTGTTGTGCAAGGAGAAGACGCATCACTCCCAGTGCACCCTACCTAAGATAAGTTGCATTGTTGTTTGATTGTTTTTTCTAAGTCATTTTTATTGGTCTTTTTCTAAGGTTCGACGTAGATTTCTCTCCGTGAAAGAATCTCTATCTCATTGTGAGTTGAAAGACTATATGTTTGTTGGAATAAATCCTTTATTCTTGACTGAGTTGTTTCCAGTATCCATGATATAAGGATCTATTAGTCATAGGATAAATGGTTAGTTTTTCTATTTCAGTTTTTCTAGCTAAGTTAGTTGCGGTTCCATGTTTTACTTCATTCCATTCCAGTGCATATAAAGGCTATATATAGCCTAAGTTGTTTCACATTCAATAACATACAGAAAGCTATACTTCTCAAGTAAACACAAAAAACAAGCTCAATTGATGTACTGACATTTAGTATCAGAGTCTGATTGCCTTGTTCCTTAGTTTACAAAAACTTGAAGCAATAACGAAGATTAAATGACAGGAGAAGGAAGTATCTTTGTACAACCAGCAATTCCACATTTCAAAGGTCATTATAACCACTGGAGCATGTTGATGGAAAATTTCTTAAGATCCCAAATATATTGTGATCTTATGGAGAATGGAATCAAGCAGTATGTTAAAGATACAGAATTTACAGTAGTTTAATTAAATCATTGGAGGATAAAAAGCTCAAGGATTTGAAAACCAAAAACTATCTCTTCCAGGCCATCAATAGAGCTATATTAGAGACCATCTTGAAGAAAGAGACAACAAAGGATATATGGGATTTAATGAAGAAGAAGTATCAAGGCAAAACAAAAGTCAAGAGAGCTCAATTACAAGCTCCTCGCAAAGAGTTTGAGATGCTCAATATAAAGGTTGGAGAGTCGGTTGATGAATACTTTGGAAGAACTCTAATAGTTGCTAACAAAAGGCGAATCAATGGAGAGAAGCTGGAAGAATTAGCTATTATTGAAAAGATTTTGAGATCAATAACACCAAAGTTTGATTATCTGTTGTGTTCAGTTAAAGAATCAAAAGACCTTGATAGTCTCTCAATTGATGAACTCCAAAGTAGTCTTTTAGTACATGAACAAAGGATGAATGGTCATGCAATGGAAGAATAAGCGTTGAAGGTGAGCCATGAAAACCATATTTGGAGGAGAGGAAGCTTTTGAGGACATGGCTGAGGTTGTTATGGATCATTTGATAGATCAATTATGGAATGTTTCAACTGTCATGAAATGGGACACTTTCAATATGAGTGTCATAGAAATACAGTGAAACAAAGGCCAATATAGTTGAAACTGGAGAAAAAGTGTTATTGATGGCATATGTGGAAGTCAAAGGAAATCACATCAGCAACACATGGTATTTGGATTCACAATGCAACAATCATTTGAGTGGAAACAAGGAGCTATTCAATAATCTTGGTGAACAACTTAGAGAGTATGTACATCTTGGTAATGATTCAAACTTAAGAGTATAAGGCAAAGGTGATGTCAGAATTCAAATTGATGGTGATATACAAAGCTAATCAGGTATGTTCTATGTACCTAATTGAAGACCAATTTGATCAGCCTTGGTCCACTTTAAGAGAAAGGGTTTACCATTCTAATTCAACAAAATTGCTGCCAAATTCATCATCCAAAGAAAAGTTTGCTAATGCTGGTTGAAATGGCCTTTAATAGAATGTTTCCATTACACATACAAGCTGCATCAACAAAATAAATTTGTCTAGCATCCACCACACAAGATGATACTTGGTTGTGGCATTTTTTATATGGACACCTGAACTTCAAGGGTCTAAAGACGTTGCAGCAAAAGAGCATCGTAGGAGGACTACCTAACTTTTTACCTCCTACAAAGATATATGAAGAATGCATGATGGGAAAACAACACAGAGAAGTTTTTCCAAAAGAGCACAATTAGAGAGCCTCACAAGTATTGCAACTTTTTCATTCGGATATATTTAGGCCTATTACTCCTACCTCAAACAACAATAAAAGGTATTACATTACCTTTATTGATGATTACAGTAGAAAATCTTGGATATACCACTTGACTAAAAAATCAGATGCTCTAATTGCTTTCAAGAAGTTCAAAGCTGCTGTGGAGAAAGAAATTAGTTTATTCATCAAAACATTATGAACTGATCATGGAGAAGAATTCAATTCTCAAGAGTTCATAAAGTTTTATGAAATAAATGGCATCAGTTGACAATTGACAACACCTTACTCTCCATAGCAGAATGGAGTGGCCGAAAGGAAAAATTATACCCTTATGAATATGGTACATAGTATGCTCACCTCGAAGAAAGTTCCCAATTGTTTTTGGGCAGAAGCAGTAAACTGGAGCAATCATGTTCTCAATAGATGTCCAACTTTTACAGTGAAGAACATGACTCTAGAAGAAGCTTGGAGTGGACAACTTTTGCAGTGAAGAACATGACTCTAGAAGAAGCTTGGAGTGGACGGAAACCTATTGTTGGTTATTTTAGAATATTTGGTTGCTTGGTATATAGTCATGTGAGTGATGTACAACTCATTAAGTTGGATGCTAAAATTATAAAATGTGTAATGCTTAGAGTGAGTGAGGAATCAAAAGCCTACAGGTTGTACAACCTTTTTTTTTGGAATTAGCACCGGGTATCTAGACCGCTGGGCCTGACTAATCCCGGGGGTGCACAAGACCTCGGCAAGCACGTTTCCCACAAGTGCACCACGGGTAATTCATGGGCTTCGCCCAAGTCCGATGGCCCCAAGGAATTGTTTGCACCAGAACAGATTCGAACCTGAGACCTCTTCGGGAGCACACCGAAGAGACCCAGGCCTCCTTCGCCAGGCCAACCCCTTGGGGTTAGATTGTACAACCTAATTACATAGAAATTTGTAATTAGCAGGAATGCTATTTTTAATGAATATGAAGGATGGAATTGGAGTAGTAGGGGAGATCAACAAATCATCAATGATCTAGAAACAATTGAAGGGATGGAAGATAACTCACCCCAAGCCTGTCAAAATGAGTCACCAGAAAGTGATTCATCATAAATAAATTCTTTTGAACTTAAGGCAACAACAGCTAAGGGAACTAGGATAAGAAGAACACTTGGATGACTAGCTGATTTTATCAATGGAAAAAAAATCACAAATGAAGAAAATGGAGCTCATATTGCTCTATTTGCTGACAATGATCCAATTAATTTTGATGATGCTATCAAAAGCTCCAAATGGAGGAGAGCCATAGATGCTGAGATAGAGGCCATTCAACAAAATAGTATATGGGAGCACACTGATCTACCTATAGGAGGAAAAACAATTGGAGTCAAGTGGATTTTCAAAACAAAGATTAATCAAAATGGAGAGGTTGATAAATACAAAGCCAGGTTAGTAGCTAAAGCGTATTCACCATGGTTGTTAGTTTTGTTTCGTTTTGGCCGAAACAACCAAAATATTTTGTACCAATTAAAAAATGAGACAAAATGGCGTTTCGGCCTTAGAAAAGAATCATTCCCGCTGTTTATTATAACAAATTACAGGTCACTAATGTGATCATTTCTGAATTCTGACTTGTTTTTTTCCATCTAATCTAGTAGCATCAAATCGATTTTTTTATTAAACTCTTTAAAGAATACTTGATTATATATATATATATATTTTATTATTATTAAACTCTTTTAATAATACTTGACTTTATATATATATATATATATATATATATATATATATTATTGTTTACGAGATATATTGAAAATGCGATAACCAACATCAATACAATAAAAATTAAAAAAAGATATATTATAAAAAAATAAAATTGTTGTGTCAACTTTGATTTTATAAAAATAAAAATTATATTTAATATTTTTTCTTTTTGATCATCAGAGAATTAAATTGAAACACCCCAACACCTCCATAAAAAATCAATTTAAAAAACATTAAATAATTATTTTCTATACGTACCTACAGTTGTGATGGACTAAATAGTAGAGAATTTTTATAGATATTTCTAATTTTGATATTATATTTGTTTCACTTTGTGTTTGTATTATATAATTTAAAGTTAATTTATCTTTAATTTGAATTATTTTTTTTCAATTAATATTTTAATTTTTTTTCAATTAATATTTTAATTTTTTTTCATATATATATATAATTAATTATATATGAACAGTACAACCCCGAAACAGCGTGCTGAAACACCCCGAAACTGAAAAATTCCATTCCAATTGAAAAAACAAAACACTAACCGAAGCGAAACTAACAACTTTGGTATTCACATAGGCATGGTATTGATTATTCAAAAGTTTTTGCACCTGTAGCACGTAATGATATTTTTTTATTAGTAATTGCATTAGTTGCCAATAATGACTGGAACATTCATCAACTTGATGTAAAATCAGCATTTCTACATGGAGAATTGAATGGGCAGGTTTATGTGGATCAACCTGTGGGCTATGTACCAAAAGTACAAGAGCAAAAGGTCTATTGTTTGAAGAAAGGTTTATATGGGCTGAAACAAGCTCCTTGAGCTTGGTACAACCGCATTGAAAGCTGTTTTCTGAAAAGAGGGAGGTAAAATCTTGATCGTCTATCTCTATGTTTATGACTTAATCTATAGTGGAAACGATACTTGAAGAGAATTACAGATTATGGTTTGTTTAACAAGAAAGGATTGAAGGAAGAATTTCTAGTAGAATATAGTGACAATAACTATGCTGAGGATGTGGATGATCAAAGAGTACTTCAATATATATTTTCATGTATGGTGTCGTGAAGATGATTTTTTCGCGCTTCGCGCCCTGCCATTCCCAAATTAGGGGGAGAATGGCGCGCAGTAAAATAGGGTGTGTTTTATAGTCATAAAAATTACGACTATAATTATCACGAGTTGCCACCTAGTATTAAGGTCACTAGGAAACCTATTGGTCTGCGAGAGTCTAGGTAAGGGGACTTGTTGTGCAAGAGAAAGACGCATCACACCTAGTACACCCTACCTAAGGTAAGTCGCATTGTTGTTTGATTGTTTTTCCTAAGCTAATTTTTATTTGTTTGTCTTTTGTAAGGTTCGAAGTAGATGAACTAACGAAAAAAATAAATTATACTGCATTTTGAAAATCCTGTTTTTAATTATCTGCGAGTGTACTTTACAGTGTAATTTTACACCGCGATAGATAAAACAATATAATTGTTAAATTATTTTTGATATTTTGACCAAATTCCAACAAATAATCATAAACTGGTTATGATATCCAATTTTCATTCGAAATATGTGAAAGCTAAAATAAGATAGTGCGCTATCCTCCTTGTTTAAGTGTGTTTTCCAACCCTTAACCATAAGCTAAAATAGTGTGTTTTTGCAACCCTATTTTTCTTCCTTTTCGAGTGCGTTTTCCAACCATCAATTAAGATAGTGCGTTTTCCATCCCTATCCTCCTTGTTTAAGTGTGTTTTCCAACCCTTAACCATAAGCTAAAATAATGTGTTTTCCAACCCTATTTTTCTTCCTTTTCGAGTGCGTTTCCAACCATCAATTAAGATAGTGCGTTTTCCATCCCTATCCTCCTTGTTTAAGTGTGTTTTCCAACCCTTATCCATAAGCTAAAATAGTGTGTTTTCCAACCCTATTTTTCTTCCTTTTCGAGTGCGTTTCCAACCATCAATTAAGATAGTGCATTTTCCATCCCTATCCTCGTTTAAGTGTGTTTTCTAACCCTTAACCATAAGCTAAAATAGTTTGTTTTCCAACCCTATTTTTCTTCCTTTTCGAGTGTGTTTTTCCAACCATCAATTAAGATAGTGTGTTTTCCATCCTTATTCTCCTTGTTTACGTGTGTTTTCCAACTCTTAACCATAAGCTAAAATAGTGTGTTTTCCAACCCTATTTTTTATTCCTCTTTTGAGAAAGTTTTTCAACCCTCAACCATCAATTAAGATAGTTTGTTTTCCATCCCTATCCTCCATGTTTCGGATGCATTTCTCAGCCTTCAACCACCAACTCAAATAGTGCGCTTTCCAGCCCTCAACCATAGATCCTAGATAGCGAGCTTTCTAGCCTTATTGTTCTTTCTGTCATAACCCAATTTCTGGGTTATTCCCTAAAATCTACCTAAAAATAACAAAAATAAATAAAAGGGGCTGGTGTCGGCAGAAAAATCAAGGTGGAAATTTTGGACGTTTTCGAAAGCCTGATCGTACCTCTTTTTACCCAGAAATGAAGGAAAATGTAGATTCAAGGCTAAAATAATTTATTATTGGATATATTTGCATAAAACTTAAGTCGAAAGACATAATTTTATTTTTATGGGCCAATTTGATTTAATCGTCGGCCGATTTAAAGTGTAATTATGCTTCGAAATAAATTGAGAGCCCAATTGAAGGATTTAATTAAGCGCAAGAGCTTAATTATACTTTAAATGGGTCTAATTAGTTTTATTAAGGGCTTAATTGGTGAGAAGTTAAGTTTGAAAGCTTAATTTGGGTTAAATTGAGACGATCAGAATTTTCGGTGATGAAACTTTTTGGGTGAAATCGGAAGCCAAAATTAAAGATAAAAACATTGTTCATCCTGATTTTTCCAATTGAAAAACTCTTTTTTGTCATAACCTATTTATTTCAAATTAAAAAAGAAGAAAAAAGAAGAGGAGAACACCGCCGAAGCCATGGCAGCAGCCATGCTTGGCCATACCAGCTGCACCATGCCCTGCAACCCACTCTCACTGTCACACTCAATACCCCATACTTTGGACACTTCCCCATGCCTGTACCTTACCTCATTCGCCTATAAATAGGCAGGAGAAAACAAAGCAAAGGAGGGGGGGGATTGGGAAAAACAGGGCTGAAAATTGAGGAAAAACTGGGGAGAAATTTTGCAGTCACGAGGGGATTGAACACCGGGGATGATCCTGAAATAGAAGAAAATTTTGGCAGGGGGGAGACTGGGGCTGATTAAAACAGAAGAGAAATTTTGCAGTCCCTGAGTTTTTGAACTTGGGGAAACTGGGATGGGGAGAAAGGAACACTGAGAGATGATCGTTGCAGGGGGAAGAAATAACACTGGGGATACAAAAAAAATACCGAGAGAAAAACACAGATACGACGCAGGGAATTTGCAGAAAAAAAACCAACAGAGGACGAGCACGACGAACACATGCAGAGACAAAACTTGCACGACAGCCGACCCTTCATCTCCATCGGCTCTTCTTCTCCAACGCCGGCAGATTCACTCCGGAAGCACTCTCTCTCCTCTTGATTGCAGTGTCGCAGCTCCTCCCTCTTCTCCTTTCTCTCTCTCGTCAGCCAACAGCTATCTCTCTCTCCCCGACATGGTTCTCTCTCTCTAAAAAAAGGATGTGCAGCAGCTCCTCTCACTCTCCTTCAGCAAGCTCGCCGTGAACACCACGCTAGAAGCTCCCCCCTCAGCTCCGTCGCCAGACACAGCCTCGCCTTCCTCCTCAACTCCGGCGACAAAGCAGCACGAAGCAGCAGCGCGAGCACTGCATAGACCAGCCACTTCCAGCCCTCCTCCCGGCCACCACGAGCCTCCGTTTAGGACGCCACCATGATAGGAAGAACCATCTCGATCTCCTCTACCCGACGGCAGTGGCAGGTGAGCCTCTCGTGGTGGTCGGCCTACCACCACTTTACTGTTGACGCTGCATGAATTAATTCATGCAGCGTGTTTGGGGCTAGGCTACTCTCGGCCCAGCCCAAGTCCAGCTGAGTTGGGCATTTAGCCCAACTGTGCTGGGCCGGCCTAGCCTAGATTTTTTATTTTATTTTTGATTTATTTTAAAAAAAAGAAAAAAAATTACATTTAAAAAAAAAGTATTGTTTTTGTGCATACGGCCGAATTCCAAGATTTTTCCATGTTTATTTTTTGTAAAAAAAATATGTTGCATCTTTCTCATATTTTAAAACGAAAATTGGATATCGTAACCGGTTTATGATTATCCTATGGAATTTGGCCAAAATATCAAAAAAAATAAAAAATATTTTTGTTTTAGCTATCTCGGTGTAAACATTGTAAAGTACACTTGGAGATACTAAAAAAGATTTTCTTTTATTGCGGTGTAAAATTACATTGTAAAGTACACCCGCAAACAAAAAATGTTTTTTTATGCAGTGTAAAATTCTTTTGGTTAGTCTTTCAAACTCCTAACGAGGTAGATATTCTCTCACGAAGAGAGATCTACGTCGATTTTTAGAAAAGACAAAAAAAATCAAACTTTGGAAAAACAATCTAACAACAATGCAGCTTGCCTTAGGTGGGGTGCACTGGGGGTGATGCGTCTTCCCCTTGCACAACAAGTCCCCTTACCCAAGACTCTCGCAGACAAGTAGGTTTCCTAGTGACCGTAATACTAGGTGGCGACTCCTTATATTTATAATCGTAATTTTTACTGCTATAAAACAACCCCTTTTTCACCGCGCATCGTTGTCTCCCCAATTCGGGGATGGCGGGGCGTGAAGCGCGAAAAAATCGCCGTCGCGACACATTCCATGAAAACTTCATTATTCACATGATTCACCTAGGCAGGTCACCCATTACAATAAGATTGTCTCCATCATTCTTACTTGGGCAAGTCGCCCATTACAACAATATCATCTTTGTGCTTTTACCATCATCATCATCTTTCATCCTTTAAGTGTCCTCCTTAGGCCTCAATTCTTAGGTCGTGCGCTTTCTAGCCCTATCCTCCCATTCTCTTCTGAGTGCGCTTTATAACCCTCATTCTCATTTCTGGAAGGATCAACCATTTCTTGGTTTGGTAAATCCACTTTTCTTTTTCTTTACAACGCTTACTATCTAAAGTCTTTTACAAGACTTTAGTCATAAACATTGTAAAGAGGGGGGCAACTGTCATAACCCAATTTCTAGGTTACTCCCAAAATCAACCAAAATAACAAAAATAAATAAAAGGGGTCAGCGTTGGTAGAAAAATCAATGTGGAAATTTTGGTTGTTTTCGCGAGTCCGATCACATCTCTTTTGTCCCCCAAAACAGAGGAAAATACAGATTTAAGGCAAAAATAATTTATCATTGGATAAATCTGTATAAAAATTAAGTCGAGAGACATAATTATATTTTTCTGGGCCAATTTGATTTAATCGTCGACCAATTTAAAAGTATAATTATGTTTGGAAATTAATTTAGAGTCCAATTGAAGGATTTAATTAAGTGCAAGGACTTAATTATACTTTAAGTGGTCAAATTAATTTTATTAAGTGCTTAATCGATGAAAAATCCAGTTCTTGAGTGTAATTTGGGTTCAGTTGAGAAGTTTGGAGTTTTCGGAGATCGAATTGAATTTTTCCAATCCAATTGTGCGAAGTTAGGGGCCAAATTGAAGAAATCGAGAATTTAATGGTCAATTAAGGGTCGAATCGAATAAATCGGAAGCCAATGACCAAAATAAAAAAGGCGAGCAAATTTGAGGCAGTTGTTGAAATTTTGACGGGGATACAATTGCATAAAATTAAAAGTTTAAAACTAATTGGGGGTGCGATTGAACCGATTAAAAATTAAGGGACCAAATTGTATTTTCTCATGCTCTCCCAAAATCATCACGCGTGAGTGCACTGTTCAGGTGAGTGCAGGCATGTCGCTACCTCTTCAGGTTCAAGTGAAGAAGCAACCTACCGTTGCACGCAATGGGCAACTGAAGGGTTGCCTCTTACCTATAAATACGTGCAGCATGCATGAAGAGGAGGGGAGACAAAAAAGCAGAGGAGATTGACGGAGAAGAAAAAAGTCATTGGAGAGACAAAGGAGAAGATTTAAACAAAATAAAGTTTTTTTTTACTTAACAGAGGAGATTTACGTTGAGGGAGGAGAAATTTATGTGACAAATACACTTAAAAAATCGAACGATCACTCTTCATCTACCTCGTCTCCGCCAACCCTCTATGTCTCTAAAACCATCCACCTTCAACTCTCTCTCTCTCTCCTCAAAGACTAGTCGGCAAACCACCAACTTCACCCTCATCACCACTGTAGCCTCCCCTCCATGCCAGCTGCCCATCCGTAGCCTCCAGCGAAGCAACAAAGCCAACAATAGTTAAAAGCAATGAATCCCGTCAACTTCTGACATTTACTCCGGCCACCACAGGCCACCATTTCCGACGCCACCATGACAGGAAAAACCATCTCGACCTCCTCTACCCAATAGTATTAACAGGTACGCTGTTTGTCACACTCCAAAATTCCTCATTCTACTACTCATTGTCATCTTTATTTCACTCCCCCGTCACACCTGTTCTGCATGCATTGCATGCAGAACAAGTGGGTGGGCTTGGCCGAGACAAGCCCCAGCCTGTCCATAAATGGGTGGGTTGTTTGGCCCCCCGGGGCTGGACCGCCAACCCACAAAAAAGAATACAAAAATACAAAATTTGGGTAAAAAATATTTTTTTTTTAAAAAGACAAAATATGTGTTGTTTTCATGCATACGGACGTATTCCAAGATTTTTTCTATCATATTTTTAATAAATAAAAAATTGCATCTTCGTCATGTTTTAAAACAAAAAATTGGATATCGTAACCGGTTTACGATTATCCGTTGGAATTTGGCTAAAATATCAAAAATAATTATAACTATGTTTGTTTTATCTATTAGGGTGTAAATTTTACATTGTAAAGTACATCCATGGATAAAAAAAGGGGGTTTTAACTACGGTGTAAATTTACATAGTAAAGTACATCCATAGATAATAAAAAGGATTTTCAGATACGGTGTAAATTTACATTGTAAAGTACATCCGTAGATAAAAAAGGTTTGTAGTTATGGTGTAAAATTACATGGTAAAGTACACCCGCAGACAAAAAAATGGTTTTTGAAAATGCAGTGTAAGAATTTAACTTAGAAGAGCAATCAAGCAACAATGCAGCTTACCTTAGGTAGGGTGCACTTGGGATGATGTGTCTGCCCCTTGCACAACAAGTCCTCTTATCTAGACTCTCGTAGACCAATGGGTTCCTAGTGACCTTAATACTAGGAGGCGACTCCTGATAATTATTGTCGTAATTTTTACGACTATAAAACAAACACCTCATTTTCACTGCGTGCTACTATCTCCCAAATATCCCGGGGATGGCGGGTGCGAAGCGCGAAAAAATCGTTGTAGTGACAGTCTTCTTCCCCCTCTTTCTGTCAATTTTTCTCCTCTCCTCCTTCACCCCTATTTCTCCCTGTCTCTTTCATGCATGGTGGTCGCTATTTATACACGATGGTTTGCTTTTCGGCTGGGTTGCTTTCTGCATAGCATGCCTGCAGTTGTGGCTGTCGGCGTGGCACAGGTGGGTTGGCGGCAGGCGGTGCAGTAAAGGCATATGACGGGACTGTAGTTTTGGGAGAAGGTGGAAGTTAATTTGGTCCTTCAATTTGTAATTGTTCTAATTGCACCACCAACTGGCTTTGAACTTTTAATTTTGTGCAATTGTATTCCGGTCAAAATTTCAACAACAACCCTAGCTTTGCGCGCATTTTTAATTTCGGTCCTTGGCTTCCAATTTGTGTGATTTGATCCTTAGTTGACCATTAAACTCTCAATTATTTTCAATTTGACCCCTAACTTTGCACAATTGTCTTGGAAAAATTCAATTGGGTCTCTGAAAATTCCAATCTTCTCAATTGAGCCTGAATTAGACTTAAGAACTTGATTTTTCCTAAATTAAGCCCTTAATAAAATTAATTTGGCCAATTTAAAGTATAATTAAGTCCTTTAACTCAATTAAATCCTTCAATTGGACCTTAAATTAATTTCTAAACATAATAATACTTTAAATTGCCCCATGATTAAATCAAATTGGCCTATAAAAAATACAGTTATGATTTTCGGCTTAATTCTTACCTTGAATTTGCATTTTCTCTCATTTTTGGGCATAAAAGAGGTATGATCGGGCTTTCAAAAACTTCCAAAATTTCCATATTGATTTTTCTACCAACACCAACCCCTTTTATTATTTTTTTGTTTTTTTTTGGATAGATTTTGGGGAATAACCCAAAACATGGGTTATGACTTATGGCTCAGCAGCTATTACGTGGTCCTCCAAGAAACAAATAGTAGTAACACTTTCAACAACTGAGGCTGAATTCATTGTTGTTGCATCATGCACATGCCAAGCTGTGTGGTTAAGGAGACTACTTCATGAATTGAGTTGTTCACAGTATGAATCTACATTAATATATTGTGATAATAACTCAACTATCAAGTTATCAAAAAACCTAATTATGCATGGATGGAGTAAGCATATAGATATACGATTTCATTTTCTACATGAGCTCACCGGAAAAGAAGAGGTAAATTTGATTCACTATGGAACTCAAGAACATATTGCAAATATTTTAACAAAACCACTACAATTGGATGTTTTTAAAAGGATGCTCAACTTGGAGTGTGTTCAAGCTCAGATATAAATTGATTGCTTAATTGCATTCAGTTAAAGGGAGAAAGTGAAGATTATGTATATGTTTGTTGGAATAAATCCTATATTATAGGATCTTGATCTTGACTGAGTACTTTCCAATATTCCATGATATAAGGATCCGGTAATCATAGGATAACTGGTTAGTTTTTCTGTTTTAGTTTTTCTAACTAAGTTAGTTGCAGTTACATGTTTTACTTCATTCCATTGCATTGCATGTAAGGGTTATATGTAGCCTAAGTTGTTTCACATTCAATAACATATAACATAGAGAAAACTATACTTCTCAAGTAAACACAAAACACAAGCTGAGTTGATATCTGGATGGGCGATCATATACCCATCTAGTTTTTTTAATTTATATATATATATATATATATATATATATATATATATATATATATATATAAAGATCCCACACACATCTTTGGATGCATAAACATTAGAAGCTCATAAGAAGAAAAATAGTTTGCTTAAACAGCATTTTTGACATGGAATTATTAGGGTTTAAGTAAGAAATGAAAACATTTTCAAACACTACCTCAACATTACAGGCAAGGCAAAAATGAAAGTTGATGTTGAACAAAAGGTTTACTTTTGGAGGTTCGGGACTCATCTATTATTCCCTTATCACAACGAACAAATCTTGAAAGATATTCGCTGCTCGCCAAAAGTTTGATGAACACAAATTTCTCCTTTCAGCTCAATCAATAAGGTTGAAGACATTTATACCCATCTTGCTTGTTTTGAGAGAATTAAACTGTACGTCAAAAATGGTTTTCGGATGAGCATCGATTTGGCGTTGATCAAGTTATTATTGGAGTCTTATTATGGTGTCGAAGACTTTTCTTCATTTCTTGCTCTCACGATCCAATTACTCAATTTCTTAAACTAATTTATCATTACAAGAGAAAATGTTTCTTGTAAACATCGAATGGCTTGGAAGATGAGATTTGAGGAGTCTGCACACAACAGGGAAAACCATGAGAAAGTAATACATTAGAATGAGAACTAGTTGTCAATCAAATTCTATGCACAGATATTAACTCCATATTAGAAGCTGACCTGCAATAACTGGTTTTTGAATATTTTTCTCAAGAATTTTGCTGGAAGGCATCCACCTTCGTTGAACTTGCTCAACTCTTCATGTATTAAGTCAAGTAGGTCACCATATGTTAATCCACGATGTTTCTTCAAAATGTATACTAAAAGGTAGGTCAAAGCACCATTCATTGTCTTCGTGAATGCCTGAAAATTTATGTATACAGAGAAGTGAGCTAATTCAAGTGCTTCCTCTAGAGACAGATGAATAATCACATTGATCAACTGCATATCTTACAGAGGTATCGACAGCAATTTCATGATCCTGACAAGCACTGATTGAAATCGCCAATCCACCATCCGTTTTTTTCCTTGCATTACCAGATGGAGGGTTGTTATCTTCCCATCTCTTTCTGTTGCAAGCAGTAAATCTGAATGTTTAACAAGAAGCCCTAGGGGATTAAACTGTGTCGTATGGCACAATGGATGAAACTTACTGTTCCCTATTGTAGACATGTTCGAGATCAAGAACTGTTCCACTGTGACAAGCATCGACGATTGCATGAAGAGTGACATCCTTTTTCAGCGGCCATACTATGAGGGAATTGATTTCATTGTCACTGATCATGCCTTCTGTCAGGAAATCCACCGGGCAAATATTCTCATCAAACCCATCACGCTCATCGCCTTCAAAATCTAGTTTACGGATGCCATGACCAGAGAAGTAGAACACGAGAGAGTCACCTGCCTGGCAGTCCTTGACGAGCCATTCCATGGATTCCACCATCTGTTTCCTTGTGGTATTCATTTGTAAATCTGCAGTTCACATCGCAGAATAATAGCTATTTTGTCACGTTCAAATAGGCCTAGAATTTATATTTCTAGATTAGAAAGGGCTGAGGTGTAGTTAATATCTTAGCAAATAACTACACGTTCTTTCCTTTCTTTCATTTCCTACAAAGAATGCACAATTATAGAGGTAATATATTCGGAGAACAATTGTAAATTTTATAATATGAATTTTATAACATGAATTCTATTTAAATTCTATTCCTTCCCACCCGCAAATCACAAGGATCGATGGCTTACATACAGCAATAATAATCTACATGAAAATACCTGTAAGAACAAGAATGTTCTCCTCCTTGAAACCAAAATCGTTGATCAATAATTCTCTCATGCTCTTCACATCATTGATAGTCCCCTTAAGCATGTACTTCCTTTTGTAAGTCACTCCGATCAGAAGTGCTCGCTTCGTTGCTGTCCTTGTCCCCGGCGATGACCGCCAAATTTCTGAAGGCGAAGGCATCTTATTCAACGACTCTGGCTTTTTTCTACTAATCATGGGATTATCTGATATCTTTTCCCTTGCCTTTACCAATAGCTTTTGTATTCGGCAATCCTTGCTACGTCGACGTTCAGAGGTTGGAACTGGATCATTGATTTTCAGTAACTCTGAGCCTACTCGTAATCTAGCTAGGTGCACTCAATGTTTAGAGTTCGCTAAATCGTAATGGACTCCAACTGCCATAAAATACAACTAAACTTTTCAAGACCAAGTTTGATGTCATCCTCATTTGGAGAATATTAAACAGTGCATGAATCTAATTCTTGTCCAGGCTCGATGTACTTGCCTTTCCGAAGCGGGAAGGGCCGGGGAGAGAGAGACTTGAGCGTGAATAAACTTGATATTAAAAATACAAAATTCTTTCTAAACTTTTAATATAAAAAATCCAACCATTTCGAGAGTCATTCAAAAATATTTGTGATTTTATATTGATATTTCTTCTAAACATTATCGGGATATTTACACTATAATTTGAGATTCCTAACTATATAAATACGCTTTGTTTTTCTATTTTTGATCCCTAAGAAATCCCTCCAGGAGTCCATCATATTGTAGGAATATATACCTTACAATGCATAAATATTAGCTAAAATATAATTGTCGTTGCTCTTTTACTGTAAGTTTTTGCACTGTGTACATTTTACCCCAGGATCGAAAAAATTTAACCCTCGGGACCGGGGTCATTTTCGACATTTTCCAGGGACATGGATGGTATTTCTGATTTCTTTGCACAACAAAACTATTATTTTACCCTTGAGTGCTGAGAAAACGACGCGGAATAGTGGGGTATTTTTGTTTTTTCACAAATTTATGCACAGTGAAAATAATAACATAACCCCCGAAAAAGACAAAAAAGAAGCCTGGAGCAGGGGATAGTGTGGTATTTTGATCTCAGGTTTTTTCATGATTATCGCTAGGTCCAGGGATGTATAGGTAATTTCTATTTTTTATTATTTCTTTTTCTGAAACACTGCAAGTGCATCATACGGACACGCCAGCAGTGTTTCACACGGGCATGATTTTCAGGCAGCACGTGCGGCATCTCTTGGTTGTGTAAATTGATCGTTTGTTGTGTCACTTGGTGCGTCGCCATGTCCTCTGCCTTCTGGTGCTGCGCGTGTCAATTTCTGGTACTCGATGAATCGACAGTGGACAATTTTTGGTTTTTTCTCCCTTTTCTCTCTCCAGAAATTACAGGTACTTGTTCTTTTGATTTCAATTTTATTCCTGATTTGTTCAATGGAAATGTTGATTTTTCTTAATTGTGCCCTTCAATTGAAACTGATTATATATGTTGGTTTTCATTTCAGTCCTTAATTCTTTTGATTTGTTTTTGGTTCCTATAATGTTTTCGATACGCATTTAATTTGTTTTAATTTTGTCCTCTATTTTTTTCAGTATGCATGTTTAAATTTTCCTCTAATTGAAATTGGTCATATATGCAACTTTTCATTTCAGTCCTTATTCTTTTAATTTTTTAACAAAATTACACTGTATTTTTTTTAAATACCTTTATTTGTTTCGGTCTCAAGGTTTTTATTTGTTTCAATTTTGTCGTTCGATTGGAATTCATTATGTATTTTATTTTTCATTTCGGACCTTATTCTTTCAATTTTTTTATTTGGTATTCATTCCTTTTGTTTTGTCGATCTTTCTTTGACAATGTTTATTTTTTACCTGTATTTATGCACCTATGCTTTTAGCTTTTGTTTTAATTTTTGTCGTTATATTTTTATTGTGGTTTTATTTTTATTTGGTTCAATCCTGAAATTTTAATTTATATTAGTTTTCATTTTAAAATTAATATTTCTCATATTTCCCTTTGTTCTTTTTTTTGTGTTCTGTTATTTTTATTTGTTCTTCGGATTAGATGATTTTATGATTTCATTGCTTGCACATTAATAATGAAATTTTTAATGATTATTTTTCTTATTGTTTTCTTGCAAACATGTTTTGATGTTTTTTATTCTTTGGGGTAATTTAATGATTTTATTTGTTTGGGAAAAAATATTGATAATAATTTTAATTCTTATAGTCATGAATGATGATAAAGTGGAGATGAATTTTCAAGGATTTTTGTAGATAGAAAATGAACTACTTATTTTTGTTATTTGATTATTGCAGGTGTTTTCACAATTTATATTCTGTTTGTTGTGTGTAATTTAAATTGAATTATAAAATGAACTAATCTTAATAAAATGAATTTGATAATTCAGGTATCCGAATCTTCTTGCTTTTTTAATGATGATGATAATTTTATGTTGGTAATTGCATTGAAACCTACTAAGCATATAAATTTATATCGATTTAAAATTTATATATTTTATAAGAAAACTTGCACTTCACAAGAATTTTGCACAGATTTATTATTTTTTTCCAAATTTATATTATAATAAAAAAATCTCTCACAATTAATATTTTTTATGTTAAAAAAAATATGATTCCGGCGTTAATAGATAGTTGTATAGTACAACACGTATAACCTTGTAGTGGAAAAAAGCTAAAAACAAAATTCAGAAATCTTGAATTTCAGTGCCATCTCTGAATCGTAATCATTCATGTCTACCTTCTTCCATCGCTTTAAAAGGTAAGTAGAACCAGATGCCTGCATGTTCACTTTATTCAGTGGCTGCCAATGGAACTGCAGATTTATTGGTTTTTTAGATTCGAAATCTACCGGCCATATTATGTAGCACATTCCCTAGAAGAAGGGAGAAATCATACCAAAATAAAAAACATTTTGACCTAAAATTTGCATATTAATTAAAAGAGAGAATGATAATATGAATAATATTTTAAAATATTATTTATATTATTTTTAAATAAAAAACTTAATTAGTTTCTCAAGGAAGAAGAGAAAAAAAAAGAGTACTATGTTTATCTCGAACAATGATCGTCATCCACTTTAATTATGTTCTATGTTTTTTTCTCTCAGTTTATGTGCTATCTTACCAGTAATAGTCTTATGAGGGAGTTGTTCTATAGCAAGACAATAATCATTTATAATATATATATATATATATATATATATATATATAAGACTTTTTTAATTTTAAATTCTAATTAAAGCTAAGGTGACATACAAAAAGGTTCTCCTATCTCTCAAAAGATGGCATCCGATAAATTGACTTTCAAATCATAGAAAATATCCCTTTGAAGACCTTTGAGCTATAGAGAATTATTCTAGGCATATACTCGGAGGGCTTGGGTTAACAATGAAAAGCTAAGTTCTTTTTCACTTTATTCCTTAGTTTTGTTTGGATACTTTTTCAATTTCAATTTTATACCATAACATGGTGCTTTATTTAATATCGGTTTTATTGAGTATATAATCTATTTTAATTTATTTTTTATAAAATTATTTTGATATCATTATGAGTCGCAAGATTTGAAGGTTAATGTCAATTGATCATACCAAGACAAAGTGCCTTCTCATCAATTACATTTACCTCTCATCGATCTATCCCTAATTGTGTTTGTTTGGGAAAAGATATGAAACATTTGATTTATAAAGATACGTCAATTGGTCAGAAGAGTTCTAAGTAACGAATTAAACATGGACAAGGAAAACAGATACTTGGAAAGACAATTTTAACGATTCTCTTACAAAAATGATTATGATTAATGATTTTGTGACCAAGAATAGAACCACGAGATTTTTTTCTCTACCTTTGATGATTTGATTTCTATTCAATAACCACTATAATAGCAACATGGAATGCAAACATGAGAGTGTAATCATCAAAATCATCAACATCATAAAAAATTGAGACTAGAATGATTTATGATAAACTTTAAGGTAAATAAAATAAAGTTTAGAGAGAATAAAATACTAATAGAAATTTTTAAGTATAAGAATATATTTATAAATGTAATTTTTTTTTATATTTCAAAATATAAAATTTAAATTTTGGGTTTATTTTTTAAAAATATTTATTTTCAATTTCTTTTTAAAAAATCTTAAAAATCAAAATGTTAAAAATCTAATAGAATATTGAAAATATTCAAATAAATAAAATTTGATTTTAAAAGTTAAAGTTTTGAACATAAATATATATCTTTTAACTTTCATATTACTTCATTAATTTATATTTTTTTATATAAATTATTCATTATAATTGTATAATTAATAACATGATTATATTATAAAAGAACTAATTAATTTAGTTATGAGTAAGTAGTTGTATTAATACCAAATATATTAATAAACCATTTGGGAAAGTGGTTGAACAAACTTCACTAAACAAATGAGTTGTTTTGATAAAAAATAATATTTTAATAATATTTTTGGATTATTTTGATGTGCTAATATAAAAATAAATTTTAAAAAACAAAATATTTTTCTTTAGATGTATATCTAAGCGAAAAATACTTTGAAAGAATCATGCTACCATAATACCAAACAAGCACTAAAATACAAATGAATTGTAAGAATAGCATTTTTTCCATATTTACACTACTAAAAATGTTATTTTAACAAATTTATGTCTTCAAAATAGCAATTTCATCCCTAGTTTTTTTTTTATCAATTATTCGAATCGTCTTAAAAATAGCAATTTCACTTTAAACCATTACAGGTAAGGAGTGAATACAAGAAATTTCAGTTTTCTTTTATTTAAAAAAAAATGATCTTACCATTATTATAGCTCATTCCTATAAACTAGTATTAAAGAAAATAAGGGATTTAAAAAAACATTATCTCCTTCAAACTAATCATTGTGAATAGGGAAAATACTTCCTTTATTATTAAATTTTCTTTTCAATTTTGTACTTCAATATTACATTAAGTGAGAATTGAGATTCCTGATATGTTTTGTTTTTTTCTATACGATTATTATGATCTCAAAAACAAATATTATGATATTAGGTGAGTGCTTAATATTTTTTAAAACTAAAATAAAATTGAAAGTAACGTAAAATGATAGCCCTTTTATTCTTAGAAAAAAACATGTAATTAATGTTTTTTTAAAGAATCTTCTTTCCTTAAAAGCTTTCTAAAATTCTTTGATTCATTTAGCCTTTAATTTTGATAGAGGGGAGAGAAAGATATATGGAAAATGGTGAAGGATTGAGAAAGAGGCTAATTAGTTGGATTTAATCGATTAAATGTCTAAATTTGATGCAAAGTATCTCTTTTAATGGGACGAATATCATTGAAGTGTGTTTGGCCATTAGAAAGGTTGTGTGATACAAATCACCAAATATTATCGTTAGTGAACCTCTTCGGATCATGTAAGGTAGTTGTTGATGTAGTATCACTAATGCACAGTTGTACTGACTAGTCTGTCTATGAATCTCTCTCTCTCTCTCCACTATCATTTTTCACTATTTATTACTTTTTTACCACCTTTTTATATAAATAAATATAAAATAAAATTACATCTAAACAAAAAAAAAAAAAAAATGGAATTTGGCTCTCCCTAAACAAGTGTAGTTGTTTTAGATTCTTATAAGAGGTACACACCCTGACTCGATTTATTGTGCAGATCGCAAGTTCTCTGCTATCACGCCAGCTCCTTGAGAAGTAATTAGATAAACATACTCATTACTCTCTAAATAAAATTGTCTAACAAATCCATGATAAGAGCTTAGATATAATGATGTGTCTGCTATATCAACGAATGGTACACATAGGATATTTCATAATTTTTGCATCTTGTGACGCTCAAAAAATATAAATTCACAAATAAATTGCTTGAATAAACAATTTCAGAGTTGATCAAGACCAAAACGTTTCAGTTTCGAACTATTCAGCGATCATGGGACACGAGTTGATCAAGAACAAAACTTCCACTTTGTAGGTTAAGGATATTCACTGATTGCCAAGAGTAAGATAAATAGAGACTCGCATGTCATAGGCATGCTGGTATTTTAGTAATTTGCTCTCATGATCACAGAATAAGATGTTCCTTGTAAACTCAAATGGTTTGGAAGCTGAGATTTGAGGCTTCTGCACACATCAAACAGCACAATGAGAATTCATAAGAAAATGTTTTCTAAACCAAGGAAACAGCAAGTTTATGATAGAAGATGACCTGCAATAACATTCTTTTCATGATTTTTTTAAATATTTTTCTAGAAAAGCATCTGCTTTCATTAACTTTCTCCAATTCTTCATGCATCAAATCAAGTAGGTCACCATATGTTAGCCCTTGATATTTCTTCAGAAATTTTATTAAAAGGTAGGTCATAGCTCCATTTATGGTCTTTTCTGTGAATGCCTGAAAATTTATGTAAATAGACTAATGAGCTAATCCAAATATTTCCTCTGAAGACAGAACAATTAATCATATTTATTTTATCACATCAGAGTGCTCATATTTGTAGTTAGGAACTAGTGTTTATCTTACGGTGGTATCAGCAGCAACTTGATTATCCAGACAAGCACTGAGAGATATTGCCAATCCGCCATCCGAATGTTTCCTAGCATTTCCAGATGGAGGGCTGTTATCTTCCCATTTGTTTCTGTTGCAAGAAGAAATATGCATTTTCAGCCTGTAAAGGTGAAACTACGCAGTGCAGGATAAGAAATAAAGGAGCAGCTGAAGCCTTGTAGATGTGTTGAACCTTGCAAGCTTTATAACACACGCCGAGTGTTAAAGAACTATCTCAGCTAAAATCTTAAGCTATTAAGTATGGCCCCAGAATATGATTTATATTATCTTTAATACGCCCCTTCAAGTGATGGTCTTTTGGGCTTGAAACTTGCACAAGCCCATGTTATCTTGTGCTTGATTTTTATCAAATAGAATGGGGGTGGTAAAATTCGAACCCGTGACTGCTAGGTCAACAAGGCTCTAATACCATGTTAAAAAATCATCTCACCTAAAAATTTAAACTATTAGTTAAGTTACAGAATATGATTTATGACAGAGGGATGAAACTTCTTACTCTTGTCTATTGTGACATGCTCAAGATCAAGAACAGTTACGCTGTGACAGGCATCGACAATTGCATGAAGAGTTACACCATTTTTCAGCGGCCAAACAATGGCCGACTTAATATCATTGTCAACGATCATGCCTTCGGTTATAAAATCAACTGGACAGATAGTTTCGGAAATCCCATCTCGTTCATCGCCATCAAAATCTGGTTGACTTACACCATGACCGGAGAAGTAGAACACGAGGGAGTCACCTGCCTGACAGCCCTTCATGAGCCATTCCAGGGATTCCAGGATGTCTTTCTTTGTTGGAACTAGTTCTGGTTCAATCTCCTGATCTGCATTTTGTATTGCAGCAAATAACAGAGCATTATTTTTCACGTATTTTGCGATAAATAAATTTCCAGAAAACCAGGTTAATTATGCAACCCAAGATTATTCAACGAAACTCCTAATAAAGCAAAAAGAAAATCTAATTGGGCAGTTATCTTGTTTAATAGTTGAAATCATCCATAGGTGGACACAAGCAGACAATATGGTTATGCATTTCATAGTTATTTAAGATGAAAAAGCTAGGCTAGAAAAAAGAGAGGACTAAACTAGTTATATAGGTGGTGCGGTCTACATAATTTTATTTTACATTGTACCCTAGTTCATCCATATCCAATTTATGGTTTCTTCCTTCCTTTCTGATTTTCCTGCATCAAAAATTTACAATTCCCTAATGGTCATCTAGGTTCTTGGAGTCCCACCGTAGATCCCTAGTAAATTTGATTTCATCCCATGAACTAGCATATGCGAATCAAAAGGAATAGTTTGAATCAGTAGCAGGAAATGAAAAAAAGTGAGAGCAGAAAACAAGAAATACCTGTCAGAACCAGAATGTTCTCCTCCTTGAAGCCACAATTGAGGATCAAGAATTCTCTCATGCTCTTCACATCATTGATTGTCCCCTTAAGCTTGTGCTCGCTTTTGTAAATCACTCCGATCAGCAGCGCTCGCTTCCCTGCCGGTCTTGTCTCCGATGATGACCCCGAAATTTCCAAAGGGGAAGGCTTCTTATTCAACGAGTCTGGGTTTTTGCTACTAGTTAGATCATTGCCTGATATCTTTTCCTTTACCTTAACGATTAACTTTTTGATGCTCCGATCACTGTTACGACGCTGTTCATATAGTGGAACTGGATTCATCATATTGCAAGTTGGGCACTTAAATTCTGTGGAATTTGTTGTCGGTACTGATAATCGGTGTCTACATTTACTGCACACTGCCCCTCTAGCAACCATCGTGATGTGATTATTGCCACTCATGGTAGCAATATATAACTCAAATACAGGAAGAAGGTTCAAGAATATTATAATGTCGGCACCTATGATTTGCTTTATTTATAGTAAATTCTGAGTCTACTGTAATCATTACCTTGCCATTTATGTTTTTGAATTCTCTTAAATAATCCAAGAATTTTGTAGATGATTCAAAGATCTATTTTAACCAATACGTATGCTACATTGTAGAATCTCCAGCACCTATAAAATCGAAATCTTTAAGGGTTAACTATCTATAGTTGGCCAGTAGTAAAGATTTGGGATAAAAGAGTTTGTTCTATCTACGTTGTTGATTGCTAATATGATAGTCATTCTGCATGGTTGTAAACTCAAGACCGTAAAACTAGTTAAGATATGCATGCGCAAACCCACACGAAAATCCATATTAATCAAAAAAAAAATCTATAAGAGTTGTGGCGGGACCTACATTGAAATCCTTTTAAAAGTAGGGCGGCACCTACATTGCACAGAATATTATACAGTAAAGTGATAAATTTTTCCTTTTCTTTTTTGGGTTAGAAGAAATTCAGTATCTATAAATGGAATGGTAGAGATTAAACTCAATATCTATAAATGGATTGGTATTGCATCTTCTCATTTTGGAAAGGAAATAAGGAGACATGATGAATCATTATTTCAAAACTAATAAGCCTTAATTTTTCATTTCATGGCAATTTATTTTGAATTTATAAGTCATACATACTCCAGAAAGTCTTATTTTATTTATTGTAGTCATATAATCATACTAACTTTATCTCATCATGAACTATGGAGGCATTCAAGGAGATATATAATTATTTATATCCATATAGGAAAGTTGAGCAAGATATATAATTCCCACCATATTATTTTATATTTTAATATTTGATTATACTTATTTTTATCAAAAAATCAAACCAAAATTAATATTAAATTGAAATTTAAATTGAGAAAATAATTTTATTTTTTAACTAGGTATTAAGAAATAATTAAATTTATAGCTCTGTTTTTAAGTGAAATTACAATTCATTTTAGAACTTAAAAAAAAAAAACGAAAAGCAATTTAACTAACCTATATAAAATCATTTAATTATTTCCTTAAATTTAAATTGAGAAAATAATTTTATTTTTTAACTAGGTATTAAGAAATAATTAAATTTATAGCTCTGTTTTTAAGTGAAATTACAATTCATTTTAGAACTTTAAAAAAAAAACAAAAAACATTTTAACTAACCTATATAAAATCATTTATATTTTCTTAAATTAGTCATTATTATTTTAGATCTTTAAATTTATTCTTGTAAATGATTAAAAAAATATATTAGATGATTGAATTAAAATACTACAGTTAAGATAATTGAATAATACAATTATAAAGCATGTGTTAAGAAAAATAGTTCATCAAACAAAATATAGTTGGCCCTAAGGTAAACTGTTAATTTTTACTTCCTTGTTTGCGTGACTATTTAGCACTATGTTTTAAAATGTTTTTGAAAAAAAATATTTTTCGATGCAAAAGTTGTGTTTGATAAACTATTATTATTAGATAGTATAAGAGAGTAAAAATAAAACTCACCGCACATGTATGTGCTTATGATTTATTTGCTTAACTAATTTATGTCCTAATCAATTAAATTCATTGAACCAAAAATAATATTGTTTTGGTATTTAAACCTATACCATGGAATATTTTTTCTTCAAAAAGTAAATGTATATGTGCATTTATATATATATATTAATTCTCAAAATATGTAGTCATATATAAAATTAGAGTAAGATAAATTTAATTAAGTATAGAAAGATTGGTTAAAAAATTAATTTCTCTAAAACTTATTTTCCCTTTGTTCTTTATTCTGCATCTAACTTGTAGAGAACCTGATGCCCATCCCAGTATACTAGTCGTTAATTAGGCATTTTGCAAGAAGAACAAATAATTGATGAGGAAAAGAAAAACATCACAATGAATTTGAACCGTGCAAAAGAAAATAAAAAAAAATTAATTTGTGTTTGTTCATTATTCACCTTTAAATTTACAATCATACTATTTATTAATTTGTTAATACTATCAATTGAAAATATATAAAAATGATTATATTTTTTTATTTTTTATATTAGTATATTAAATCATTGAAAAATCTCTAAGATATATTAATTTAATATTTTTTATATGATTTTTTTTAAACTATTTTAAAATATAAAAATTACCACAATTTAAAAAATTAATCTTTAAATTATGCACTAGTTTTTATTATGATAAAATTATGTACTAGCTATCTTCTTATTTTTTTGAATTATTTTCTATATTATTCTCAGCTGTATTTTCTATATATACTACTACTTAATTTTAATATCTTTCCGACAAAAAATAAAATTCTACTGCATCAAACCTAGTGCCTTTAGGATTTCACCAATAATATTTTGAAGAAAAGTCAAAGACATCTTCAATAGAGTGGAATTAATTGCTCACCTCTAAAATTCAAAAAGATAAAAATAAAAGTTTAGTCGTAGATGCTTTTTCGAGATTTTCTTTACCATGTAACTATTTGTTTTTTTATAGCCTATTTACTTTACAATCTAATCTTTTATTTCTCTTTTATTTTTTAAAACATCAACATCGTCTAAACATCTTTTTTATATGAGGTGCAGTAGTTTGTCGCTAACAAACCTTTTTTTCTTCATTTATCTTTCCTACCATAAAAAATACAAGGTAGTCTCTTTAGATTTATGTCTATGGTCTATTTTTATTTTTGATTTGGTCCTTATTTTTTTTAAAAATAAAAAAATTTGTATAATTTATTTTTCATTTCATCCGGTGAACTTTTTTAGGTTGGCCTCTAGTTTAATTTTTATTTTTACTTTCACTCTTATTCTTGTAATTGATTTTCTTTTATGATTTCCTCCTTTAGCATTTGATTTGCTAGGAATTGGACTTTGTATTTTCTTCATATATGATGCTTTGTAATGATTCTTTATTTATTTAATTAAATGTTTGTATAATCTTTTTTATTCTTGGTCATTCCATTAGTTTGAAAAAAAATATTAAAGCATTGATTCTTGATTTATTTAATTAAATGTTTGTATATTCTTTTTATTTACATTTAATTTTATGTGTTAAAAAACATTTTTGAAAATTCTATATATTTGTTGTTTTTTACCAAAAACATAAAACGAAATAGCTTGTATAATCTAAACTACATGTATACACAACCCCTGCTACTAGTTCTTGTAAACACCAATCTCTCTTAAACGGGTACGTATTCCAACCCATTTTAATTAATTTAATTTCATAAATCGATAAGCAACTTGATATTAAATTGACAAGAGCCTAAAGATTAGATGAATTTAATTTCTTCCATTAGAAGTGATCAGCAAGAGGGAAAGATTATGAATGAATAACTATTGTGTAAAAAATTAAGATAACTTCCACTTTTCCGAAAGGATTATACATAATCTCATCGTCAAGAAAACAAAATTGTACAATTGGAATGGTGACTTGCAACTCTTAGATTGATTCTAGCGTAAACTGAATGTTTTTTATCATGAGTTTCTGAAAATTGAATAAAATTGAATTATGTTATTACTAGCAAATTCAAGAAATTTACATCCAAGTTTTGTAACTTACAATACCATCTGTATGGCTAACAGACCAAGTAAACCTAGCTAACGAGGAAAAAGAAACCTAAAACTAAAGGAAAAACAAATCAAAGCTGCGACCTACAATGGTAGCGGTGGGAATCTGTCAACTTCTTCATGAATCACGAGCCTCTGATTACTCCTCAAGGGAAAGTTTGAGCACCGACTCAAACATCTGTTGTGAGCAAGAGATTGTGATCGGCCCTTTCTCTACCTGCAGGATATCCTCGAACTGACGTAGCAAAGCTTGGAAAATTATGGAATTTGTGCATGCAACAGGAACATCGTAACGATCTAGGTTTCCTTCAAGTTCCCGATCGCCGACATACACTGGGAAGTGGTTGCTTCGTGTAGGTACTTTCTTCTCGGAACCCTTCTTCTGCTTCCTGAACTTTAACTTCGTTGCTAGGGATCGAAGACTTTCTTGAATCTTTCTCATCTTGGAAAGGCACGAAAAGAACTGGGATTCAATACACAAAGTTAAGAAAAAACTTATCGCTCGATAGAAAGAAGAGGAGGTGCACTCGTTATGATGCAAGGAATTCGTTCAGTCTCTTCATATAGAGACTTTTTTCCGTAGAGTATTGTAAAACAGGAAGGTTTGAATCCTGATTTCCAAAGGATTTCAGACTTTTATCCGTTGAGTATTGTAAAACAGGGAGGTTTGAATCCTGATTTTCAAAGGATTTCAGACTTTTATCCTTTGAGTATTCTAAAACAGGAAGATATTTCTTGAGTCCCATCGCATGTTTTAAATATTGCCAGGCTCCTGCGGAAGGTGAATGTTCATAGGAAAGGAATCTCCGAAATCATGTATGAAAATTGAAATCTTGATCAAAAATTTAGATGATTTACGTTAAGCTAATTTATATTACATTATGAATTTGATTAATAATAATAATAATGATAAAGAAGCATACTATTAAAATTTAAAGTTGATATCAGGCAAAACTTACAGGATTAAAAAAAACCATCAATCTCCTAAATGGGTATTGAAAAACTAGCAATGGGGTGAGAGAGGCTCGAACTCTCGGCCTCAGGATAACTCAGAAGCTATGAGACCTACGCGCTAGCCAACTGCGTCACCAAGTCCTGAAACATTCATCAATCGGAGGGTTTTTAAGCCACATGGGGTGGAATTCCACCATTGAAAGCTTGTCCAACGGTGTGCCGATGCTATGCTGGCCTTTTTTCTCTGAGCAGCAAACTAACTGTAAGTTTGCTTGCATTGATTGGGGTGTTGGCATGGAAATTGAAAGTGATGCAAACAGAGATGAAGTAGAGAAGCTTGTAATAGAGTTGCTTGATGGGGAGAAAGGTAAGGAGATGAAAAAGAAGGCCATGGAATGGAAGTCAAAGGCTGAAGCGACAACTGGTTTTAATGGTACATCATCCATGAATTTTGACAAACTTATCAATGAGGTGCTCCAGATCAAAAACCTTGAATTAGCTTCTTTGATTAAATTGTTGTCTACCTTTAGCTTTTTTTATTCATGATAATAACCCATTAAAGTTGGAAAGTTGGTTATCTTTGCAAATAACCAACCCTTTCCTGCATACAATTGAAGCCTAAAACACTTGTGGGACATGACTAGACTGGGGGGCAATCGAAAATGCAATTGAAGCTGACTCCATCATTTCTTTTCAAAGAAGGTTGAACAAAACTGCGGGTCTTTAATCAAATGAGGGCATATGGATATGTTGAAGGTCCATCATCTCCAGTGGTCAAAATCATAAGTTCCGACTCAAGTAAGCAGAAGGGAGAAGCCGTCAAAGCTAGAGATCCAAACCCCGAAAAGAGGAGGCTAGGAAGAAGATAGGGGAACTATATTTCTTAGGTAAGTATACATGCATCATTATGCATTGCATCCATACTAAGAATTTAGGAAATGTTTTGAAGGGATTGTAATTTACAGACGTTCATTTCATCATTTTGTGTACGCCTTCAAGCTCTCACCTCTTTCATATCCTATAGTGTGCTTTTCAGCCTTGCCTCTTTCCTAAATTTGAATTTCATCATGGATTGCATCCCCACTAGGAATCTAAGAAATGTTTTGGAGGAATTCTAATTTACTAACCTTCATCATTTTTGTGTGCGCCTTTGATCCCTCACCATTTTCACTTCCCTGAGTACGCTTGCGATCCCTTTATCAGCACAGATAGCGTGTTTTTCAACCTTATCTCCTTCCTTGTCTGAGTGTGTCCTCCAACCCTTAACCATGAACAAAAATAGTGGGTTTTCCAACACTATTTTTCTTTCTCTTTTGAGTGAGTTTTCCAACCTTCAACCATCAATTAAGATAGTGCGTTTTCCATCCCTATCCTCCTTGTTTGAGTGCATTTTCCAACCCTGAACAATGAACAAAAATAGTGGGTTTTCCAACACTATTTTTCTTCCTCTTTCGAATGAGTGTTCCAACCCTCAACCATCAATTAAGATAGTCAATTTTTCATCCCTATCCTCCTTGTTTGAGTGCGTTTTCCAACCCTTAACCATGAACAAAATGAGTGTGTTTTCCAGCACTGTTTTTCTTCCTCATTTGAGTGAATTTTCCAACCCTCAACCATCAATTAAAGATAGTGTGTTTTTCATCCCTATTCTCCTTATTTGATTGCCTTTTCCAGCCTTCAACCACCAGCTCAAATAGTGCACTTTCCAGCCCTCAACCATAGATCTTAGATATTCTAGCCCTATCTTCCATTCCTTCAACTTCACCATTTTCACTTCCGTATGGTTCAACTATTTCTTGGCTTGGTAAATCCATTATCTTTTTCTTTACAATGCTTACTATCTAAAGTCTTTTACAAGATTTTAGTCGTAAACATTGTAAAGAGGGGGGCAACTGTCATAACCCAAAAATGGGTTATTCCCCCAATTCTATCCAAAATAAAAAAATAACAAAAATAAAATAAAAAGGGGCTGGTGCAGGTAGAAAAATCAAGGTGGAAAATTTACATATATTTGAGAGCCCGATTGTACCTCTTTTGTGCCCCAAAATGAAGGAAAATACAAATTCAAGGCTAAAATAATTTATTATTGGATAAAACCTGTATAAAAATTAAGCCAAAAGGCATAAGTAAATTTTTTATAGGCCAATTTGATTTGATCATGGGCCAATTTAAAGTATAGTTATGTTTGGGAATTAATTTATGGTCCAATCGAAGGATTTAGTGAAGTTCAAGGACTTAATTATGCTTTAAATTGGTCAAATTAATTTTATTAAGGGCTTAATGGATGAAAAATCAAGTTCTTGAGCTTAATTCGGGTTCCATTGAGAAGATTTGAGTTTTCAGAAATCAAATTTAATTTTTCCATGGCAACTATGGGAAGTCAGGGGTCAATGTGAAGAAAATTAAGAGTTTAACATCAATTAAGGGTCAAATCGCACAATTCAAAAACCGAGGACTAAAATAAAAAGGCGTGCCAAGCTAAGATTGCTATCGACATTTTAGATATTTAAATTTATACTTGTAAATCATTAAAAACAATATATTAGATAATTGAGTTAAAATACTATCATTAAGATAATTGAATAATACAATTATAAAGCATGTGTTACGAAAAATAGTTTTAAAACAAAATATAGATGGCCTTAAGGTAAACTATTAGTTTTTACCTCTTTGTTTGCGTGATTATTTGACACTGCATTTCTAAATGTTTTTAAAAAAAAATTAAAAACAAATTATTAATTTTCAATGCAAAAGTTGTGTTCGATAAATTATTATTATTAGATAGCAAGAGAGAGTAAAAATAAAACTCACCGCATGTATGTACTTATGATTTATTTACTGAACTAATTTATGTCCTAATCAATTAAATTCATTGAACCAGAAATAATATTGCTTTGGTATTTAAACCTATACCATGGAATATTTTTTCTTCAAAAAGTAAATGTATATGTGCATTTATACGCACACACACACACTCCAAACTTCATATCAAAATATGACATAATATATTAATTAAATTTATCTTACTCTAATTTTATATATGACTACATATTTTGAGAATGAATATATATTTATTAGGACATGGAGAGTCGCGAAGTGTGGAGAAAAAAATATTGTGGCGACAGTATGTATGATTTAATGATTAATAAGTTTAATTTTCTTGAACTCCAGAAAGTATAAACTAGTCTATTATAAACTTGTATTCGTTAAGGTTTCAAAATTACTTTCTTAACTAGAATTTTATTTAAAATTGTGAAATTTTAAAAATATTAAAACTCTTACAAACTCTAAATCCTATTGAACTTCAACATTAATCTCTTCCAACTAAGAAAAACCTAGCTAGCATTCAATGAAAAGTCTCGTAGCAAGTTCGCTTCCGCACACATCAAAGCAAACACTAAGGGATCGAGCAAATGATCACATTCTGCTTTCATAATTATTTTTTCCATTGTTTATATCCTACACAGATTTATGGAAAAAACAAATTCAGCATAACTATATGATTTTAGCAATCCCCTCTGATCGATACAAATTGTGTTACTTTGACATAACTAATCTCCTTGTATGCAGATGATCGATGTTGATCTCTTGTCTACTTGACATAAGAATTTTTAATGGATGCATTCCATTAGAAATAGTTGGCAAAATAAGTACTGAAAAACAAGTGTTACTATCTCTATCTTCCCATTCGGATTCAATCTCGTGTATTAGCCAAAGAAAATCAAACTCTTGTTCTCTCTAGTCTCTCCCGTTCATTAATAGCGAAAGTTGTAATGATTTAGTGAAAATCTAGGGTAAATGAAAGAAAATAAACGGTTACAAAACAAGGCAAAGATGTTTTCTAAGAGAGTAGAAAGTAGAAGGCATGAATTAACCTATTCTTCTCTTGTCGCAGCATTCTGAACAAAAATGTGTAGTCATGTTGGATAAATCGGCAGAAATAGAATATTTCTCAATACCATTTTCTGCTCAATACCATTTTCTTCTGATTTTTCTCACTTGCGTACAGAGAAAAGAAGAGGAGTTTATCAACATAGAATTCTAGAGACAAAAAAATTAGAGTAGGACTCAAGAAACTGCATATATTAGAAATTACTTAACATGAGACAGGATTGATTGGGAAGCAATAGCGGAATAAGATAAGCAACTTGATATTAAATCGACAAGAGCCTCTAGATTAGATGAATTTAATTTTTTCCATTAGAAGTGATCAGGAAGAGGGAAAGAGTAATGGGTACATTAGAACAAATTTAATTCTTATTAATTACAAATTCCCCAGGTTCTTTCAGTTTATTTATTTTTATTTGTGTATGATTGAATAACTATTGTGTAAAAAAATTAAGATGGCTTCCACTTTTCCGAAAGGGTTATACATAATCTCATCGTCAAGAAAAACAAATTGTACAATTTGAATGGCGACTTTCAACTCTTAGATTGATTCTAGCGTAAACTGAATGTTTTCTCTCATGAGTTACTGAAAATTGAATTATGTTATTACTAGCAAATTCAAGAAATTTACATCCAAATTTTGTAACTTACAATACGATCTGTATAGCTAACAGACCAAGTAAACCTGGCTAACGAGGAAAAACAAACCTAAAACTAAAGGAAAAACAAATCAAAGCTGCGACCTACAATGGTAGCGGTGGGAATCTGTCAACTTCTTTATGAATCACGAGCCTCTGATTACTCCTCAAGGGAAAGTTTGAGCACCGACTCAAACATCTGCTTTGAGCAAGAGATTGTGATCGGCCCTTTCTCTACCTGCAGGATATCCTCGAACTGACGTAGCAAAGCTTGGAAAATTATGGAATTTGTGCATGCAACAGGAACATCGTAACAATCTAGGTTTCCTTCAAGTTCCTGATCACCAACATACACGGGGAAGTGGTTGCTTCGTATAGGTACTTTCTTCTCGGAACCCTTCTTCTGCTTCCTGAACTTTAACTTCGTTGCTAGGGATCGAAGACTTTCTTGAATCTTTCTCATCTTGGGAAGGTACGAAAAGAACTGGGATTCAATACACAAAGTTAAGAAAAAACTTATCGCTCGATAGAAATAAGAGGAGCTGCACTCGTTATAATGCAAGGAATTCGTTCAGTCTCTTCATATAGAGACCTTTATCCGTAGAATAAATTGAGTTATTTTGTGTTTGGATGACTATTTGAATGAGTTGTAGTGGTTTGGGTTCTGATCGAATGATGGTCTTCTCTCCCTTTGATCCTCACCTTGATTTTCTCTCCCCATTGCCTCATGCTCACGTTTTAGCTTTATTTGATCATCATACACCTGTTTGGGTGTAAGAGGTACTATTAGAGTATGTATTCTAGAATATGTGTAGTCTAGAATATATTAGACTAACAGAATTATAATCTAGAATATTGTATTATGCACTTTAATATGAGTATAAATAGGACCACACACTGTGAGTGTGGATAGTGTGGGATTACTGTTTCAACAGTAAAGTTAATTTCAAAGTTTCATTTTCCCTCTATTTTCGTCACTCTCTCTCTCTCTCTGTTCTTCATACTCTGCAGCTTGCATTTTCATCTTCTTCATTTATCTTAACATTTATCAACATCAGTTTATGATTCCATCATGGTATCAGAGCTTATAATGCTCACGCAGTAAAATTACTTGTTCTCATCATCTTGCTTCCGCAATCTACTTAAATAAAAATTTCCCAAATCAAAATCTCTGTTCGTTCTCACAGATTTTCTACAATCAACACCCAACCCATTTTTCTCTTCAATCCGTTGTTTTCCAGCTTTCTTTTTGATATCAAACCCAACCCAACCCATTTTTCTCTCTCTCATTTATTCTCCTCCTCCAAAATGGTGACTGCTGCACAACTTCAAATCCTTCAATCTCCAATCACAAACCTAATTTCATCTATTTCTACATCGGTGAATGTCAAACTCGATGATTCCAACTACCTCAACTGGAATTTCCAGATTCAACTCCTTCTCGAGAGCAATGGGATTTATGGGTTTGTCGATGGCTCTCAACCGTGCCCCTCTCTGTCAAATGTGGACACTGCCGAATGTGGTACAAGTAATCTTAACCCTTCTTCATCTGTAATTGATTGTGATGCTATGACAATTTGGAAGATGCATGATAGGGCTGTGATGCAACTCATTACTGCTACTTTGTCCCCAATTGCTTTATCTTGTGCAATCGGTAGTTCTAGCTCTAGAGAATTGTGGATGAGATTGAAAGAGCAATTTTCTACCATATTTAAGACAAGTATTTTCCAATTGAAATCAAATTTGCAGAACATTAGGAAAGGGTCAGATAATATTAGTCAATATCTTCTGAAAATTAAAGAAGCAAGAGACTATTTAATGGCTGCTGGGGTGTATTTTGCTGATGAGGACATTGTAATCTTAGCATTAAATGGGCTTCCAGCTGAGTATAATACATTTAGGTGTGTTGTAAGGGGGAGAGAAAGTGTAATTCCTTTGAAAGAATTTCGATCTCAACTACTTGCTGAAGAACGAATTGTTGAAAACATACTGCCTGACACTTCCAATTTTTTGTCTGCCATGCACACTGTCTCTACTGGTGGGTATAAACAACCTGAGCATGACTTTTATAAACCCCCTGGTTCTGCATTTAGACCACCGCGTAGCTCCCCTGGTTCACACACTTATGACAATGGTGGCTATAAACCATTTTCTAGAAACCGAGGCAGAGGTAAGAGTTATTCTGGGCAGAGACCATTTTTCCCGAGAGCATCAGTTCAGGCTCCCTCTCAAGCAGTTTCCCCCTTTGTTCCTAATGCATTTGGGTCTTATACTGCATCTCCTTACACTGCACCTAACATCTCTGTGTGTCAATTATGCAATGGTGAAGGACACACGACTCCAATGTGTGGCCTTAAGAGTTTTGACAAGTATAAATGCAGCATATGTGGGAAGTTTAATCACACCACATGGTTTTGCTATTACAATGAGAATGGACCTCATTTCATGGGACGCACTGCGAATGATTCCTCATCCCCACAACAGCATGCTTTGAATGTTATGCACAATGGCTACTTGTCTTCACCACAATCGTCAAGTCAGTCTCCTCCAGTATGGATTACAGACTCCGGGGCCACCAATCACATGACTGCTGACTTGTCCAACTTGTCTTTGAGTACACCTTACCCTGCAAATGATACGGTGCAGACTGCTAATGGTGAAGGTCTGTTGGTTTCGCATATTGGTTCAACTATTATTCCCACTAAACCTAAGTCTCTCAAGTTAAATTCTGTTTTATGTGTTCCCAAACTTACTCAGAATTTATTATCAGTAAATCGCATTTGTTTGGATAATAATTGTTATCTGATATTTGATGCCTTTTGTTTTTGGATTCAGGACAAAGTCACCGGGAGGATCATGTACAAAGGGCAGTGCAGTAATGGCCTCTATCCACTTTCAATTGTTTCCCCTTCTGTTCGGTCTTCTTTCAGCTCTTAATTTCAAGCTTATATTGGTAGGTTAGTGCTATCTTCTACTTTGCACCATAGGCTAGGTCATCCAGCAAATAACATAGTTAAATTGATGTTACAAAAATCAAACATTCAGTGTTCCTTAGATACTGAACCTGCGGTCTGTATTAGTTGTTTAGAAGGAAAGTTTTCTAAGCTTCCATTTCAGCCTAGTACTCACAAATCTGTAACACCATTTCACATACATAGTGACCTATGGGGACCTTCTCCAAGTGTTTCCATTGATGGATATAAATACTATGTAATTTTTGTGGATGAATTTTCCCGTTATTGTTGGTTGTTTCCTCTCATTAATAAAAGTGATGTTTGTTCCGTATTCATTACTTTCTATCAATACATTCATACTCAATTTTCACAATGTATTCAAATTCTTCAAAGTGATGGGGGTGGGGAGTATGTTAACAAATCCTTGAAACATTTTCTTGACACTAAAGGTATTGAGCATCGTAAATCTTGCCCATATACACCTGAACAAAAAGGTTTGGCTGAGCGCAAACATAGACATCTTATTGAGACCACGGTCACTCTACTCCAATATGCCAAATTATCTACAACTTTCTGGACTTATGCTGTTCAAACTGCATCATTCTTAATTAATCGTATGCCTTGTGTTGGTTTACACCATAAGTCTCCATTTGAAATGCTATTTGGAAAAATACCTTCGGTTGCACATCTTAAGGTTTTTGGTTGTGCTTGTTTTCCCTTGTTAAGACCATATACTCACCACAAATTAGAACCAAAGACTACCATGTGTATATTTTTGGGTTATGCTACTCAGTATAAGGGATATATATGCTATCATGTGTCTAGCAGAAAATTATATATATCTCGGCATGTTTTGTTTAATGAAAATGTGTTCCCATACAATGATTTAGTCACACAACTTTCCAATTCCAAAACACCATCCCCTATGCATTATTTTCCATCCCCTGTTGCATTTCTTCCACCAAATATGCCACTGCCTAATGTCACAACTTCTGCTTCTCAGTCTCGATCTCTCAATTCCAAAGAACCTGTCATTCCTTCTTCTTCATCACTGTCATTGTCTCCTGCCATCACTCCTACTGCCCCTGTGCATGCTACTTCTCCTCTTATGACTTCTACTGAATCAACAACAGAAGGTAAGTCTGCTGCCACCTTATCTCCTGAGGATACTTTTAATCCTGAGAACTTGTCTATTGTGCTGCATATACCTGCGTTAAATGTTCATCCCATGCAGACAAGAAGCAAGACAGGGGCTGTGATGAGAAAAACTTGTCTCTCGGCTACTCATCACGCACAAACAGAGGACCCTTCCATGAGTGAACCATTGACATTCAAGTCTGCTCTTAAGATTCCTGTGTGGTTGTCTGCTATGGAAGATGAAATCAGTGCTTTGAATTCTCAGCATACATGGAGTCTAGTTGAGCTGCCACCTCGGAAAAACCTAGTGGGATGTAAGTGGATCTTCAAGCTCAAGAAGCATGCAGATGGCACAATTGCTAGGCATAAGGCTCGCCTAGTTGCTCAAGGGTTTAGCCAAGAACCTGGCTTGGATTACGGTGAGACTTTCAGCCCCGTAGTTAAACCAACTACTGTCCGTCTTGTATTGGCTTTAGCAGCACATTATAACTGGAAATTGAGGCAGCTAGATGTGAAGAATGCCTTCTTCAAGAGGAGGTATATATGGCTCAACCCCCTGGGTTTATTGATTCTGTTCATCCACAACTGGTGTGTAAGCTGCATAAATCCTTATATGGACTCAAGCAAGCTCCACGAGCTTGGAACGACAGGTTCACTGCTTTCTTGCCATCTCTGGGTTTTACACATACTTATGCCGATTCATCTCTCTTTGTTAAACCTCTTGATAATGGTTTAATTGTCTTACTCGTTTATGTCGACGACATCATTATTACTGGTACTGATTTGAATGCTATTCAAAGGGTGATTGACTCTCTCATTGTAGAATTTGATATCACAGATTTGGGAGACTTGCATTATTTTCTGGGATTCAAATTTCACACATCACTAATGGTTTGCTTTTATCTCAGTCCAAGTATATCACTGATTTGCTTTGCAAAACTGATATGATTGATGCTAAAGCTTCTCTCACTCCATGTCTGCCATATCAAAGATTGTCCAAGGATGATGGTGTCTCCTTCGATAATCCCACTTTGTACAGAAGCATTGTAGGAGCTTTACAATATCTAACTTTCACTCGTCCAGACATCTCTTTTGCAGTGCATCAAGTCTGCTAGTTCATGCAAAACCCAATGGTGTCCCATTTCATCGTAGTTAAACGTATCTTACGTTATCTCAAGGGCACTCTTGATTATGGTATGCGGTATATGAGTGGTTCTTTGGATCTTACAGCATACAGTGATGCAGATTGGGCAGGTGATCCGAATGATAGAAGGTCCACTACTGGCTCAATTATTTTCCTTGGGTCCAATCCTATTTCTTGGTCTTCCAAGAAACAACAAACATTCGCGATCTTCCACAGAGGCAGAATATAGAGCACTCTCTTCGACAGCTGCTGAAATTGATTGGCTCAAGCAACTCCTGGGGTTTCTGCGTGTTGATTTTGTTCAGCCTGCACTTCTATTATGTGACAATCTTTCGGCCATTGCTCTGTCCTTCAACCCAGTTCAGCATCAACGAACAAAACATATAGAAATTGATGTCCACTTTGTGCGAGAAAGGGTGGCCAAGAATCAACTTCTTGTGCAATTTGTTTCCTCAAAGGAGCAATTTGCAGATATCTTCACCAAAGGGCTTGGTACTGTTTTATTTCAATTTCATTGTAACAATCTCATGCTTGGATTATCAAAGCATGAGATTGAGGGGGGATGTTAGAGTATGTATTCTAGAATATGTGTAGTCTAGAATATATTAGACTAATAGAATTATAATCTAGAATATTGTATTATGCACTTTAATATGAGTATAAATAGGACCACACACTGTGAGTGTGGATAGTGTGGGATTACTGTTTCAACAGTAAAGTTAATTTCAAAGTTTCATTTTCCCTCTATTTTCGTCACTCTCTCTCTCTATTCTTCATACTCTGCAGCTTGCATTTTCATCTTCTTCATTTATCTTCACATTTATCAACATCAGTTTATGATTCCATCAGGTACAAGAGTGATGGTTTTACCATCTTTTACAATGGTATACCTATTTCTAACCCCATCATGAATTGTCTTCCTATCATATTGTCATGGTCTCCCCAACAAGATGTGGCTAGCTTGCATTGGTACAACGTCGCATAAAACTTCTTCAACATATTTCCCAATCGAGAATGGAACCACAACCTGTTTAGTCACTTTCACTTCACCACTATCATTCAGCCATTGCAATCTATATGGTTTAGCTTGCTTAACAGTACTCAAATTCAGTTTACTAACAAGGGTTGTACTGCAAACATTAGCACAACTTCCATTATGAACTGAGTGTTTACTCTATAATGGTGGTCACATCGTGCCCCAACTATTTCCTTTAAACCCCTACACTACCTTCACGTAAGGCAGTCACTGGGCAATTCATAGATCTTTGAGATCAGGTAGAAAGCTTACCCCTCATGTAATGACCTAGAACTTGTCTTAAAACTTCTTGATAATTCACCTGTTGTGTATGTACATGCATTTGCATTCACATGCATCCATCACTGCATAACATATCATCGGCAAGCTAAAGCATAGGTCCCCGAAGAGCTTCTGTCCATAACACTCGACTTTGATAAAAAAAATATGGACAACGAAGAACGTGCCCATCGCAATGTTCACTTCCAAGAAAAACTGAATTCTTGAAAGCTACTGTGGCTCGTCTTGCCAGCTTACTCGAGTGAGCACTAAAATGACCTGTGTAAAATCTTTTCAAAGGGAAGCGTACCAGAGTTGGAAAATGAATTGTGCTTCCATAATTGCTCTTTGTTTGGTCATGTCCGCACATCATGTTTTGGCTTAAACCTATTTTGACTTGTCAACAATTTTGCTCGTAACATCACAAGACCTTTTTTTGTTAAGCAAGCATTTCTCTTGAGTGATCATGTATTTTCTTGTGTTTATGATGTGTTCTTGCTTTTTGTCTAAATAACACAAGCACACCCTATACCCTTTCATACAAATTATACATAATCCCATGATTTCACAAAGATTATTGGCAAATCAAAGTCTAGTACGAAAAGAAATGCCAAATTGATGTTTGTTTAACAAAAATATTCTGAGAATTCAAAGGATTTCATTGAAAGGCGATCTCATACCAATAAAAATGCACATAATAAAGCTAATCTCTTTGCTAATCCAAAAAAATCATTTCGTATGGAAAAGAAAAAGTTACTGATCCTGGATGCGTGTTTTTCTAATGATGAGAGGCCAACTTTGATATGCCTTCACAAAGTCTCAAATATCCATTGCAATCCCTATTTGAGCCTAATAATTATTTCTTGATAATTAACCCTGACAAGGATCACACTCTACACTGGGGGGCAAGTGCGCAGATAAAAAAAAGAACTTTCAATCTACAAAATAGTCCTCAATGACAAAAGATACCCAAACAAAGCTTTGGGCAAAAACAAAAAAGGGTTTTAGAATACAATAACAAGTCAACATGATGTTAGTGCTAAAAATCCATGATAAAAAGCCAGAACAAAATACTGGGGGGCATGTCAAGTCAACATGATGTTAGTGCTAAAAACCCATGATAGAAAGCCCAAACAAAATACTGGGGGGCATGTCAAGACAAAAGCCCAAACAAAATGTTGGGGGTCATGTCAGGTCATTACGCATATCATAACTCAATTTTGGGTTATTCCCCAAATCTACCCAAAAATAAGGAAAAATAAAATAAAAGGGATTGGTGTCGGCAGGAAAATCAAGGGGAAATTTTGGACGTTTTCGAGAGCTCGATCGTATCTCTTTTGTGCCTAGAAATGAAGAAAAGCGCAGATTCAAGGCTAAAGTAATTTATTATCGGATAAATCTGCGTAAAAATTAAGTCGAAAGATATGCGTATATTTTTTTGGGCCAATTCGAGTTAACCGTTGGCCAATATAAAAGGGTAATTGTGTTGGAGGATTAATTTAAGGTCCGATCGAAGGATTTTATTAAGTGTAAGGACTTAATTGTACATTCAATTGGTCAAATTAATTTTATTAAGGGCTTAGTCGATAAGAAATCAAGTTCTCGAGTTAATACGGGTTTGATTTGAGAAGGTTGGAATTTTCGGAGACTGAATTGAATTTTTCAAGCCCAATTATGCGAAATTAGGGGCCAAATTGAGCGAATTATGAGTCTAATGGTCAATTGAGGTTTAAATTGCGCAAATCAGAAACCAAGGACTATAATAAAAAAGGCGCGCAAAGCTAAGGTTGAGATTGAATTTCTGATGGGGTATAATTGCATAAAATCATAAGTTTAAGGCCAATTGGAGATACAATTAGAGCAATTATGAATTGAGGGACCAAATCATACTTTCACCTTCTTAAATATTTTTGAAAATTGCTTTGTAGGTTTCGGCGTGCCCGACATTGAATGTTCAGGCGTGCCCTGCATTAAAAATTCAGGCGACGACAACCCTTCGCTGCATGCCATGGGCAGCCGAAGGATTGCCTCTCATGGCTATAAATAACAAGGAAAAAAAACAGAGGGGAGAGAAGACGATCGAATAAGGGAGAAAAAGCTGAGGGTTAGGAGGGAAAATTCACGTAAAAAACTCAAGTCATCTTCTTCACCAGCCCCGGCATCACCAGCTCCCTTCCTTTTCTTTTTCTTTTTTTCTCTCGGTCAGTCAACCGTTTCTCTCTCTAAAACCAGAAGACTCTCTCTCTGTCCCTCTCGGGTTCACCAACTCATGCCACTCATTCCGACAACCTAGAACCACCTTGTGATCACCAGCAAGTCCCCCTCTATTACAACAACCCACCGTGGTCTCAGGCGAAGGTAGCAATCGCAGCAACCGACGCGGCGCTATAACCCCATCACCTTCTGACGCCCACTCCGACTACCACAGGCCACCATTTCCGACGCCACCACGACAGAAAGAATTACCTCAACCTCCTATACACAACGGTATTAACAAGTACGCCGTTCGTCACACTCGAAAATTAGCCATCTAACTGTTCATCGTCTTCCTTGCATTCACGGGGAGAGAATTAATTCACTCCCCGCAAGGTTGGTGGGGCCGGGCTTTATGCCCGGCCTAACCCTTTGAAGAAGACAAAGCTTTCAGCCCGTCTAAGATGGAAGCCCAGCCCGAGTAGAGGCGGGCTCCCAGCCCTTCTAGCTAGAAGCCCAGCCTGATTGGGCGGGTTGACAGCCCAGCCCAGCCTAGCCCGAATTTAGGTGGGTTGACATCTAGCCCACCGGAAAATAATAAATAATAATAAAAAATACAAAATTTGCATAAAAATAAATACTTTTTTCTTATATAAAAAACAAAAAAAATTGTTGTTTTCGTGCATACGGCCAATACGCTAGCATATTTTGAAAATTCTTTTTCTATCAAAAAAATATATATATTATCTTAGAGGTTGAAGAAAAAATGTGTTTTAGGATGGATTTCATAAAAAAATTGTTTTCTTGCATTTTTGAATTTTACAACATGTTTGTAAAATCTAAAGGGTATTGGCCAATATTCAAAAAATATCAAAATCTTATTTTTGATGATTCATATTATTCATTGTTGATATTTGGATAAATAAATCCAAAAGGGTTTAATATCCAAATTATTGACGGGGATAATTCGTTATTATTCATTGTTGATATTTGGATAAATAAATCCTGAAAGGGTTAATATCCAAAATATTGACGGGGATAATTCGTTATTATTCACTGTTGATATTTGGATAAATAAATCCTAGAGGGTTAATATCCAAATTATTGGTGGAGATAATTCGTTATTATTCACTGTTGGTATTTAGATTAATAAATCCTAAAAGGGTTAATATCTAAAATATTTTTACAGGAATAATACATCATCATCATTTAACCAATATATATTTTCGAAACATTAATAATATAGCAATCATAAGACAAGCCCTAAACACCAAGCAACTTATCTTACGTAGGGTGTACTAAGGGTGCTAAAACCTTCCCTTTATGCAACTAGTCCCTTGCCTTAGAATCTCTGAAAGACCAGCTTAGGTTTCCTAGTAACCATAATACTAGGTGGCGATTCCCTTTTCCACAAAAAATGAAGATGAAACCCCGACATTGAATTACCCCGCTCACAGGGAGAGTCGCCGAGACGCCACGTTTTAACAGAGGGTGCGACAACGCAAATAAATTATGATGACTAAAAAGAGTTTTAAGAGTAGGGACTCGTGATCCTTAGTCTAGAAAACCCTTAAACACCTTTAAATATCTTTTTTCGCAGCCACCAACCTAAGCCTACATTACAAGCTTGATAAAGCCCTTTCTAATCAAATACAGGCAATCTGGATTGGTAGGCAATGCTTTTCCATTTGAAACAAGCCTTGCAAATGCTTCACAAGACTTGATCAAAGCTTTTTGACATGCAAATATCATTTCACATTCTGTCAAAAAACGACATAAAACCTGAAAATGAGATCACTTGAATTCTTTATGAACAAGTTTGTTTAAACAAACATCAAAATGGTTTTAATGTTCAGAATTACTTTGAAATTCCAAAAAGCTTACATGAAACCATTCTTTGTAAACAACCAACTCCTTTCCTGTGAACACTTGAAGCCTAAAACACTTGCGGGGCATGACCAGACTAGGGGGCAATCTATAAATGCATTTGAAGTTGGTTTCATGATTCCTTTTCAAAGAATGTTGAACAAAATTGAGGGGGGGCATGTGGACATGGAAGATCTATCACCTCCAGTCGTCAAAATCATAAGTTGTGGCTCAAGTAAGCAGAAGCGAGAAGCCGTTAAATACTAAGATCCAAACCCCGTAAAGAGAAGACCATGAAGAAAGGGGACCTATATTTCTCAGGTAAGTAAACATGCATCATCATGCATTGCATTCCCCATTGAGAATCTAGAAATGTTTTTGGAGGAATCGTAATTTACGAACCTTCATTCATTATTTTGTGTACACCTTCAAGCTCTCAGCTTTTTCATTTCCTTGAGCGCGCTTTTCAGCCTTATCTCTTTCCTGAATTTAGGTGTCATCATGCATTGCATCCCCGCTAGGAATCTAAGAAATGTTTTGGAGGGATTGTAATTTACAAACCTCCACTAATCATTTTTGCGTGCGCCTTTGAGCCCTTACCACTTTCACTTCCCTAAGTGCGCTTGTGAGCCTTTCATCAGCATAGACAAAATATTTTCCAACCCTATCTCTTTTCTTATTTGAGTGTGCTTTCTAGCCATCAACCAACTCAGATAGCATGCTTTTAAGTCCTATCTCTTTCCTAGACTTGGGTTAGCTTTTTGGCCATCATCAATTAAAATAGTGCGCTTTCCAGCCCTATTTCCCCCTTATCTTCGAGTGTGTTTTCCAACCCACGATCCATCAATTAAAATAGTGTGCTTTCCAGCCCCATTTTCCCTTCATCTTGGAGTGCGTTTTCCAACCCTCGACCATCAACTAAAATAATGCGTTTTCTTGCCCTATTTTCACATGTCGAGTGTGTTTTCGAACCCTCGACCATCAGTTAAATTAGTGTGTTTTCCAGCCCTATTTTCCCCTCATCTTCGAGTATGTTTTCCAATCCTCGACCATCAGTTAAAATAGTGCACTTTCCAGCTTTATTTCTTCCTAATTTGAGTGCGTTTTCCAACCCTCGACCATTAGTTAAATTAGTGCACTTTCCAACCCTATTTTCCTCTCATCTTCGAGGGCATTTTCCAACCCTCAACCATTAATTAAAATAGTGCACTTCCAACCCTATTTCCCCCTATCTTTTCCATTCTCACAAGGGCAGGTCATCCGTTACAATGAGACCATCGTCTGCATTCTCACCTGTGTAGGTCACACATTACAATGAGACCATTTTCACTATTCTTACCTGGGTAGGCCACCCAATACAATGAGACCATCTTCACCATCTTTCCTTGGGTAGATCACCCATTACAACAAGACCATCTTCACCATTCTCACCTGGGTAGGTCACCCTTTACAATGAGACCATATTCATAATTCCCACTTGGGTAGGTCACCCATTACAATGAGACCATTTTCCTATGTCATTCACAAATATCATCACCTTTTCATCCTTTTAGTGTCCTATTTAGCCCTCAATTCTTAGGTAGTGCGCCTTATAACCCAATCGTATCATTCCCTTTTGAGTACACTTTATAGCCTTAATTCTCACTTCTGAATGGATCAACCATTTCTTGGTTTAGTAAATCCACTGTTTTTTTTCTTTACAACGCTTACTATCTAAAGTCATTTACAAAACTTTAGCCATAAGCATTGTAAGGAGAGGGGCAACTGTCATAACCCAATTTTAGGTTATTCCCCCAAATCTATCCAAAATAAAAGGGGCTGGTGTCGACATTTGCGATAATCAAATAACAAAAATATGTAGTCAATTTTCTATCCACAAAAAGACGAAAATATAAATTGAAAATTCATCCAAACAATTAAAATCATTAAATTGCCTTGAAAAATTAAAAAAAAAACATTTTTACAAAAAAACAATAAAATAATCACAAAAATTATCATTATTATTGCGCAAATAATAAAATCATAAAAATCATATGATCCAAAGAACAAATAAAAATAACAGAGAACACAAAAAAAAAAAAAAAAACAAAGGGAAAAAGGGAGCAATATTAATTTTAAAATGATCACCAACATAAATTAAAATTTTAGGATTATACCGCTTAAAAATAAAACTCCAATAAAAAATAGACAAAAAATAAAAGCATAAATGCATAAATATGGATAAAAAATAAACATTGTCCAAGAATGAAAAAAAATCCAAAGGAAATAGTATGAATAAAAAATTCAAAGAACAATGACCGAAATGTAAAATAAAATATATAATTAATTCCAATTGAAGGAAAATATTAAAACAAATAAAAACCCAGGGAACGAAACAAATAAAAGTATTTTTTCAAAAAATTGCAGTGTAATTTTGTTACAAAAATTAAAAGAATAAGCATAGAAATGAAAAGTAGCATATATGACTAATTTGAATATGAGGACACAATTAAAACATATTAAAACCAAATATATATAATTAATACCAATTTAAGGATAAAATAGAAACAAATAAAAACCTTGTGACCGAAACAAATAATGGCATTTGTAAAGGTAATTGCTGTGTAATTTTGTCAAAAAATTAAAAGAATGAGGACTGAAATGAAAAGTAGCTTATGTGACCAATTTCAATTGGAGGACAAAATTAAAACAAATCAAAACCTCCGTACTGAAAAAAATAAAAGGAACGAAAACGAAATCAAAACCTCAAGAACTAAAATAAACAACCTACACACATAAAGGACTTAGATGTAAGTTGCGGCGGTAGGAGAGAGAAAATAGAGAAAAAACCCAAAACCGTTTGCGTACGCTTACCCGAACACAGGAAACCGGCACACACCGGATCGGTAGACAGAGGATAGGGCGGCACACTAGGTGACATGGAGGAAGTGAAGTTTTGACCGCCTAACAACCCCGCACGCGCTACTAGAAAGGCTCGTACGCGTGAAACACTACGGGAGCGTCCGAACGACGCGCCTGCAGTGTTTCAGAAACAAAATAATAATAAAATTGGTCAATTACCTATACACCCTACACCCAGTGATAATCACGAAAAAAACAGTGTGGATAATACAACACTACCCCTGGCTATAGTATTCGGTTTTGTTTTTTTCAGGAGTTATTTTACTAGTTTTACTGTGCAAATTTTTTGGAAAAACCGTAACCACCCCCGGACCTGGAGCTAATATTTGTCATATCGGGGGCTTATATAGTAGTTGTACTATGTGACAAATTCAGAAATACCATTCATGTCCCTAGAAATTGCTAAAATACCCCCGGTTCCGGTGGTAAAAAATTTTCGGTCTTGGGGGTAAAATGGTTATTTCACTATAGAAATCCACTGTGAATTGTGTCCAGGTGAACAGTGGAGAATTGCACAGTAAAATGGCAATGCCATTTATATTTTAGTTAATATTTAAACCTAGTTTTGGTGTCCAATCTCATCTCATGTAGCTCGATACTGTAATCATCCAATTTTGTCCTTCAGTTGGGGCATTTCTTATGTTTCATCACCTTCTTCGAACTACAAAACAATCAGAAAATTCACTAAAATATAATCCTATAAAAGCCTGGAATTAAAGGGCATGTAGGCTCGAGCATAAAATATTGTAGGGAATCAACTTATCGAGCCACAGGTTCAACTATCATGATGTGATTATTGTCACTCATGGTAGAAATATATAACTCAAACACAAGAAGAAGGTTCCCTTCCGAGACCAAGAAACAGAAGCTTAATGCAACTTCGATAGGAGACGTTCATAAGGGAAAGGTTCAATGCGTGATTTACATGCCAATTCTCAAGTTATATATGAAGGCTCAAGATATTATAATGTCGTCACCTATGATGTGCTTTATTTATAACAAAATGTGAGTCTACTGTAATCATTACCATGCCATTTATGTTTTTGAGTTCTCTTAAATAATACAAGAATTTCGTATATGATTCAAAGATCTATTTTAACCAACTCGTATGCACCTATAGAATCGAAATCTTTAAGAGTTAACCATCTAGAGGTGGCTTGTGGCCTGTGGTCTCAGATTCAAATTTTATGGCTGCTAATATGATAATCAGTAGAAACTTATATGGTCGTTAACTTTAGGGCCCGTGAGATTAGTCGAGGTGTGTACAAGCAGGCTCAAACACCCATATTAATCAAAGAAAAAATCTTTAAGAGTTTTGGCTGCACCTACATTGAAATACTTTTAAAAGTTTGGGTGGCACCTACTTTGCACATAATATTGTACAATAAATATATTTTTCCTTTTCTTTTTTGGGTTAGAAGAAACTCAATATCTATAAATGGATTGGTAATGCACCTTCTCATTTTGGAAAGGAAATAAGGAGACATGATGAATCATTATTTCAAAACTAATAAGCCTTTATTTTTCATTTCAAATTGCATGTTTTCCAACCCTATATTCCATTCCATAAAATCTTCATGGGTAGGTCATCCATTACAATAGGACCAACTTCTAGATTTTCACCACCTTTACCTGACACTTTCACCTAGAGGCCACCCCATTACAGCGATACCTTTTTATTGTATCTTTCAAAAAAAAAATATTCATCCTCTAAGTGTCCTATTTAGGCCGTCATTTCTTAGGTAGTCTTCTTTCTAGCTCTATTCTACCGTTTTGTTATAAGTGTGCTTCATAGCCCTCATTTTCACTTTCAGATTGATCAACCATTTCTTGGTCTAGTAAACCCATTATTGTTTTCCAAGATTTGGAAGAGGGGGCAATTATCGTGCTTCATAACCCATTACTATCTAAAGCTTTTACAAGATTTTAGTCGTAAGCATTGTAAAGAGGGGGCAATTATCATAACCCAAAAATTGGTTATTCCCCAAATCTACCCAAATAAAACAAAAAAACAAAAAAACAATAAAAGGGGCTAGAGTTGGAAGAAAAATCAAGGCGAAAATTTTGAAAGTTTTGAGGAGCTCGATCATAACACTTTTGTGCCTAAAAATAAAGGAAAATACAGATTAAAGGCTAACATAATTTATTATTGTATAAATATTCGTAAAAAATAAGTACAAAGGCAAAATTATAATTTTATGGGCTGATTTGATTTAATCGTCGTCCAATTTATAATGTAATTATGTTTAGGAATTAATTTAGGATCCAATTGAAGGATTTAATTAAGTGCAATGACTTAATTATACTTTAAATTGGTCAAATTAATTTTAATGAAAAATCAAGTTCTTGAGCTTAATTCGGGTTCAATTGAGAATGGAATTTTCGAAGACAAAATTGGTTTATTTTAAGCCAATTATGTGAAGTTAGGGGGGCAAAATTGAAGAAAATTGAGAGTTTAATGGTCAATTCAGGGTCAAAATGCATAAATTTGAAACCAAGGACCAAAATAAAAAAGACGCGCAAAGCTAAGGTTGTTGTTGAAATTCTAACGGGGATACAATTGAACAAAATTTAAAATTTGAAGCCAATTGGAGGTGCATTTAGAACAATTACAAATTATGGAACCAAACACATTTATCTTCTCCCAAAGCCTGCAAGCATGCAATGCCGCCACTGTTGGCGCGCTGCTGCAGGATTGATTGGCGGAATATGACAAGCAGCTTGATATTAAATCGACAAGAGCCTATAGATGAGATGAATTTAATTTCATCCATTAGAAGTGATCAGAAAGAGGGAGAGATTATGAATGAATAACTATTGTGTAAAAAAATTAATATGGCTTCCACTTTTCCGAAAGGATTATACATAATCTCATCGTCAAGAAAAACAAATTGTACAATTTGAATGGTGACTTTCAACTCTTAGATTGATTCTAGCGTAAACTGAATGTTTTTTTCTCATGAGTTACTGAAAATTGAATTATGTTATTACTAGCAAATTCAAGAAATTTACATCCAAGTTTTGTAACTTACAATACGATCTGTATAGCTAACAGACCAAGTAAACCTAGCTAACGAGGAAAAAGAAACCTAAAACTAAAGAAAAAACAAATCAAAGCTGCGACCTACAATGGTAGCGGTGGGAATCTGTCAACTTCTTCATGAATCACGAGCCTCTGATTACTCCTAAAGGGAAAGTTTGAGCACCGACTCAAACATCTGCTTTGAGCAAGAGATTGTGGTCGGCCCTTTCTCTACCTGCAGGATATCCTCGAAAAATAATGGTAATGCACGAGATGAAAAATAATGTAGTGATCGTCATCAAATTTTGTTATTGATAAAACGTGTTTTTTAAAAAAGTTATTTTTCTTTTATTTTTTATTTTAAATTAAAAATGATAAACGGCATCCAATCGTACACTTTACACGTGGACCTGCCAACCTCGTAGCTTCTAGCTCATCAGGTTTTTTTTCTTTCTCACAAGAGATTATCTAAAATATAAATCCCATAGCACTTTTATTGTGTATTTCTTCACTGTCCACCTAGAGACAATTCATTGTGAATTGCTATAGTAAAACTTCTATTTTGCCCCCAGGGGTTATTTTAGAAATTTTCAGGGGACATGGATGGTATTTCCAAATTTTTTGCACAGTAAAACTACTAAATTAGCCCTCGAAAACGACAAAACATAGGCCCCAGAACTGGGGGTAATTTAGCAATTTCCATGGGACATGGATGATATTTTTGAATTCTCTGCATAGTAAAACTACTAAATTAGCTCTCGAAAACGACAAAACATCAGCCCCGAAACTAAGGGTATTGAGGTATTTTCCACTGTTGTTTTTTCGTAGTTATCACGGTCCAGAGGTGTATAGGTAATTGACTATTATTTTATTATTACTTTTTGGAAACACTACAGGCGAGTTATACTGACGCGTCCGCAGTGTTTCATGCCCACATGCTATTCAGGCGGCGCGTACGCCTCATTGAAGCGGTGAAACCAAATGTTTGTCGTGTTAGATGGTGCGCCGACATGTCCTCTGCCTCTCGGTACGGTGCGTGTCTGGTTACGGTAGACGGTGAAGCTCCAGTGGACGGGTTTAAGTTTTTTCTCCCTTTTCTCTCTCCTGTCGCTCGAAAATACACTTTGGTCCTGACGGTGTGTGCATATTTTTTTTAGTCCCTGGTCTTTTAATTTCACTTTTATTACTGCTCTTTTCAATGTAGTTTTTTATTTGTAGCAATTGTGCCCTTCAATTGAAACTGGTTATATATGTTGGATTTCAATTTAGTCCTTCTTCTTTTGATTTTTGGTTTGCTTTTGGTTCATTTAATTATTTTGGTATGCAGGTCTAATTGGGTCCTCCAATTGACATTTATCATATGCTCTATCTTTCATTTCCGTCCTTGTTCTTTTAATGTATTTTAAAAACATTACACAACAATTGTTTTTAAACATATTTACTTATTTCGGTCTCACAATTTTATTTATTTCATTTTTTTCCTTCGATTGGAATTCATTATATAGTTTGTTTTAATTTTTTTTATTGTATCCTCCAATTGAAATTAGTCATATATGCTAGTTGAGAATAATTAGGAGGCTTAACGTAATAGTTAGCCAATCCTTTCTATATATATATGTGTAGGGCAACATACAATAGTAATGGTGGAGATTACCACATAAGAATGAGATTACAATATTTCCTATTTAATTACATGCTATAATAATGCTACTTTTCATTTCAATCCTTTTTTTTATTTTTTTAACAAAATTACACAACAATATTTTTTTTAAATATCTTTATCTGTTTCGGTCCCAAGATTTTTATTTGTTTCCATTTTGTCCTTCGATGGGAATTAATTATATATTTTATTTTTTATTTCGGTCCTTTTTCTTTGAATTTTTTATTTCCTATTAATTTCTTTGGTTTTTTCTGTCATTCTTGGACAGTGTTTATTTTTTATCTGTATTTATGCTTCTATGCTTTTTGTTTTTGTTTTTAATTTTTGTCATTTTATTTTTTATTAAGGATTTATTTTTATTTGGTTTAGTCCTGAAATTTTAATTTATGTTGGTGATCAATTTAAAATTAATATTTCTCCCTTTTTCCCTTTTTTATTTTTTGTGTTTTCTGTTATTTTTTCATGATTTTGCTTGGGCTTTCTAACATGGGTTTTTAGTACTACCATCATTTTGCATTGATTTGTTATAGTGTACTAAAACATTTTTGTGTTCATGCCTCCTAGCTTTGTTTAGGCATCTCTTGTCATTGAGGACTACTTTGTAGATTGAAAGTGTTTTTTTTTAATCTTCGCACTTGCCCCACCAGTGTAGGGTGTGATCCTTATCAGGATTAATTATTAAAAAATAACTATTAGGCTCAAATAGGGACTACAAGGGATATTTGAGACTTTGTGAAGGCATATCATAGATGACCTCTCCTCATTTCAAAAACATGCATCTAGGATCAGTAACCTTTGCTTTTCCATTCGACCTGATTTTTTATTTTTTGAATTATTTGTTTAGCTAAGAGGTTAACTTTATTATGTGGGTTTTGGGGTATAAGATCACCTTTCAATGAAATTCTTTGAATTCCCAGATCACATTTGTTAAACAAACATTAATTTGACATTTTCTTTCGTACTAGACTTTGATTTGCCAAATATCGCTATGGGATCATGGGATCATGCGTAATTTGCTTGAGTTATTTAAACAAAAAAAAACATGAGCACGTCATAAAAACAAGGAAATACATGATCTTATTGAAAAGAAAAGTTTGTTTAACAAAAGGTCTTATGGCATTACAAGCAAAATTTTCAATAAGTCAAAATGGGAACGTGATGTGCGGACATGACCAAAACAAAAGGAAACCATGGAAGCAAACTTCATCTTTCAATACATGCGCACTCTCTTTTCATAAGCTTTTGCAGGGGTTACTTCGATGGGGCAGACACTTGGTACCCATTTCCATGAAGCTTAATTAGGTGAAGGACCTGGATTTTCTTCAAATGTTATCCACCAGCTTTAATAAATTGCATGAGCTTCTTCTTGAAGGCACCATAAGTGTGAATACTATGCCTTGCAGCACCAGTATGGTATTTGCAGGTGAGGTCGGGTTTGTACCAATCGAGGTAAGTTTGCTGCAAAGGTGCCTGAGGTTCAGGAGCTACTTGTTCAATGCTTATCAACTTTTGATACATCTCATTTAAGGGCAATGGTAGCGAAGGTAGTTGTTCTTGGATTTTCTAGTAATTTCTTTTCGGGAAATTTTTAGGTGGATCTTTGGCTTGAAGATTGATGTGCAATTGCAGATGAAGGGATATGGTAGTTTTGGAATTGGTTTTTCCTACCCTTGTAGTCATCTTCAAAATGCTCGACCACTTTTCTTTTGCCTTCAAAGCCATTTATCTCAACAGGTGCAGGAATTCTCCCACTTCAGATTCCCTGCTCTATTTGCTCTGCCATGGCTACAACATCCGTGAATTGTTATGTTGAGCTACCCATTACATGTTCGTAATAGGGTGCTGTCAGCGTGTTGGCGAATAATGTCACCATTTCTTTATCCAGAAGCGGGGGATGTACCTATGCAGCAAGATCTCTCCATCTCTGAGTATATTCCCTTATGCTTTCTTTGTTCATCTTCTTCAAATTGGACAAACTTGTTGTGTCAGGAGAAATGTCCATATTGTACTTATATTGCTTCATGAAAGAATCTACAAGATCTCTCCTGCTACGGATCTTGGTGTTGTCTAGTCTCATGTACCAATTCAAAACTACCCCACCAAACTATTCTGGAAAAAATGCATCAACAATTTTTCATCATGCACTACTTCTGCCATTTTGTTACAGTATGATTTTAGGTGAGTGACAGGACATTGTGTCCCAGTGTACTTGATAAAGTCAGGAACACAATTTTTTTTTGGTATCACAACATTTGGGACAAGACACATTTCTGCAGCTTGTATTGGGTCATATAGGTTCACCCCTTCAATTTCCCTTATCCTGGCCTCCAACGTCGCCATCTTATCTTGATTGATACCCTCTGATGCTTCTATAACTGTTGGGGTTGCCGTAGGAATCGGCTCTGCTGATTGTACGAAAGCTGGATTTTGTTGCGGATCCTGAACCCTTTCCCCTATCACCTCTTCATGGTGGTTCATTGCCTGTGCTTGAGCAGCCGCTACGGGTCTAGTTAAAGGACCCTCGCAAGAGGCATATCGAGTGCTTGCTCGAGTAAGCCGGTAAGACAAGCCACGCTAGATTTAAGAGAATCCAACTCTTCTAGAAAATGAGAATCACATTGTACACGTTCTTCGTCTCCCATATTTCTCTGACAGAGTCGAGTGTTATTGACAAAAGCTCTTCAGGAACCTATGTTTCAGCTTGCTGATATGTTATGTATAGTGATAGATGCATGGGGATGGAAATGTATGTACATAAACATTGGGTGAATTTATCGGGGAGTTTGTATCCAAGGACAAGTTCTAGGCCGTTACATGAGGGATAAGCTTTCTACTTGGTCTCAAAGGTTTATGAACTGCCTAGTGACCGCCTTACGTGAAGGTAGTATAAGGGCTTACAAGAAATGGTTGGGGCACAATGTGACCGCCATTATCGAGTAAACTCTCAGATCATACTTGGACGTTTCACGAATCTGAACCCCGACTGAATGTCATGAGGCAGACCGCTACTCCCCACCTAACCTAGAATTGGGTTTATTCACAAATTAAAATGCATGATGACATTAATTCACATCCGATGTTATGCATGGACTGAAATTAAAAATGCATGCTAAAGCAGTAAAAATGCATATTAAAAATAAACTAAAGAATAAACAATCAAACAAACAAAGTTCAATCCAACAATTTCCCAGTGGAGTTGCCATTTGTCGCGACGATTTTTTATTTTCGCGCTTCGCGCCCCGCCATCCCCTGAACGGAGAGCCATTGCGCGATGAAAGGGGTGTTTGTTTTATAGTCATAAAAATTACAACTATAATTACCAGGAGTCGCCACCTAGTATTACAGTCACTAGGAAACCTATTGGTCTACAAGAGTCTAGGTAAGGGGACTTGTTGTGTAAGGGGAAGACGCATCACCCCTACTGCACCCTACCTAAGACAAACTGCATTGTTGTTTGATTGCTTTTCTAAGTTTAATTTTTTTTTACACTGCATTTTCAAAAACCATTTTTTTTGTCCACGGGTGTACTTTACAATGTAATTTTATACCGCAATTGAAGACCTTTTATTTTTACGGATGTATTTTTCAATGTAATTTTACACCGCAATAAAAGAAAACCTTTTTTAGTATCTGCAAGTGTAGTTTACAATGTAATTTTACACCGAGATAGCTAAAACAAAATAATTGTTAAATATTTTTTGATATTTTGCCTGAATTCCAACGGATAATCATAAATTAGTTACAATATCCAATTTTTATTTTATAACATGAGAAATATGCTATATTTGTTTTATATGAAAAAATATGCTTGGAAAAAACTTTGGAATTCGGTCGTATGCATGAAAACAACACATTTTTTTAAAAAATAAACAAATTCAGGGTGGGCCTGTCCCCACTACATGGGTCAGCCCAGCCTAGGTGGGCCAAAAACCTAACTCTGCTGGACTTGGGCTGGACCCAGCCCAACCAATTGGGCTGAGCCGATAGCAGTCCACCCGCTATACAATGTTCACTGTTACTGAATAGTAACAAGGTGGTCGTGCTACGCGTTGTTCACTGTTATCTGAACAGTAACAAGGTGGTCGGCCGACCACGATGAGAGGCTTACCTGCTACTGCAACCGGGTAGAGGAGGCCGAGGTGGTTCTTCCTATATTGATGGTGACATCCAAAATGATGGCTTATGGTTGCCGGGAGAGGCGTTGGAACCTACTGGTCTGTTCTGGAGTTTGTCCCTGCTGCTTCATTGTCAGCGCTGGAGAAGAAGGTTGAGCCTGTGGGGGAGCTGCTAGCATGGGGGAGAACCGTCGTTGCCGAGGGGAAGTTGGTGTTTGCTAGGAGCTAGCTGGATGAGAGAGAGAGCTGCTGAGAAGGAAGGAGAGAGAGAGCGGGCTGACTGCTGTGTGGCTTGTGAGGGAGACGATCAAGCTGGTATTGGTTTTTGAAGGAGACCGAGGCTGCTGCTGCGTCTGCGATGGAGGGATGGTTGCCGGTCGTGGCTAACGGTGAAGATGGAATGTGTTGCCATTGTGTCTTCCTTCCGCCCCTTCTAATTTTCCCGTGTTTGTGTTTGTTGTTTCTATTTTATATTTTTGTGTTGTATACCCATTATTTCATTCAATACTTACTGTTCTTCCCCAGTTTTTTTCAGTAGAGCACCTCCTGTTAACACGATGGTCTCTCCCTAGTTTTTTCAGTATGCTCCACTAATCAAAATTTTCCTCCCCCGTATATTTCATGCTACCCCTTTTTATAGACTAAATTAGGCATGGGAGAGGTGTCTAGGAATGGGATATTGTGTGTTGCAGAAGTGGGAGTGGGTGGCAGGCATGGCTACCGGCATGGGCACATCATGGCTGCCGGTAATGCCTCGGTAGGTAAGGTTTTTTTTTTTATTATTATATATAACAAACTAACAAAAATAGGTTATTACAAAAATAGTTTTTTTATGGGAAAACCGGGAAGAACAATGTTTTGCTCTTCAATTTTGGCTTCCGATTTCACCCAAAAATATTTCGTCTCTGAAAATTCCGATCTTCTCAATTTAACCATAATTAGGCTTCCAAACCTAATTTCTCACCAATTAAGCCCTTAATAAATTAATTTGACCCATTTCAAGTATAATTAAGTCATTGCGCTTAATTAAATCCTTCAATTGGGCTCTGAATCTATTCTTAAATATAATTACACTTTAAATTTGCCAATGATTAAATCAAACTAGCCCATAAAAATATAATTATGTCTTTTGACTTATGTTTTAAATAGATTTATCTAATAATAAATTATTTTAGCATTGAATTTTTATTTTCCTTCATTTTTGGGCACAAATACGATCGGGCTCTCAAAAACATCCAAAATTTTCACCTTGTTTTTTCTATCGACGTCAGCCCCTTTATTTTATTTTTGTTTTATTTTGGGTAGATTTTGGGGAATAACCCAAAATTGGGTTCTGACACAACCATAATGAGTTTGTTAACAATTATTAAAGAAAATTTAAGCCCTACCAATTATATATTAAAACCCTAAAAATACTGACCCAAAATGCAAAAAACCGTCTTAAGAAAAATAGTACAAAAACAAACAATTTATGACCAAAACATGATGTAATTTGTTTTTATCGAGATTCCTACCGAAATTTCAACAGAGTTTCCCAAAAATCAAGAGGTCCCAAGTTACCGACTTTTAAGCTGTTACACGTCTTTTAAATCTTCATCCAGCGGTGATTCAACCATTCTAAGTTTTAGTCTCATTAATTCATGAAATACAATCCAAGAAAAAATCTATTATATAAGCTATCATTCATGCAAAATATGAATTTAGGGAATGTTTATGTATTCCATCAATACATGCATATAACGTAGAAGGATATGCTTATAAGTTAAAGTTTAATCATTCAAAATAAAAATATCATTACATTATAAGTCATCATGATTTTCCTTAAAATGCAACTCTATATACTATCAATAAACTAAAAATAAAACAAAAGATAGAAGTGTTTTCCCTTTACCCTTTTTATTGGATTTTTCATGATATTTCTACATGATTTCACATTCAAAGCCATTCATATCATCTTAATTTATCTAACTCTATAAAAAAATACACATCTCCAATTTACTCAAGCACCCTAATTGATAAATCTTAAAATTAATAAATCAAATCTTAATCTAATTCAAATTAACTTTATAATCAAGTTTAGGACTCTTTACTAGTAGATAATATGTAATTTGATTTGTAACCACTAAAATGTTTTTGACTCCTCCCTTGATTACTTCAACCAGTCCTCTCTTTCTCTTTTTTCTACAATTTCTTCACTTATTTTCTTGCTAAAACCCTGCCTGATGTTGTTGTCTCTACCTATTAATCCAGTTTATGTGAACTTATCTAATTTTTGGTGTTTTTCTCTTAATGTTTTGGTGAACAATTCAATTTTCTTTCCTTTCCTTTTGTGTTGCAATTGTCGGCCATGGAGATGAAAAAATAAAGTTATTTATAGTATATTATTCATTAATTACACAATTGACCCCATTTATTTTTAACCCCACTCTTGTTTTCTTTTATCATTTAAGGTAATACCCTTTTTAGCTTCAACAATTTCATCATTCAACATTAAAATTCAATTCAATTAATTTTTTTATCACCAAATTTAAACAAAAAATTATATTCGGGGTATACACAAACCCCATTAGTTTGAGCACATCCCATCACCCATGAAATGGAATCAACATCCCAAGCCGAACAATCTGTAGCCTCCCTATTTCCATTTACCCCATTCTTTACAATACTTTGATTAAAACAAAAATGGAAACAAGGAATGTAATTCAACATCTATAGTACTACAATGTGAAGAAAAATAAGAATGATGTAGATTTCACATTCTTGAACAACATGCTAAGTATAAAAAGGAACCAAAGTATTATGAAGGAAATTTATGATACAACTATGAGAAGAATAAGTTTGCAATCATTGGCAATTCAAATAAGATTCATGATATATGAATATTCATATGATAATTAATCACTACTTGTCGAATACAAAAAGAACTACTAACAAAATAGAACTTGAGGGTAGATTAGAGTGATATTTACTAATGGAATGTTTCCTTGCCATGTCCCTTGGTATACATCGACAAAACATTTTTGTCGATAAATGCCGAGGGAATTACAATTGAAAATGAAAGAACGAAAAAAATAACTTGTTATTATTACAAATAAAATCACCGATTAAATATACTCGTCGGTGAATCCATCAGTAATATTTAAATTATAACATGACGAACGACCCTCCTCCATTTCGTCTTCTTCTTCTTTATTTTGTAGAAAACAACACATAACACTCTCACATTTTGTTATAAATCAAACTTTCATTATCCAAATCTAGTCACCCAAATACTCAACCTGTTAACATCTTTGTTCTGGTTCAATTTTTTAAAATATTCGCCACATCAAGTAAGCAAAACTATCTGTTTTTTTTTGTTGTAATTCATTTTTAAGAAGTTAATTTTGATGTAGTATATGTAATTTATTTGTGTGTTTACTTATTTTATAAAAACATTTCCACATAAAGTTAATGTATGAATATATAATTTGTGCATATTAGAACTTGATAGAAATTTTTAAAAATTATATTTGTTTATTATTCGATAAAATTGAGTTTGTGAAGGATAGGGGTGTAACTACAATTACATTATTGGATATTTAAACACTATTTCGAACAATTCGATTGTAACTTGATAATACATTTTGAACTATTTCATATAAAAAGAGTATTTTTTCAGCTTATTTTAGATATATCTAAACAGTTTGTCTAAAATTTAACTAAGAATAGACTTGGATTTATCTAGATACCTCTAAACAGCATGTCTAAAATTTAATTAAAAATAGACCTGGGTTCATCTCGATAAAAAAAAAAGTGTTATTATCATATAAAAATCCATCGATAACATTCGAAATAATTTTCGAGAAAATGTTGGACTCCCATTTAAAAAGGAAGAAATAGAGTACTTAATGATGTAACTCATCCTTAATTCTTAACAAAATAGATTAAACGATTAATTCATGCCATGATCTCTCTTTACTTGGTGATGCGAAATTAGTACTTATCAATATTTAAGAAAGATTGACAAAAAGATAAAGATATTAAAAATAATAATAAGAGGAGGTGTAAATATTCAGATTATTTTTTTATGGAGTTGGAGATGATTTCTTTTTATCTTCGTATTTGTCTCTCTTCTAAAAGTGAAGTTACTCATGAGTTCATATAAATTCTTTTTTGGTAAAAATTAAGAGTAATTTCTAATTTGTATTGAAGAATAATATAAAAACAATTAATGGGCTCTCTTTGATTAAATTGATTCCTTAATTAAATATCATAGCTGATGTCAAACAGTCACAATTTTAAATTCTATCACCTCCAATTCCTCTTGAATTACATTAAAAACCTTCTCCAAGAAAAAATCGGGGTTAACACCACGTTTGGCTCTTCATATATATTGTGTCTTTCTATAAAACTTCTTATGGATTTTGTCATTTATAAACCATCTTATAAGGTGTTTGACACTGTGTTTCAAAAATATTTTTGAAAAATATTGATTTTTACTTTAAATTAAATATTTTTTTGTGTTTTTAGATCATTTTGATATGTTGATGTCAAAAATAATTTTTTAAAAATAAAAATAAAAAACATCATTTTGATATACTTCTGAACAAAAAATACTTTAAAAAACAATTTCAAATACACTCAAAAACAGAAAATTAATTTGTTAAGGTTTATGGCCTTCAATGCATTCTATTTGTTAATAGTTTACGTGTCAATTATTTATACGTTTAACTAATAAAAAGCAGATTCATGAAATGTTTTGCTCTCATACTCTTGATTTTTATATAGAAAAATAAATTTAAAGTATAAAAAATATTTATTGTTTTTCAAAAACATTTATATTTCTATTGCTATTGTATTCTTCGGTTTCCAAACTAGACTGACCAAACTAGCCAGCTGTTTTTAGTTATAAGAGACAATACATGACCAAACTAGCCAGCTGTTTTTAGTTATAAGAGACAATACATGTTAGTGGGCAGTTCCAAATTTAGGCCTGTCGTTTAGGAGCTCGTAAGTCAGTGGCAGAAGATGACAGCAACCCAAAAATATGAGCAGTCATGTCTTCCGTTTGGATATATAATTCAACCACTTCAATGAGTTAATTACAAATTAATCCTTATGGTTTATAAAAAATAATGAATTCGAAATAGTGGTATGAAAAGTAATTATTAAATAATATCCATCTTGACCTTTTGATACTTTACTGTAAATGAGTTGCCGACCTTTCATCATTATAATAATTTTTTATTTAAAACTATCATTTTCTTGGATTAGATTCATCTATTCTCATCATAGCAAGAATATATATATATAAAATAATTTTTTGATATATTTAATATGAAGATTTAACCAAAAGAGCCATAAAATATTCCATATCTAATTTTTAAAAATAAAATATTAGATAAATCTAATATTTAAATTAAATTTATCAAAAAATATACAATAAATTAAGCATATAAGAAAAACACCTTTCCTAAATATAATTCTTAAGATTAAAATATTATTTTAAAGTATAAAAGATTTTGAGTTGGAGTTAGAATTTGCATTTTTTATAATATTTTAAAAAAACTGAGGTTTTAATTATTCATCTGGATCTACAAAATACACCTTTAAAAAATGTAGTTCCCTCAAATCCAAAAAAATATAAAAAATAATCACTAAGTCCTTATATATATATATATGGTGACCAGTAGATTAAGTCTTCAAACTCATTGAAGGTGTGAAATAAATAGCTGACAGAGAAAGTAAGAAACATGGGATCTCTTCCAAAAACCACCAAGGCTCATGCAGTGTGCGTCCCATATCCAGCTCAAGGTCACATAACTCCTATGCTCAAAATCGCAAAGCTACTCCATCAAAAAGGCTTTTACATCACCTTCGTCAACTCCGAATACAATCACAGACGTTTGTGCAAGTCCAGAGACGGTAATTCCCTCGATGAGCTGCCTGATTTCCAGTTCGAAACCATCCCAGATGGTCTCGGTGATCAGATTGATGCTGATGTCACCCAAGACACTTCATTTCTATGTGACTCTATCTCGAAAGCTTGCTTGGTCCCGTTCCGCAAACTTCTTGCCGAACTCAATTCATCAAATGTTGTCCCGCCTGTAACTAGCATAGTTGCAGATTCTATCATGTCCTTCGCTCTCGAAGTTAAGGATGAACTTCAAATCCCTGTCGTCTCTTTCTGGACTCCAAGTGCATGCGGCATATTGGCCTACGCACATTACACACATCTTGTTGAAAGAGGTTACATTCCACTCAAAGGTACGTACCATGAATATTTTCGAAGTAATTTGTTCATGTAACGTGTCTTTATCCTCGATATCAATGATGCAGAAGAAAGCGATTTGACGAATGGATATTTGGAGACGAAGATAGACTGGATTCCTGGAATGAAAGATATTCGTCTGAAGGACCTTCCAACCTTCATTCGCACAACAGATCGAAACGACTTTATGCTAAACTTTTTGATAAGACTGATGGGTGGAGCTTCAAGGGCTTCAGCTGCTCTTGTGAATACTTTTGATGACTTAGATCATGATATTCTTGTTGCTCTCTCATCGATGTTTCCTCCAATTTATTCTATTGGCCCTGTTAATTTGCTTCTTGATCAGACACAGAATGATTATCTAGCATCGATTGGATCCAATCTGTGGAAAGAAGAGAATGAATGCCTGCAATGGCTCGATTCCAAGGATCCCAACTCTGTTATCTACGTGAATTTTGGAAGCATCACAGTCATGAACACAAAGCAACTTGTGGAGTTCTCTTGGGGACTAGCTAACAGCAAGAAAAATTTCCTGTGGATAATCAGGCCTGATCTTGTCAGGGGCGAATCAGCGGTTTTGCCTCCAGAATTTCTTGAAGAGAATAAAGAAAGAGGCCTGATAGCGAGTTGGTGTGCTCAGGAAAAAGTCCTGAAGCATTCATCAATCGGAGGGTTTTTAAGCCACATGGGGTGGAATTCCACCATTGAAAGCTTGTCCAACGGTGTGCCGATGCTATGCTGGCCTTTTTTCTCCGAGCAGCAAACTAACTGTAAGTTTGCTTGCATTGATTGGGGTGTTGGCATGGAAATTGAAAGTGATGCAAACAGAGATGAAGTACAGAAGCTTGTAATAGAGTTGCTTGATGGGGAGAAAGGTAAGGAGATGAAAAAGAAGGCCATGGAATGGAAGTCAAAGGCTGAAGCGACAACTGGTTTTAATGGTACATCATCCATGAATTTTGACAAACTTATCAATGAGGTGCTCCAGATCAAAAAACCTTGAATTAGCTTCTTTGATTAAATTGTTGTCTACCTTTAGCTTTTTTTATTGATGATAATAACCCATTAAAGTTGGAAAGTTGGTGGTGTATTGTTTACCAAAAGGACATTGCCATTAGGCATGGGCATGCCTAACACCACCATGAAGAATTTATTCACGTGCTCTTATCTAAGTTTACATTTTTTTCCTTTCTTTTCAAGCTGTATTCTCATTTTTTGAGTTGGGAAATTTAGAAAATTATAGTAGATATAAATAGACTGATTCGTGATTGCGGGATCTAGTATCACTTTCACTAAAGATATCTGATGATTGTTAATGACTATGACTACATGATAGTTAATGACTATGACGAGCTATGAAGGGTAAAAAAAGAATTAGGGTATCTTTATAAAAACTATGACAATAGTGATTAGGCAACCCTCATGTTAGTTGGCGGACACCTTTCTTATTTAATGTAAATGAAAATAACAAACAAAAAAAAAACACAATTATTCTTAAACAAACTTTATTACCACAAGAACCTTAATTATTATTTTATTTCTGAATATTTTTCTCTAATATAATCTTCTATTTTGAGAGATTTATAACTCTTTAAATAGGAAAAAAAATCCTTGACAAGGTTGGAAAATAAAATAGAAAAGACAATATACCATTAAAAATTAAGTTGAAGAGCCAAAGATGAAAAAGGAAAAATACGAAATTGACTCAAACAACATCTTTTAAATCTAATTTAAGGGTCTTTTAGAGCTTAGATAGATACAAATATTGCACATTAAAAAATAGAAAGTCTTCAAGTAACTTCGAAAGAAAAGTCTATAAGCATTTTAATCCATCTTCTACAGCACCTCACAAAGACATCTTTCTCTCCTTAAATTGGTTATATAATTTTTTTTATCACGAGTAAATACTACTCGAATAAAGTTACCCATCTCAGAGATGATTTTTTGTGATGAGTATTAGCTTGGTCTTATACTTGGCATCACTATTGGAAATAAATTGTTTCATCTATCTATGTAATTCATATAGATACTTTATCATACCTTTAGCCTAAATAATAAACCATCTAATACAAGGAACATATACTAAACAATCAAACAAACAAAGCTCAATCCAACCAAACAAGTCCCTAGTAGAGTAGCCATCTGTCGCATCAGCGTTTTTTTACCCTTCGCACCCTGCCATCCCAGGAGGGGAGACAATGCGAGGTAAAATGAGGGGGTTTATAATCATAAAATTATGGCTATAAAATTCTTAGGAGTCACCACCTAGTTTTAAGGTAACTAGGAAACCTAATGATCTGCGAGAGTTTGGATAGAGGGACTTGTTGTGCAAGGGAAAGACGCATTACCCCCAGTGCACCCTACCTAAAGTAAGCTGCATTGTTGTTTGATTGTTATTTTTTCCAAGTCAGAATTTTATTTGTTGGTCTTTTTTAAGGCTCGAAGTAGATCTCTCTTCGTGAGAGAGTCTCTACCTTACGGGGTTTGAAAACACCCCGACAACTAAAACAAAATAATTTTTTAAATGGTTTTTGATAATTTGTCCAAAGTCCAACGGATTATCGTACACCAATTACGATATTCAATTTTTGTTTCAAAACATGAGAAATATGTTATATATTTGGTTTTACAAAAAATATGGTTGGAAAAACTTATTATCCATCACTAACCTACTTTGATTTTCTATTTAGTTCATGGATTTATCTTTTAAGTGATTTTATGAAATATTATAACGAGGTTTGGAGTGGTAGATATTTAGACAAGGAGGATGGAAGTGAAACTTGAGTATATCCATGAGAGAAACAGTACACTTGTGTTGATTGGCTGAGGATCAATATTGTCATAACCCAAAAATGGGTTATTCCCCCAATTCTATCCAAAATAAAACAAAAATAACAAAAATAAAATAAAAGGGGCTGACATCGGTTGAAAAATCAAGGTGGAAAATTTAGACATTTTTGACAGCCCGATCGTACCTCTTTTGCGCTCCCAAAATGAAGGAAAATACAGATTGAAGGCTAATATAATTTATTATTTGATAAAATCTGTATAAAAATTAAGATGAAAGCATAATTAAATTTGTTATAGGCCAATTTGGTTTAATCATGGGCCAATTTAAAATATAATTATGTTTGGGAATTAATTTAGGGTCCAATCAAAGGATTTAATTAAGTGCAAGGACTTAATTATACTTTAAATTAGTCAGATTAATTTTATGAAGGCCTTAATCGATAAAAAAAATCAAGTTCTAGAGCTTAATTCGGGTTCAATTGAGAAGATTGGAGTTTTCAAGAATCAAATTGAATTTTTCCAAGCCAATTGTGCAAAGTCAGGGATCAATTTGAAGAAAATTGAGAGTTTAACTAACAATTGAGGGTCAAATCGCACAAATCAAAAACCAAGGACTAAAATAAAAAGGCGCACCAAGCTAAGATTGCTGTTGACATTTTGATGGGGATACAATTGCATAAAATTAAAAGTTTAAAGCCAATTGGGGGTACATTTAGAACAAATACAAATTAAGGGACCAAATCGTATTTTCACCTTCCCATAATCATTCCACAGGCGTGCCTTGCACTTTTCAGGTGACTAAACAGTGCAAGGCATGCCTCTGCAACTTCAGAGGCGGTAACCCATTGCTACATGCAATGAGCAGTCGAAGGGTTGTCTCTTCACCTATAAATGGCACCATCGCAGCATGCACAGGAGGTGGACAGAGAAAAAGAAGAAAATTACAAAGACACAAGAGAAAATATTAACGAGGAAACTAAAGGAGGAGAGCAAAGTATTTACGAGAAAACATTGGCCAAGGAAAACTACACAACAACAACTCTCCCTCTTCTCCGGCACCGGCAGCCCCCCCCTCTCGGTATTAGCCCTCTCTCTCGTCTCCCTCGGAAGCTTCACAACCCTAGCGACCAAGCACCAAGGGCATCCCACGACAACAACAGCCCCCTCTCTCCCCCTCCTCCAGCAAAGCCCAACAACTGCAGTTCTCTCTCTCCCTCTCGATCAGCTGCTCTCTCTCTAAAACCAGTCATGTCGGCAACCATCTCTCCTTCGGCAGCAGCCAGCCGACCACCTAGCACCACCCCGTCATCACCAGCAACTCCACCTCCATGCCAGCATCCCAGTCGTGACCTCCGGGAAGGCAACACGAGAAGCAGCACTTGCAGCAACATAGACCAGCCAGCTTCCGACGCCTCCTTCGGCCACCTCAACCTCCTCTATTGACAGCATTAGCAGGTAAGCCTCTCATCACCATCAACCGATCACCTTGTTAGTGTTCACGTAACACGTGAACAGTGGGCAACACAATTCCCCTTTTGTTTTTCTGTTTGTTTTAATTCTTGGCTGGACTGCTCTCAGCCCAGCCTAGTTGGCTGGGTCGGGTCCACCCCAAGTCAAGTAGGGTTGGGCCTTTTTGCCCAACTTGGCTGGGCTGCCCCATTTACTTAGGTCAGGCCGAGCCCCAGAATTTGCCCGAATTTTAATGATATAAAAAATATCATTAAAATAAAAAATAAAAAAATGTATTTTCAAAAAAGAAAAAAAAAACAATTTATGTTTGTTTTCGTGCATACGGTCGAATTCCAAGGTTTTTCCAAGCATATTTTTGTAAAATATATATGTTGCATCTTTCTCAAATTTTAAACAAAAATTTGATATCATAACTGGTTTACGATTATACGTTGGACTTTGGCCAAAATATCAAAAAAATTAACAATTATTTTGTTTTAGGTATCGCGGTGTAAAATTACATTGTAAAGTACACCCGCAGATACTAAAAAGAGTTTTCTCTTACTGCGGTGTAAAATTACATTGTAAAGTACATCCACTGATAAGAAAAAAAGGTTTTTAACTACGGTGTTAAATTACATTGTAAAGTACACCCACAGATACTAAAAAGAGTTTTCTCTTACTGCGGTGTAAAATTACATTGTAAAGTACATCTGATGATAAGAAAAAAGGTTTTCAACTACAGTGTAAAATTACATTGTAAAGTACACCCGTGGACAAAAGAAATGATTTTTGAAAATGCAGTGTAAAAAAAATAAACTTAGAAAAACAATCAAACAACAATGCAACTTACCTTAGGTACGATGCACTGGGGTGATGCATCTTCCCCTTGCACAACAAGTCCCCTTATCTATACTCTCGCAGACCAATAGGTTCCTAATGACCTTAATACTAGGTGGCGACTCCTAAGATAATTATAGTTGTAATTTTTATGGCTATAAAAACACCCATTTTTTCACCGCGCATCGTTCTCCACCAAAGGGGATGGCGGGGCGATAAGCTCAAAAAAATATCTTTGTGACAAATGGCGACTCCACTAGGGAAATTGACAAACTAAGCTTTGTTTGTTTGATTGTTTATTCTTCAGTTCTTTTATTTTTATACGCATTTTTACAGCTTGAGCATGCGTTTTACTTTCAATTCATGCATATCATCAGGTTTGAATTAATGTCATGATGCATTTTAATTTCCTAAATAAACCCAATTCTAAGTTAGGTGGGGATTAGCAGTCTGCCTCATGAGTTTCAGTCGGGGTTCAGATTCGTGAAACGTCCACCTATGAACTAAGTGTTTACTCTATAATGGTGGTCACATCGTGCCCCCAACCATTTCCTGTAAACCCTTATACTACCTTCATGTAAGGTAGGCACTCGGCAGTTCATAGACCTTTGAGACCAGGTAGAAAGCTTACCCCTCATGTAATGACCTAGAACTTGTCTTTAAACTTCTTTATAATTCACCTATTGTGTATGTACATACATTTGCATTCACATGCATCCATCACTGCATAGCATATCATCAGCAAGCTAAAGTATAGGTCCTCGAAGAGCTTCTGTCCAAAAAACTTGACTTTGAGAAAGAAATATGGACAACAAAGAATGTGTCCATTGCCATGTTCATTTCCAAGAAAAACTGAATTCTTGAAAGCTAGAGTGGCTTGTCTGGCCGACATACTCGAGCGAGCACTGAAATGACCTGTGTAAAATCTTTTGAAAGGGAAGCACACCAGTGTTGGAAAATGAATTTTGCTTCCATAATTGCTCTTTGTTTGTTTATGTCCACACATCATGTTTTGGTTTAAACCTGTTTTGACTTCTCGACAATTTTGCTCGTAACGTCACAAGACTTTTTTTTGTTAAGCAAGCATTTCTCTTCAGTGATCATGTATTTTCTTGTGTTTATGATGTGTTCTTTCTTTTTGTCTAAATAACACAAGCACACCCTATACCCTTTAATCCAAATTATACATGATCCCATGATTTCATAAAGATTTTTGGCAAATTAAAGTCTAGTATGAAAAGAAATGCCAATTTGATGTTTGTTTACCAAATGTGTTCTCGGAATTCAAAGCATTTCATGGAAAGGTAATCTCAATCCTATAAAAATCTGTATAATAAAGCTAAGCTCTTAGCTAAACTCATAATCCAAAACCTCAAAAAAATATCATTTTGTTTGGAAAAGCAAAACTTACCGATCCCGAATGCATTTTTTGAAATGAGGAGAGACCATCTTTGATATGCCTTCACAAAGTATCAAATATGCATTGCAGTCCCTATTTGAGCCTAATAATTATTTCTTAATAATTAACCCTGACAAGGATCACACCCTACACTGGGGGCAAGTGCGAAGAAAAAAGAGAGAAGAACTTTCAATCACAAAATAGTCCTCAATGACAAAAGATGCTCAAACAAAGTTATGGCAAAAACAAAAAAAGGTTTTAGTATACCATAACAAACCAAGATAACATGATGTTAGTGCTAAGAAGCCCATGATAGAAAGCCCAAACAAAATACTAGGAGGCATGTCAAGACAAAAGCCTAAAAAAAATGTTGGGGGGCATGTTAGGTCATTATGCAAATCAATTACGAGGACTAAAAAGAGTTCTAAGAGTAAGCATTAAGTGATCCTTAGTCTAGAAAACCCTTAAACACCTTTTGAGCCTACAATATCTTTTATTCGTAGTCAGAAACCTAAGCCTACGTTACAAGCCTAATAAAGCCCTTTTTTATCAAATACAGGTAATCTGGATCGGTAGGTAATGCTTTTCCATTTGAAACAAGTGCTACAAATGCTTTACAAAATTGATCAAAGCCTTTTGACGTGTGAGACATAAAACAAACGTCATTTCACACTCCCGTCAAAAGTAACATAAAACTTGACAATGAGATCACCTGACTTCTTTCTAGAACAAGTTTGTTTAAAATAACATCAAAATGGTTTTTGTGCTTGGAATGACTTTGAAATTCCAAAAGTCCTACACGAAAACAATCTTTGCAAATACCCTTTCCTGCAAACACTTGAAGCCTAAAACACTTGTGGGGCATGACTAGACTGGGGGGCAATCAAAAATGCAATTGAAGCTGACTCCATCATTCCTTTTCAAAGAAGGTTGAACAAAATTGCGGGTCTTTAAGCAAATGAGGGCATATGGATATGTTGAAGGTCCATCATCTCCAGTGGTCAAAATCATAAGTTCCAACTCAAGTAAGCAGAAGGGAGAAGCCGTCAAAGCTAGAGATCCAAACCCCGAAAAGAGAAGGCTAGGAAGAAGAAAGGGGAACTATATTTCTTAGGTAAATATACATGCATCATCATGCATTACATCCCTACTAAGAATTTAGGAAATGTTTTGAAGGGATTGTAATTTACAGACCTTCATTTCATCATTTTGTGTACGCCTTCAAGCTCTCATCTCTTTCATATCCTATAGTGTGCTTTTCAGCCTTGCCTCTTTCCTAAATTTGAATTTCATCATGCATTGCATCCCCACTAGGAATCTAAGAAATGTTTTGGAGGAATTCTAATTTACTAACCTTCATCATTTTTGTGTGCGCCTTTGATCCCTCACCATTTTCACTTCCCTAAGTACGCTTGTGATTCCTTTATCAGCATAGGTAGCGTGTTTTTCAACCTTATCTCCTTCCTTGTCTGAGTGTGTCCTCCAACCCTTAACCATGAACAAAAATAGTGGGTTTTCCAACACTATTTTTCTTCCTCTTTTGAGTGAGTTTTCCAACCCTCAACCATCAATTAAGATAGTGTGTTTTCCATCCCTATCCTTCTTGTTTGAGTGCATTTTCCAACCCTTAACAATGAACAAAAATAGTGGGTTTTCCAACACTATTTTTCTTCCTCTTTTGAATGAGTGTTTCAACCCTCAACCATCAATTAAGATCAATTTTCCATCCCTATCCTCCTTGTTTGAGTGCGTTTTCCAACCCTCAACCATGAACAAAAATAGTGTGTTTTCCAGCACTATTTTCTTCATCTTTTGAGTAAATTTTCCAACCCTCAACCATCAATTAAAGATAGTGTGTTTTTCATCCCTATCCTCCTTATTTGATTGCCTTTTCCAGCCTTCAACCACCAGCTCAAATAGTGCACTTTCCATCCCTCAACCATAGATCCTAGATAGCATGCTTTCTAGCCCTATCTTCCATTCCGTCAACTTCACCATTTTTACTTTCCGTATGGTTCAACTATTTCTTGGCTTGGTAAATCCATTCTCTTTTTCTTTACAATGCTTACTATCTAAAGTCTTTTACAAGACTTTAGTCGTAAACATTGTAAAGAGGCGGGCAACTGTCATAACCCAAAAATGGGTTATTCCCCCAATTCTATCCAAAATAAAAAATAACAAAAATAAAATAAAAGGGGCTGGTGTAGGTAGAAAAATCGTGGAAAATTTAGATATTTTCGAGAGCCCGATCATACCTCTTTCGTGCCCCCAAAATGAAAGAAAATATAGATTCAAGGCTAAAATAATTTATTATTGGATAAAACTTGTATAAAAATCAAGCCAAAAGGCATAATTAAATTTTTTATAGGCCAATTTGATTTGATCATGGGCCAATTTAAAGTATAATTATGTTTGGGAATTAATTTAGGGTCCAATCGAAGGATTTAATTAAATGCAAGGACTTAATTATACTTTAAATTGGTCAAATTAATTTTATTAAGGGCTTAATGGATGAAAAATCAAGTTCTTGAGCTTAATTCGGGTTCAATTGAGAAGATTGGAGTTTTCGGAAATCAAATTGAATTTTCTCAAGGCAACTATGTGAAGTCAGGGGTCAATTTGAAGAAAATTGAGAGTTTAACAGTCAATTACGGGTCAAATCACACAATTCAAAAACCGAGGACAAAAATAAAAAGGTGTGCCAAGCTAAGATTGTTGTTGACATTTTAACAGGGATACAATTGGATAAAATTAAAAGTTTAAAGCCAATTGGGGATACGATTAGACAATTACAAATTGAGGGACCAAATCATACTTTCACATTCCCATAATCATCCTGAAAAGTGCAGGGCACGCCACTGCAAGTTCAGAGGCGGTAACCTATCGCTGCACGCAATAGGCAGTCGAAGGGTTGTCTCTTCGCCTATAAATGGCACCATCGCAGCATGCACAGGAGGTGGATATAGACACGACAAAAAATATTAACAGGGAAATTAAAGGAGGAGAGCAAAGTATTTACGAGAGAACACTTGCCAAAACAACAACTCTCCCTCTTCTCTGGCACCAGCAGCCCCCCTCTTTCTCCCTCAGTATTAGCCCTCTATCTCGTCTCCCTCAACAGCTTCACAACCTCAGCCACCAAGCACCAAGGGCATCCCACGACAACAACAACCCCCTCTCTCCCCTTCCTCCGGTAGAGCCCAGCAGCTGCAGTTCTCTATCTCTATCAACTGCTCTCTCTCTAAAACCAGTCACGCCAGCAATCATCTCTCCTCCAGCAGCAGCCAGCCGACCACCAAGCACCACCCCATCATCACCAGTAGCTCCACCTCCATGCCAGCAGTCCAGCTGTGGCCTCCGGGAAGGCAGCAGTAGTAGCAGCACATGCAGCAACGTAGACCAGCCAGCTTCCGATGCCTCCTCCAGCCACCTCGGCCTCCTCTATCCAACAACATTAGCAGGTAAGCCTCTCATCACCATCAACCGACCAACTTGTTACATTCACATAACACGTGAACAGTGTGCAACCCGATTCCCCAATTCTTGGCTGGAATGCTCTTGGCCCAGCCTAGTTGGCTAGGCCGGGTTCAGCCCAAGTCAAGCAGGGTTGGGCCTTTTGGCCATCTTGGCTGGGTTGTCCCATTTACTCAGGCCAGACCCAGCCGGAATTTGCCTTTATTTCAAAAAATAAAAAAATATCATTAAAATAAAAAAAATGTATTTTCAAAAAAGAAACAAAAAAACAATTTGTGTTTGTTTTCATGTATACGGTCGAATTCCACGGTTTTTCCAAGCATATTTTTGTAAAATATATGTGTTGCATCAATGTGTGTGCCCCCCCCCCCCCCCAAAAAAAAATAAAGGTGATGCATGAGAGGACATAGAAAATTTTACCCATATTCTACATACCATGTATGACAGGATGTAAAGATGCATGCTAAAGCTTTTGAACAAGATAAACCATTCATAGCAACCAGGAAAAAAAATTCAACATAGCGTAAACAAACAAATTACCAAGCCTAGTCCAAGGGTCCCCAGTGGAGTCGCCATCCTGTCGCACCCTCCGCGAGAGCGCAACATTGTGGCGTCCCTCCCCGTGAGCGGGGAATTCATGTCGGGGTTTTATTTTTATTTTGTAAAAAAAAAGGATTCCCATATAGTATTATGGTTACTAGGAAACCTAAACTGGTCTTTTAGAGATTCTAAGGCAAGGGACTAGTTGCGTAAAGGGAAGGTTTTAGCACCCCTAGTATGCCTTACCTAAGGTAAGCTGCTTGGTGTTTTGGTTTGCCTTATGATTGCTATGGTATTGGTGTTATCTAATCATTTTTCCAAGGATGAGTTCGTAAGGAAAGGGACACAAATTTACAACCTAAACAATGAAAATATAATGAAATTCAAAGCACTTTAAAACCCTATTTTTGCCTTAATATTTCATACTTTTACGGCTCCTAAACCGAGGAGTCAAAAATTGAAATGTCCCCAATTATGATTCTTCTTTCAAAGATATGTTGGTTAAATAATAATGACTTATTATTCCTGTAAAAGTATTTTGGATATTTACCACTTTAAGGTTTCTTTATCCAATTTTTTTTTTTTTTTTTTTTTTGAACGAAGATATATATATTGAAAAGCAGGAGAATATACAAGAGCGGCTTAAAAAACCGGGAAAAACAAGGAAGAAACAACCTTCAACCTTGAAACAAGAAAAACAAACAAGCAGCAAACCTAAAAAAGAGGCCCCTATGGGCAAAGCAACAGCCTACAGCCCAAAGAAACACCAAACCCGAAGAAAAAAAGGAACTCGTCGCTCTGGAAAGACAAAAAAAACTCCGATGAAAGGAGCCCTATACTAACGGCCCCCTCGGGAAGGCCTGCTTGGGCCTAAACAAAAAGCGCTTTGAACCAGCCTATGCCTGGGCTAGCCCACTCCCGAGGCCAGGCCCGACAAACAGAGAACGGCTGGCCCTAACCCAGAAGAGAGGAGGCTGGAAAGGCCTAATGGTTGGCCACGGAAGACCTGTTAAAATTCCAGGTCGTCCGAATCTTGTTGGTAACACAGATACCATTGGAATTCATTAGATGTTCTCTAATCTGCTGAAATATTTCGTCACCAACTATGCTAGCCTGAGTTGCATGGTTAAGGAAGGTCCTCTTATTGCGCTCCTGCCAGATATGGTAAGTTGTAGCGGCAAAGATGAGAGCACCGATAATGTTGCTAGTGGTTTTTGTTGTCTGGAACCTATGAGATGTCCATTCAACGAGGTTGTGCCATGTTAGAACAGGCCAGTGGGTATGAGCTTTGTCCTGGATAATCTTCCAAACTTGGGAGGAGAACCTGCACATGAAGAAAAGATGGTTATGGGACTCAGGCTCCTGAGAGCATAGTCTGCATGTTTTATCTTCCTCTAGGTAGTGCAATCTATCCAGGGTAGATAGCCGTCCCTGAGCTGTAAGCCAGAGCATGAAGGAGTGTCTGGGAATATGCTGGGGATGCTAGAGGATACGATGAAGCTTGGTTGTTGGTCTCCTGTCCCGAAGGTATTCCCAAGCTGAAGCAATGGAGAATTTCCCGGAGCTGCTGGGATGCCAAAGAACCGTGTCATCCTCTAAGGGGTTTGGCTGGAAATGCACCGTGGAACAGAGGGTTTGCGAGAGAATTTGAACCTGCGGGAAAGACCACCTGCCTTCTTCAATGATGTCAGCCAACTTTGCTTTCCATGGGAGCAAAGAAGAAGATAGATTCCTTTGAGAAAGGAGATCTATGGGCCGAAGACCTGCTGGCATCCAGTAGTCATACCATAAAGAGGTATTCTTGCCATTACCCACCTTCGATCTGAACCCCCCACGACACCATTCCCTAGCTTAGAGAATTTTCCTCCAAATCCAAGAGGGATTGGAGGGAATTGGGACCTGCCAAAAAGAACAGCCCCTAATGAGATATTTATGCACCCAAGCTACCCAAAGGGAGCTTTTGTCCGTGAGAATGACCCAGATGTGGTTGAGAGTGGCAACTTTGTTCCATGTCCGCAGGTTTTTATGCCCAGACCTCCCTCTGCCTTTGGGATGCAAACCTCCTTCCACGCAACCTTAGCACCCTTTGTGGAGAGAGAAACTCCTTTCCATAAGAAAGCTGAGAGAATGCTTTCAATTTTTGCGATGGTGAAGGCCGGGAGAATAAATTTGGTAGCCCAATAAACTTGAACGGAAAAGAGAACTGAGTTGATTAACTGTAGTCTCCCTGCATATGACAAAGAAGCTGAAGTCCACAACCCAATACGGCTTTTTATACGATCCACCAGAGGAAGACAATCAACCTTAGTAAGCTTCGTAGTTATAAGAGGGACCCCTAAGTATGTGGGGGTGGAGGTGCTGATTTTGATTCCCAAAATGGCTGAAATCCGAGATTGCATAGCTTGATCAACCCCGGCAACAAGGAGAGAGCTTTTGTTGTGGTTAATGTTTAAGCCTGAGAGCTTAGAGAAAGTATCAAGAGCTTGCTTGAGAATCCGAGCCGAGGTGGGATCCGCCCCACAAAAAAAGATTAGATCATCAGCGAAGCTTTAGTGAGTTATCTTAGGGTCCTTGCATCTCCAATTATGATTAAAGGAACTGTCAAGGGTAGCCCTTTGAATGATGCCGTTAAGACCCTCCATGGCCAGAACAAAGAGATAGGGGGATAGGGGATCCCCCTGCCTCAGACCCCTTGAAGCCTGAAAAAACCCATGGTCCTCACCGTTCAGGCTAACCGTAAAGCATGGGGTGGTGATGCAAGCCCTAATCCAATTTATGACAGCGGGATGAATGGCAATACTTCTCAAGGCTTCAAGGATGAAGTCCCAGTCAAGAGTGTCGAAAGCTTTCCTAAGGTCGACTTTGATTGCGCAGCGGGGAGGCCCTCCTTTGCGATGGTAGTTGTGCATTAGATCTTGCACCAGGAAAATGGCCTCAGAGATATTCCTTCCCGGGAGAAAGGCTGATTGGGACCTACTGATGACACTGGCAAGGCTGTGTTTAATCCTATTTGCAAGGACTTTAGATATGCACTTGTATATAACGGTGCAACACGAGATAGGCCTATAATCACTTAGGGAATCCGAGTTTTCCACTTTAGGAATAAGGGTGATACGGGTGGCGTTGATGCATTTTGGCATGGAGTTGGACCTGAAGAAGTGGCTCACTGCTGCAACGAAGTCATCCCCCGCAGTTCCCCAACTCTTCTTGAAGAAATAGCTGTTAAACCCATCAGGCCCCGGGGCCTTGTCATCCCGGATAGAGAACAAAGCATCTTTAATCTCTTCCCTGGAAATATGGTGAGCCATACAATCCACATCCTCCCTATTGATAGTTGTAGAGTACAAGGGGCCGTCACTGTAAGTAGGCGGAGTAGTATTAGGATGGGAGAGCAGTTGTTGGAAAAAGTCTACTGCCAAGCCACCCATGGCCACTGGGTCCTTCACCTCTTCACCTCTTCACCATTATCCAAATATTAATGGTGAATAACAACGAATTATACCCTCTAATATTTTGGATATTAACCCGTTTAGGATTTCTTTACCCAAATATTAACAGTTAATAATATGAATCCCTAAAAATAAGATTTTGATATTTTTGGAATATTGGCCAATACCTTTGATTTTACAAACATGTTGTAAAATCCAAAAATGCGAGAAAACAATTTTTGTGTTTATGAAATCCATGCAAAAACACATTTTTCTTTAAACTCTGAATATTTATTTTTAAAAAAGGAATGTTCAAGATATGTTAGCATATTGGCTGTATGCACTCAGAAATGGTGGCCGGAGGAAGCTTTAGAAGTTGGCCGGTCTACGTCGCTGTAATTGCTGCTAGCTTCCCGGAGGCCATGGCTGGGCTGCTGGAGATGATGGGGTGGTGCTAGGTGGTAGGCTGGCTGCTACTGGAGGAGAGAGAGGGTTGATGGTGGTTGCCGCTGGTTTTAGAGAGAGAGAGCTACTAACCGAGAGGGAGATAGAGAACTGTAGTTGTTGGGCTCTGCTGGAGGAAGAGGAGAGAGGGGGTTGCTCCTATAGTCACTTCTAGCCACCGCTAAAGAGGTGTCGCTGTCATCGGGGTTGGGGAAGAAGACGAGAGGCTGAGAGCTGCTATTGTGTATTTTTTACGTGAGAAGTGCTTATTTTTTTGCCATGTTTTTCGATAGTCCCCATAAATATTTTGTTATTTTGCTCTCCTCTGTCAACTTCTTCCTCCCAGTGTTTTGCAAACTTCCCTTTGTCAATCTTTTTTTTTCTCTCCTGTGCATGCTACGAATGATGCCTTTTATAGGTGAAGGAGGCAACTATTCGGCTGCCCATTGCGTGTAGCGATGGGTTGCCACCTCCAAACTTGCAGTGGCGTGCCCTGCACTGTTCAGGTGACTAAACAGTGCAGGCACGTCTACAGAATCACTTCCCATGATTATAATATCATCAACATATACTAGCAAGATGATGATTCCAGCATCCAGATTTTTGACAAAGAGTGAAGAATCTGAATACATGTGATCAAATCCCAAGGTAGGCAAGAATGACGTGAACCTGTCATTCCACGCACAGGGACCCTGCTTCAAGCTGTAAAGAGATATATGCAGTTTGCAGACAAATTGAGCTTTTAATTGTTCAACAAAACCATGGGGTTGAGACATAAAAACATCCTCATGAAGAATGTCATGCAGAAATGCATTTTTAACATCAAGTTGCCTTAAACCCCAACCAAATTGAGAAGCAAGGGATAACACTATCCTTACCATGATTGGCTTAACCACAGAGCTAAATGTCTCACCGTAATCCAAGTCAGGTTCTTGACTAAAACCTTGAGCAACCAACAAAGTCTTGTGCCTTGCAATAGACCAATCAGCATGTCTTTTGATTTTAAAAATCCATTTACAACTAACTAGATTTTTATCAGATGGTAGGGGCATTAAGCTCCAGGTATGCTGAGACTGAAGAGCAACAATTTCATCTTTCATGGCCTTTAACCAAACTGGGTTGGTTAATGCAATTTTGTAACTGGTTGGCTCAATCAAAGTCAAGTCAACCATAGAAGAAGCAGTAGAAATGGCTAAGCAAACTTGTTTCTTAATAACTCCACTCTTACTTCTTGTTTGCATAGGATGCAAGTTCATATCTGGAATATGAAGGACCACTAAAATACACTTAGGTCTGAAGGAATCAATTGAGGATTGATCTCCCTCTAATGAATTTCCAAAATTGGATGCAGGGTCAACAAGAATGGATGACGACGACAAAGAGGCAACAATAATGGACTTTGACAAAGATGAAGAGATGTATGTTCGTTTACCAACAACATCATAACAAAGATAGCCTTTGTATTGAGAGGCATATCCCAAAAATACACACATAGTGGTTTTAGGTTGTAGCTTATGAACACAATAGGGCCGTAACAATGGAAAACAAGCATAACCATAAATGCGTAAATGAGACACGACTAGAATAGTTTGGAACAAAATCTCGTAAGGAGATTTATTCTGTAAAAGTAGTGAAGGAATTCTATTGATAAGATATAACGATGTATGCACTGCATATGTCCAAAACGAGGCTGGCAATTTGGCATGTTGTAGTAAAGTAATTGTTGTTTCAATTAAATGGCGATGCTTGCGTTGAGCAATACTATTCTGTTCAGGAGTATAGAGGTAGGATTTTTGATGGATAATGCCTTTTGAAATGAAGAAGGATTGAATTTGTTTACTAACATACTCACCTCCCCCATCACTCTGCAAAATTTTAATAGAACAAGAAAACTTGGTTTGAACATAGTAAAAGAATTTTATGAAGACAGAACAAAGATCACTTTTATTGACAAGTGAAAACAACCAACAATAACATGAAAACTCATCGATAAAAGTCACATAGTATCTGTATCCATCAATTGAAACACAAGGGGAAGGACCCCAAAGATCACTATGTATAGTGTGAAATGGAATTACAGATTTATGAACACTAGATTGAAAGGGAAGTTTTGAAAACTAACCCTGAAGACAACTATGGCATATAGAATCATTTGAATCAATTGAACATTTAATATTTGCTTTGTCTAACATCAACGTAGCAATTTTATTAGTTGGATGACCTAATCGATGATGCCAAGTAGACGAGAGAACTAACAGACCAAGATAGGACTGAGATTGATGTGAGAAAAGGGATTGACGATGAGGGACAAAAGGTAAGGGATAAAGTCCATTATTGCATTACTCTTTGTATATTATCTGCCCTATGGCCTTGTCCTGAATCCAAAAATAGAAAGCATCAAAGATTAACCAATATTGATTATCCAAACATAAATGATGTACTAACATTAAATTTTGAGTTAATTGAGGTACATGAAGAACTGAATTTAACTTAATAGGTGCAGTACTTGTGGGAATAATGGAATTCCCAACATGTGATACTAGCAAACCTTCACCATTAGCCGTTTGTACTGTATCGTTCATGAGATAAGTAGTGGATGATGACAGATTATTCAAGTCTGTTGTCATATGATTTGTTGCTCTAGAATTAGTTATCCAAACTAGAGAAGAATTCTAGGATTGCTGCAAAACAAAGAGTTGAGATGGTTGCAGGACAGTGTTCATTGCTTGTATGACATTTTTTTGAGTATGATAATCCTAAGCTGAAGGATAACTGGCATGATAATCCTGAGCTGAGGAATAACTCGTATTGCCGACGAAGTTTGAACCATTGTCATTGTAAGAACAATACAATGTGTTATGATTTGTCCTTCCACATATATGAAACTTGAGCTTCTCACTTCTATTAAGTCCACATACTGGAGCCTTATGGCCTTCAAGATTGCATAGGTGACAAATGGAATTACTGGACATTGATGAAGAAGACTTCTAAGAACCAAGAACACCAAAATTCATGACTGGCATATCATGCATCCTAGCATGAAATTGATTTTTCTGATGGAAATTCCTCTACTGTGAATTAAATCTTCCCCTGCTTCTGTGAAATTATTTATAGCCATCATTTCCATACGAATTGTAACCATGTATTCCACGAGCCTGTTGAAAACTCAATGGTGGTGAAGATACGGTGGATTTTGAGACAGTATACACAGTAGTAAGATATGCAGGGGTGTCAGGAATCAAATTTTCCACAATTCTTTCTTTAGCCAGTAATTGTGATCTAAAATCCTTTAATGTAATGACACTTTCTCTTCCTCTGACCACACATCTGAATGTGTTGTATTTAGGAGGAAGTCCATTCAATGCCTAGATCATAATGTCTTCATCTGCAAAATATACTCTAGCAGCACTCAAGTAATCTCTCGCTTCTTTTATCTTGAGAAGATACTGAGTTACTAAATCAGCTCCTTTCTTAATGTTCTATAGGTTGGATTTCAGTTGAAAGATGGTGGTTTTGGATACTGTGGAGAATTGCTCCATTAATCTATTCCAGAGATCTCTTGAGTTGCTGCTACCGATTGCACATGACATAGCTATGGGGGATAATGTAGCAATGATGAGTTGCATGACTGCTCTATCATGCATCTTCCATATCATCACATTCTCACATTCCCCAATAGAAGGTGAGTTAGAGATGTTTGTATCACACTCATCTATTGAATTAGAGAGAAACAGAGATGAGAACCATCGAAAAAGCCAATGATTCCATTACTCTCTGATAACAATTGCATTTGAAAATGTCAATTCAAGTTATTTGAATCGTCCAATTTCACATTCATAGAGGTGGAGATTATTGAAATTAGACCTGCAATTGGAGATTGAAGAATTTGAAGTTGCGATGCAGTAACCATTGTTGTTGGATGATTAGAAACTCATAGAGGCGTTTTTATCACACACTTTAGACAATTCAGTGTTTATACAGTAGTTGTTAAAGAAACAGCGAATTTTGCAGTAGCATTTTGTATGAATTTTGCATCAATTTGACAGATTTACGGAAGCAGAAGTATGAGAAAAATTTTATTAAATGTGTTTTTATGAGCATTTCAAGCTCTGATACCATGTAGAAGTGTAGAAATTATAGAGAAAAAGAGAGAGAAGAGGAGAATTTGAAATTGAATTCTTGCCTTCTGTTATTCTGTTGAACAACAAGTGTTCATGTTCAGTTCTCAGCTGTTTATACACACTCACTATCCCATGTATGCATACTCATTGTATGCATACATTACCGTTTCATACACTATCATAATTCCCACCATATTATTTTTATATTTTAATATTTGATTATACTTATTTTTATCAAATAATCAAACTAAAATTAATATTAAATTGAAATTGAAATTGAGAAAATAATTTTATTTTTTAGGTAGATATTAACAAATAATTAAATTTATGGCTCTATTTTTAGGTAAAATTACAATTCATTTGATAACTTTAAAAAAAAAACGAAAAAAAATTAACTAACTTATATAAAATCATTTATATTTTCTTAAATTAGTCATTATTATTTTAGATATTTAAATTTATACTTGTAAATGATTAAAAACAATATATTAGATAATTGAGTTAAAATACTATCATTACGATAATTGAATAATACAATTATAAAGCATGTGTTAAGAAAAATAGTCTTAAATCAAAATATAGATGGCCTTAAGGTAAACTATTAGTTTTTACCTCTTTATTTGCATGATTATTTGACACTGCATTTTAAAATGCTTTTGAAAAAAAATGTAAAAAAAATTATTTTAAAAAAAAAAAATTTGATGCAAAAGTTGTGTTCGATAAATTATTATTATTAGATAGCAAGAGAGAGTAAAAATAAAACTCACCGCATGTATTTACTAATGATTTATTTACTAAACTAATTTATGTCCTAATCAATTAAATTCATTGAAGCAGAAATAATATTGCTTTGGTATTTAAACCTATACCATGGAATAATTTTTCTTCAAAAAGTAAATGTATATGTGCATTTATACACACACACACACTCCAAACTTCATAACAAAATATGACAAAATATATTAATTAAATTTATCTTACTCTAATTTTATATATGACTACATATTTTGAGAATGAATATATATTTATTAGGACATGGAGAGACGCGAAGTGTGGGGAAAAAAAATATTGTGGCGACAGTATGTATGATTTAATGATTAATAAGTTTAATTTTCTTTAACTCCAGAAAGTATAAATTAGTCTATTATAAACTTGTATTCGTTAAGGTTTCAAAATTACTTTCTTAACTAGAATTTTATATAAAATTGTGAAATTTTAAAAATATTAAAACTCTTACAAACTCTAAATCATATTGAACTTCAACATTAATCTCTTCCAACTAAGAGAAACCTAGCTAGCATTCAATGAAAAGTCTCGTAGCAAGTGCGCTTCCGCACACATCAAAGCAAACACTAAGGGATCGAGCAAATGATCACATTCTGCTTTCATAATTATTTTTTCCATTGTTTATATCCTACACAGATGTATGGAAAAAACAAATTCAGCATAACTATATGATTTTAGCAATCCCCTCTGATCGATACAAATTGTGTTACTTTGACATAACTAATCTCCTTGTATGCAGATGATCGATGTTGATCTCTTGTCTACTTGACATAAGAATTTTTAATGGATGCATTCCATTAGAAATAGTTGGCAAAATAAGTACTGAAAAACAAGTGTTACTATCTCTATCTTCCCATTCGGATTCAATCTCGTGTATTAGCCAAAGAAAATCAAACTCTTGTTCTCTCTAGTCTCTCCCGTTCATTAATAGCGAAAGTTGTAATGATTTAGTGAAAATCTAGGGTAAATGAAAGAAAATAAACGGTTACAAAACAAGGCAAAGATGTTTTCTAAGAGAGTAGAAAGTAGAAGGCATGAATTAACCTATTCTTCTCTTGTCGCAGCATTCTGAACAAAAATGTGTAGTCATGTTGGATAAATCGGCAGAAATAGAATATTTCTCAATACCATTTTCTGCTCAATACCATTTTCTTCTGATTTTTCTCACTTGCGTACAGCAGAAAAGAAGAGGAGTTTATCAACATAGAATTCTAGAGACAAAAAAATTAGACTCGGACTCAAGAAACTGCATATATTAGAAATTACTTCTTAATATGAGACAGGATTGATTGGGCAGCAATAGCGATAAGCAACTTGATATTAAATCGACAAGAGCCTCTAGCTTAGATGAATTTATTTTTTTCCATTAGAAGTGATCAGGAAGAGGGAAAGAGTAATGGGAACATTAGAACAATTTTAATTCTTATTAATTACAAATTCTCCAGGTTCTTTCAATTTATTTATTTTTATTTGTGTATGATTGAATAACTATTGTGTAAAAAATTAGGATAACTTCCACTTTTCCGAAAGGACTATACATAATCTCATCGTCAAGAAAACAAAATTGTACAATTTGAATGGTGACTTTCAACTCTTAGAATGATTCTAGCGTAAACTGAATGTTTTTTTCTCATGAGTTACTGAAAATTGAATTATGTTATTACTAGCAAATTCAAGAAATTTACATCCAAGTTTTGTAACTTACAATACGATCTGTATACCTAACAGACCATGTAAACCTAGCTATCGACGAAAAAGAAACCTAAAACTAAAGAAAAAACAAATCAAAGCTGCGACCTACAATGGTAGCGGTGGGAATCTGTCAACTTCTTCATGAATCACGATCCTCTGATTACTCCTCAAGGGAAAGTTTGAGAACCGACTCAAACATCTGTTTTGAGCAAGAGATTGTGATCGGCCCTTTCTCTACCTGCAGGATATCCTCGAACTGACGTAGCAAAGCTTGGAAAATTATGGAATTTGTGCATGCAACAGGAACATCGTAACGATCTAGGTTTCCTTCAAGTTCCCGATCGCCGACATACACAGGGAAGTGGTTGCTTCGTGTAGGTACTTTCTTCTCGGAACCCTTCTTCTGCTTCCTGAACTTTAACTTCGTTGCTAGGGATCGAAGACTTTCTTGAATCTTTCTCATCTCGGAAAGGCACGAAAAGAGCTGGGATTCAATACACAAAGTTAAGAAAAAACTTATCGCTCGATAGAAAGAAGAGGAGGTGCACTCGTTATAATGCAAGGAATTCGTTCAGTCTCTTCATATAGAGACTTTTTCCCGTAGAGTATTGTAAAACAGGAAGGTTTGAATCCTGATTTCCAAAGGATTTCAGACTTTTATCCGTTGAGTATTGTAAAACAGGGAGGTTTGAATCCTGATTTTCAAAGGATTTCAGACTTTTATCCGTTGAGTAGTGTAAAACAGGACGATATTTCTTGAGTCCTATCGCATGTTTTAAATATTGCCAGGCTCCTGCGGAAGGTGAATGGTTCATAGGAAAGGAATCTCCGAAATCATGTATGAAAATTGAAATCTTGATCAAACATATAGATGATTTACGTTAAGCTAATTTATATTACATTATGAGTTTGATTATTATTAATATTATTATTAATAATAATAATAATGATAATAATAATAATAATAATGATAAAGAAGCATACTATTAAAATTTAAAGTTGAAATCAGGCAAAACTTACAGGAATAAAAAAAAACATCAATCTCCTAAATGGGTGTTGAAAAACTAGCAATGGGGTGAGAGAGGCTCGAACTCTCGACCTCAGGATAACTCAGAAGCTATGAGACCTACGCGCTAGCCAACTGCGCCACCACCCCTTCTTGAATGATCGATTGCTTAATATTATATATATATTATTAATTACCACGTAGTTTTGATGCTTGCTTGTTTTAAAGTGTGGTTTAACTTAGATTTTGAAAATATTTTTCGCTTCAAAAAAATAATAATGATATATTTTTTATTTTTAAAAAATTATTTTTTATATCAGTATATAAAAATAATCTAAAAATACTATATTTTTTTATTTTTTCTTAAAAACGTTTTTCAAATGCAAAAACAAACAGACACATACTTCGATACTGTAATCATCCAATTTTGTCCAGAAGAACTAGCAGTGCTTCTACCTGTATTACACGCTAATAACCTTCCTTTTAACATTCACACAAATTAAATTATTTAAAAAGATAACAACATTTCTATTAAAAAAATTAGAAGCACCTCCTCTATAAGAGAGACTTCTTGAATTTTTATTACTTGCAAACATGCATTAATAAATAAAGCTACAGATCAATTAATTTTATATACAACTACAATTTAATTACAAAGCATTCCAAGAATTCTGCTTTGCTCTACAAATTTAATCAAATAGTATTGTATGTTTGTTAATTTTTATGGTAATGTATGTTTTACCTTATAATTAAACTAAATAATAACTAATCTAAAGTTAAATTTTTGCATTGAATTTGTGTTTTCGTTAAACTAATAACAACTACCCTTATTTTTATATAATTCAGCACCATAAATTGATTCATAAACTAAATTTTATCTTTAATAATATATCAAATTATCAAGAAAAAATAAAGCATAATTACCTCTTATCACAAACCTCCTCATACCTAGCTTTAAAGTCTTTGATATTATCCTTACTAACTCTAAAGTATACTTATATTTACTAGGTTTTTCATACAATTGTCAAAATCCAAAAACAATAATGCTCCCCACCAAATAACCTTTATACATATGGCATTGTAATAGCCAAAATCTTAATGTCAAATGATAATCATCATGGATTAATAATCAATTAGGATTAAGATACCCATATAGCATAAAACATTTTTTTAAGTTTTCAAATCAAGGTTATCCATCTTGAGTTTGAAATTAAATAAAAATCACATTCTAAACTTTATACCCTAGGAACTAAAAATAATTTCTATATATATATATATATATATATATATAACTAATTTGGTTGTCATTGTTATTTATACAAGGAAAAGTATGTCAAACAAAAAAAGAACAGCAGCATTATTTCATTGGTAATTTAAATATAAAATTATTTGTAATTTCATCATTAAGCATTAGTGATTGCATATGTTTAGTGGTAAGGTCGTGTATATATTTTGAACTCTTTGAGAGATTTAGTCCATCATTGATTCTATCTATACTAATGAGTAGCATTTCATATATTTTTTCTCATCTCTCTGAAACTTTTTTATGAACTCAGTCTTTTTATTGCTTTTTATGTATTTTGTTTAAGACAACTTTTACAACAAAAAAAAAATCAAATAAGCAAACTTGATAGAAATTCAAATAAAAAACTAAAAAGAAATTAAAATAAATAGAACTAAGATAAAAAAAACAAAAAAAACAAAAAACAAATAGTTTTTAGAAATTTTGAAATTATCAATTTGAATACAATTCATTTAGAGGATGCAACAAGAGGTGAAGGCAGATATTCGTCGGCACAAGATAAAGGACGAGGTGGACCCTATGTACCACTCAGGTTTGATAACAACTCCATAGATAATCATTTAAGTTTGATAGTCTCAACACTAAGTCTTTTTGTCTTAGTAGCAAGCCAAGTCATTTGAGCTTGAACTTATTCTCGTACAAACATCTGAAACTCTTAAAATTAACAGCATGAAATAAATTGTGAGGAACCAACTTTCAATACGACCTATCCATAAACTCTTAGTTGTAGTGTTTGAGATACTTGTAAACCTAGTTTTTATTGTATTCACATGATGATCCAATTTCCACCCATAAATTGCAATGAATTCTAGATGGGCTAAAGACTCATCCTTGTCTCTCTCTCTTGCAGGCAAGTGATATATGTTTCCTAAAAAAACAGTCAAATAATTAAAAAAAATAATAACTTAAAAAATCAAATTGTTGAAATCCAACTTTTTTGATTTTTTAAGTGAATTTTTTCCTATTACATCAAATTTGTAAAAGAGTTGGTTTATCAACTTTAGAGAAGCTGTGTATGTAGACACTCTCTTGGGGAGCACTTTACCCCTATATGGGCCGACCCGGTGCGAGCGTGGATTAGTCTGGGCCAGCGTCCAGGACACCGCGTGGTTTATACCAAAAAAAAAAACTTTAGAGAAGCTAGCTAAATTAAAATAATGAAAAGAAAAAAATTGTAAATATATGATAATCTTGTTTTTTCTTAATCATGCATCAATCATAGATTTTCATTATGGATTTTAAAAGTCTAAATCCATTGAAACAATGATACTTTCATCGATAATTTCATTCCTAATTTTAACATGCCAACAACCTTTATATTTCTAGACTTGAACTTTCATTCGCTTATTGAAATTAATTCTTAAAAATTATGCATTGTCGTTTCTTTTAATTATGAAGGGAAGAAAACAAACTTACATTAAGTCAAAATATACATCCTGCTCAAAGCATATACCCCATCTGCGAGGAGGCATCACACTTACATATGTTTGTTCATAGTCATCACTAGGCGACTTAAGAACTAGTAGTGGTTCTATCTGTATTACACATTACACACTGATAACCTTCCTTTTAACATTTACACAAATTAAATTATTTTAAAAGATAACAACATTTCTATTAAAAATAAATTAATAGAACCTCCTCTGTAAGAGAGACTTCTTAAATTTTTATTACCTGTAAACATGCATTCATAAATAAAGCTACAAATTGAATAAATTCTATATACGACTACGATTTAATTTAAAAAGCATTCCAAGAATTCTACTTCGCTCTACAAATTTGATCAAATAGTATTGTATGTTTGTTAATTTTTATGGTAATGTATGTTTTACCTTATAATTAAACTAAATACAACTAATCTAAAGTTAAGATTTTGCACCCTAATTTTTGTATAATTCAACACCATAAATTGAATCATAAACTAAATTTTATCTTCAATAATATATCAAATTATCAAGAAAAAATAAAGCATAATTACCTCTTATCACAAATCACCTCATACCTTGCTTTAAAGTCTTTGATATTATCCTTACTAACTTCTAAAGTAGACCTATATTTAATAGGGTTTTCATACAATTGTCAAAATCCAAACACAATAATGCTCCCAACCATACATATGGCATTATAATAGCCAGAATCTTAATGTCAAATGTTAATCATCATGGATTAATAATAAATTAGTATAAAGATACTCATATAGCATAATCTCTTTTTTAAGTTTTAAAATCAAGGTTATCCACCTTGAGTTTGAAATTAAATAAAAATTATATTCTAGAGTTTATAATCTAGGAACTAAAAATATTTTTTATATATAACTAATTTGGTTGCTTACGATAAGAAAAATAATAATAAAATCCTTTTATAAGGAATTGAAGGGGAGGAAGGCTTGCCACTCAACATACATGTGCAATGACAATACAATAAGTGTAGCCTTTATGTTGCCTTTTAATTTAGTTTAATTAATTAATATTTTTTTGTCATTTAAAAACCCACGTCAAAGTTGTCTTCATCTAAAAATATTAGTGATTTGAGACATCATATATTAAGTCTTAGATGATCATAATTGTTTTAACTCATCAACTAAAACTTGAATACAGACATCTATATTTCTACATAAAGAATTAGGATCACGTATGATCGTAGACAAGAGCATGAACTCCAACCTCATACATATCCCCAATAAGAAATTGTAAATTGTGAATATCACTAGCCAACAAGAATAGGGTGTAACAAATGACTTCAATGGATTGAACGTGCATGTACATAGCTCAAGACGTAAGTTTCATGAATCCAATAAAGATTAAGGATGTAATTTATTAAAATATTTATAGGTTTCGCCATCAAAATAGTGCATCATGACTTCATCCACTATATTATATAAATAATATCATATCCTGGGCTCAACAATATTTGAAAAAACAAATAACCTTTTATAGTATATGAGTGATTGAGAAATATCTTAATTTTTAATATACAACAAAAGCATTTTCCTTGTCAGTTTTAGGTTTATACCGAGTGTTGCTACCCAATTTTTGACTCATTATTTTTTTGTTTCAAAAAAATATATCCAAAAATATATATCTTGGTACAAGGGCCGAATTGAATAAATTGAGAGTTTAATTGAGGGTTAAATCGCGAAAATCAGGAACCAAGGACCAGAATAAAAAGATCGCGCAAAGCTAAGGTTGAGATTGAATTTTTGATGGGATATAATTGCATAAAATCACAAGTTTAAATCCAATTGGGTGCAATTAAAGAAATTATAAATTGGAGGACCAAATCATATTTTTACCTTCTTAAAAATTTGAAATCTGCATTAAATAAGCATGCACTGTTCCGGCGTGCATTTGCATTGAATTTTCGGGCGCGCTTAATTCTCATTGATCACAGCAAAACAGATCAATCAAATTTTCTTCCTAATCAATCATGATCTTCTTCTTGATTTATCTCCATCAATATCGTCTTCCTGATTCTCCTCCCTGTCTTCCTGATTCTCCTCTGATTGCTATCGATTTGCTTAGTTGTTCCATACTTTCCTCAACATTGCATTAAACGTTATGCATGGCCGAACGATTGGGTCTTCTCTGCTATAAATAGCAGCTTGCACGGTGAAGAGAAGGAGAAGAAAAAAAGACAGAAGAGATTTTACGTGAAAAATACAAGAAAAAACGCAGAGAAATAGAGAGAGTTGTAGAGCCATATACATAAAAATTTTGATTTAATTTTCTTCCTGCTCTTCCCTGCATTTTCTCTCGTTTTCCTCTGCCTTTCTCTCTCTAAAAACAGAGGAGCCTCTGTCACTCTCTCCCTCCGGTCACCAACTTCAGCAGCCATCTACTCCGGCCACCACACTTCGTCTAGACGACACCAGCCTCTCCCCCACCAATCCAGCAACCCAGACAGCTAGCTCCGGCGAAGAAGCAACAGTAAACGACAGCAACTGCAACGCCACCGTGCACCTTCCGACGTCCACTCGGCCACCACAGACCACCATTTCGGACGCCACCACGACCAGAAGAACCACCACGACCTCCTCTACCCAACGGTATTAACAGGTACGCCTTTCGTCGCACTCCAAAAATCACCATGCTACTGTTCATCTTCTTCCTCTGAAACAAAGCGCGGGGAGTGAATTAAGCCACTCCCCGCGGGTCAGTTGGGCCGAGCCTTGCGCCCGGCCTGACCCTTAAAAACGTTGGGCTTTCAGCCCGACTGGAGCCCAGCTGAGAGGCTTCATGGGCTGAAGCCCAGTTTGGAAATAAGTGGGCTGAAAGCCCCTTTCAAAATTACATGGCCTGAAACCTGGCCCGAGAATGATTGGGCTGAAAGTCTAGTAGGCCCAACCCAATCGGTTGATGGGCTGTCAGCCCATCCAGCGAGTGGGCTGACAGCCCATCCCCAGCGAGTGGGCTGGGCAGCAGCCCACCCCCAAATAAAAAATATAAAATAAATAATATTAAAAATAAAAAAAATAAAAAAATTTGAAAAAAATATTTTTATAAAAAAGACAAAAAAAGTGTTGTTTTCTTGCATACGGCCAATACACTAGCATATTTTAAAAAAAAAATTCTTTCTAAAAAATATATATTATCTTGGGTTTTGAAGAGAAAATGTGTTTTAGCATTGATTTCACAAAGAAAAAAATCATTTCTTGCATTTTTGGATTTTACAACATGTTTGTAAAACCCAAAGGGTATTGGCCAATATTTCAAAAAAATATAAAAATCTTATTTTTGGGAATGTATTATTCACTGTCGGTATTTAGATAAATAAATCCTAAGGGGTGAATATCCAAAATATTTGGTGGGAATGATATGCTATTATTCACTGTCGGTATTTGGATAAATAAATCCTAAGGGGTTAATATCCAAAATATTCGGTGGGAATGATATGCTATTATTCACTGTTGGTATTTGGATAAATAAATCATAAGGGGTTTAATATCCTAAATATTCAGCGGGAATGATATGCTATTATTCACTGTCGGTGTTTGGATAAATAAATCCTAAGGGGTTAATATCCAAAATATTCGGCGGAGTAATATCCCAGTCATCATTTAACCAACATATTCTTTGAAAGATCAAAATCATAACAAATCATAACCAAACAAAAACACCAAGCAGCTTACCTTATGTATGGCGTACTAGGGGTGCTAAAACCTTCCCTTTACGCAACCACTCCCTTACCCTAGAATCTCTGAAAGACCAGTTTAGGTTTCCTACTAACCATAATACTAGGTGGCGACTCCCTTTTTCATGAAAATAAAGATGATACCCCCCGACATTGAATTCCCCGCTCACGGGGAGGGTCGTCACGACAGCGCGCTCTCGCGAGGGGTGCGACAGGATGGCGACTCCACTGGGGACTGGGACTAGGCTTGATAATTTTATTTGTTTATGATATGTTATTGTTTTTCATATTGCTATAGATGGTTTATATTTTTTTTAGAAGCTTTAGCATGCATCTTTACATCCTGTCATCATAATATACTTTGTCATGCATCACTTTTATTATTTTGAGAGCACACACTAAACTTTAAGTTAAGTGGGGGACTAGCAGCTTACCTATGTCTTGAGTCAAGGTTGAAGTTTATGTAAACCCCAACTCTTTGCTGAGTGTTTAGACTGGTAATGATTGGTATACGTGTCATCCCGCTATCTGCTAAACCCCCATATCGCCTTTATGAGGGTGATCACTAGGACAGCAAGAGACCCTCTTTAGAGACCAAGTAGTAAACTTACCCTATGTCTCACGTATAGGAACTAGAACCTATCTTTAGGGTGTATGCTCCATAATATCTTCTGCATATAAAGAAAAGGTCTAAATAGCATTTTGACTTACAGGTCTTGTGAACAAAATGGCCACCACTACTAAACTTTCCATCATGGAATATGGGAGAAGTTCTGAATTGTCACAATTGACTGAAGAATATAGAAGTTAGAAGTTTTAAGCCCAGCGGTGCGAGCTCTAGTTCATTTTTAGGATCCTGACTACCGTTGTTTTTCTTTTGGGAGCATAGACCTATGTCCTACTATGGAGGAATACGGAATGTTGACTGAATTTCTGAATGATCTGTACAAAATTTATTTCCCTTTCAGATATGACAAAATCATCCCTGAACTATCGAAGTTGCTCAGGATCCCCAATTTGGATAGGTTTTTAGAGAAGAAGGTTGCTGGTCTGAAATGGAAGACGCTGGAGTTTGAACTAGACCAGAGGTTCAGATCAGAGAAAGAGAGATTGATTGCCTTAGGCATATTTGGCCTTGTGTTGTTCCCAAGTCGGACGGGTATAATAAGCTTGGAAGCTGCTGCTGCTTATGTGGAATATGAGAATACACAAATCAACCCAGTAGCCTCTATTTTGGCTGAAACCATTGTCATAACCCAATTTTGGGTTATTCCCCAAATCTACCCAAAAAAAATAACAAAAATAAAATAAAAGGGGCTGGTGTCGGCAGAAAAATTAATGTGGAAATTTTTTATGTTTTCGAAAGCCTGGTCGTACCTTTTTTTTACCCAGAAATGAAGGAGTGCAGATTCAAGGCTAAAATAATTCATTATTGGATAAATCTGCATAAAAGTTAAGTCGAAAAACATAATTATATTTTTATGGGCCAATTCGATTTAATCGTCGGCCAATTTAAAATGTAATTATGATTTCGGAATTAATTGAGAGCCTAGTTAAAGGATTTAATTAAGTGGAATGGCTTAATTATACTTTAAATGAGTCAAATTAATTTTATTGAGGGCTTAATTGGTGAGAAATCAAGTTTGGAAACCTAATTTGGGTGAAATTGAGACGATTGGAATTTTCGGTGACGAAACTTTTTGGGTGAAATCGGAAGCCAAAATTAAAGATAAAAACATCGTTCTTCCTGATTTTTCCAATTGAAAAATTCTTTTTTGTCACAACCTATTTATTTCAAAATAAAAAAAAAAAAAAAAAAAAAAAAAAAAAAAAACACTTCTGCCGACAGCCATGGTTGGCCATTCCAGCAGCCATGCTGCACCATGCTTGCCCATCACCGGAGCCATGCTGCAACCATTCCCTACAAGCCACTCCCTCACACAATTCCCATTCCTGGACAACACACCCATGCCATGCACCATGCCTTCTTCACCTATAAATAGGAGGGGAACAAAACGACAGAGTGGTGGAAAAACTGAGAAAACGGGGAGGAGGACAGATGAAAAACTTGGGGGAAACACGCAGAAAAAAATAGAGAAAAACACAGAGGACAGGGGAGAAAATACTGAAACAGAGGAGTAGACGGGGGAAACTTTGAAAAAAGGAAGCACAAAAGAAGGGACTGTCACGAGAGAAAAATAACACTGGGGAAGAGGGGAAGGAAATTTTGACAGTGAGGGACTGTCACGAGAACAAAAAAATACACAGAGATGCATTTTCTTCTTCGGCACCAACAGCCCTAGCCTTCACCAGCAACAACCACTATTTTCAAAGAACAAGTAGCAGTTCACCCCGTCTCCCTAAGCTCATCTTCATCAGCTCCGGTGACCTCCACAGCCAGCAGCAACGTTGCAGTGCTCTTTTTCTCGTCACCCTCGACAGTGTGCAGGCCACACAACTGCAGCCACCATCTTCCATCTTCACCGACAACCACCCAACAGCAGCCCAACTCTTCTTCTCCATCGCCGGCGACGTCACAGCAACAACAAGCAGCCAACAGCCACGAATTCCAGCAGCAGATCAGCACCTCTCGGAGCTCCTACTGGCCACCATGGGCCACCATTTTTGACGCCACCACGATAGGAAGAACCATCTCGACGTCCTCTACACAGCGGTAGTGGAAGGTAAGTCTTTCGTCGTGGTCGGCCAACCACTATTTCACTGTTCACGTGAAACTTGAACAGCTGGTAGAGTGAATTAATTCACTTTGTCCCGATTTCCTTTTTCTGTTTTTTTCGTTGTTTTTAATATGTGAGCTGACTGCTCTCAGCCCAGCCCAGACCAGCGGTGGTGGGCCTTTGGCCCACCTTGGCCAGCCCATTAAAGTTGGGCTTTGGCCCATCTTGGCTGGGCTGACCCATTTGGTTGGGCTAGGCCCAACCCAAAATTTTTATTTTTTATTATTTTAAAAAAAATCAAAAAATATTATTCAAAAAAAACAAAAAATGTATTTGTTTTCGTGCATACGACCGAATTCCAAGATTTTTCCATGTTTATTTTTCGTAAAAAAATATGTTGCATCTTTCTCATATTTTAAAATGAAAATTGGATATCGTAACCGATTTATGATTATCCTTTGGAATTTGGCCAAAATATCAAAAAAAATAAAAAATATTTTTGTTTTAGCTATCTCGGTGTAAAATTACATTGTAAAGTACACTTGGAGATACTAAAAAAGATTTTCTTTTATTGCGGTGTAAAATTACATTGTAAAGTACACCCGCAAATAAAAAAAATGTTTTTTTTTGCAGTGTAAAATAATTTTGGTTAGTCTTTCAACTCCTAACGAGGTAGAGATTCTCTCACGAAGAGAGATCTACGTTGAACTTTAGAAAAGACAAAAAAATAAACTTAGGAAAAACAATCAAACAACAATGCAGTTTGTCTTAGGTAGGGTGCATTGGGGGTGATGCGTCTTCCCCTTGCACAACAAGTCCCCTTACCCAAAACTCTGGCAGACCACTAGGTTCCTAGTGACCTTAATACTAGGTGGCGACTCCTGATAATTATAGTAGTAATTTTATGACTACAAAACACACCTTATTTTCACCGCGCGCCGTTGTCTCCCCAATCCCGGGGGATGGCGGGGCGCGAAGCGCGAAAAAAAACACCGTCGCGACAACCATCATAACACTTAACCATTGTGGAAGAGCCGGGAAAGGAGCAATGAGATGTTGCACGCAGTTGCTATATATTTGGATGGTTAGCCATATTGAAACAAAAAAGCCTGTTTTTAATAATTTTGGGTGGTTCAACCAAAAACCATTAAGGATAGTGGAGGAAGAAGAATGGGGAGATCTAGACAACCAAGATTGGGTAGAAAAGCTAAAAGTTTTACCCAGTAGCGGTTTCAAATGGAGAGCTCCTTGGGTCAAAGCAGTGGACGTCCTAATGAGTTGCGGGCAAAGATGCTGGGTTCCATTGGTAGGGATTACCGGCTACGTAAGTTATGCTCCCGCCCTTGTGGTAAGACAACATGGGAGCATGCAATTTGTTCCGAGGACCATGGGAATTGCTCAGTTCTTTGGTTGGTTTAAGGATCCCGTTTCACGAGAGGTTTTGCAGATCATCAGACAAGATTGGAGGCATCTCGTCTTGGTGGAAATAAAAGGTATGGGAGATCCAAGTGCAAGTAAAGGGTATGTAAGATAGAGAGACTTAGTTGCTTCAACTGTGATTAATAAAGAAGTCAAGCCCCCTCAAATTGAAGAAAAACCTATTCAGAAAAAAAGGGTTGGCAATGAAGAGGAATTGAGAAGACAGATAGAAAAACTCCAGATAGAATTGAGCTAAAGCAGAAAAAACAAGGCAGCATTGGAAGAAATGGTGTCGGAGGGCGATAAGAGGAGAGCATTTTTAGATGAGCAAATACAGTCTAAAGATGTGAGAATAACCAAGCTCGAGTTAAAGTTGGGTGAGGAGAAAAATGTTAGGTTGGGAATGGAGAAAGAATTAACGGAGATGAGTCTGAAGTGGATGCAAAATTGCTCCGAGCTCGGCGCATTGAAGACTGAACATAATGAATGCCAAGAGAGCATAGAATATTACCAAGAGAAATTTGCAGAAGTTCAGTGTGAGCTGATGGATAGAATTGAAAAGTATGAAGATTTGTATAAGAAGTATGTAATGTCGGAAAGTCGTTCGACGGGGTCCGAGAAAGATGAAGCCATTGAAGCAGAGTTAGCAGTTAAAGGAGAGGAGATAAGAACTCTGAGAACAAAGCTCGATAAGGAGAGAGAAAAGGTGAAGCATCTGGATGAGAAACTAGCAGTAATGGAAAAACACAAGGATCAAATCGATACTAACAATACTTCGTTAAATAGAAACAATATGTTGCTTATAGAGAAGATGACCAAGATGGATGAACAAATGGATAAAGCTGTTGGGCATGCTCGACACGAAATGTTGGAAGAGATATCATCCGCTACCGCCGAAGTCTAGCTGAGACCGACGCCTTCTTGGAGAAAATCGAGAATCGCGGTTTGCCTTCCTACCTTTGGCCGAAGAGAAGTAGATTAATTTTTTCTCTCTCCATGTTTTCAAAAATGTAGTAACTTATCAAGCATTAATGAAAAAGGCGTTGACCCATCTCTTTTACAAAATCTGCCTCTTGGTGAATATGACTCAAGCATCGACTCGAAAGGCAGTACTCATAGCAAAGCAATGTGACCAGAAACCCTGTGTTCATGAGGTGGTGGCTATCAATCGTTCACAAGGGAAATGCATACATACCCATTATACAAAGCATTTTTATCATAATCACACATTATATCATGCACTTTCTCATGCATTTGTGCACGTGTCGTCGACCGAGAAACATTTGGGACCCACGACACCTGGAAGAAAGGATGAAGAACTGTCGCAATTAACCATCTATTCTCTGGAGGAAGTTACTGCCCGTACATGTATTTGGAAGCTAGTCGAGGGAGAGAAGTTCCACAATTGGGAGATCCAGGATGCTCCATTGGTATTCAAAATAAACCCTGAAAGCAGAACTTCCACAACAACACCTGCACTTCACACTGAGAATTAATGACCGAATTTTAAAGAATATATAATAGTTGTAGAAGAGGAAGAAAGGGATTGAAAACAACATTTAAGGAATTCACAAAATTAATAGAACAACATGGACAGGTGTGGAAACCCCCTAAGGAGGAACTTTAAACCATAAATATGGGTAATGAAGAAAGCCAGAGAGAGCTCAGATAAGAACTCTGATCACATAGAAAGAAAAGACTCGACTACACTACTTAGAGAATACATAAATGTTTTTGCTCGGTGTCATGAGGATGTGCATGGATTGGGTATCATAGTATACATGGTACCACTGAAAAAAGGATGCAAGCCGATTAAGCAAAAGGATATAATCAAATAAAAATGGCACAAGAAGATGAGGAGAAGACAACTTTTGTGACACCATGAGGAACCTTCTGTTACAAAGTCATGCCATTTGGGTTAAAGTATGTTGAGGCCACTTACCAAAGGGCTATGGTGACTTTATTTCACGATATGATGCATAAAGAGATTGAAGTATATGTGGATGACAAGGTTGCTAAATTTGGAGAAGAAGAGAATCACGTCCAGATATTGAAGAAATTGTTTGAAAGGTTAAGTTTGAGGCTTGACCCCGTGAAATGTTCATTCGGTTTGAAATCTGGGAAGTTGTTAGGATTTGTGGTGAGTGACAAGGGGATAGAAGTGGATCCTAAAAAGTAAAGGCTATTCAAGCCATGCCAATTCCCAAGATAAAAAAAAGAAAGAAGAATCTTGGGATATGGAATGCAGAGTGTGAAGAGGCTTCTAAGAAAATCAAGCAGTACTTGTTAAATCCACCCCTACTTGTCCAGCTGAATTGCAAGATGACAAGTTCTACTAGCCGAGTACGACATGCTATAGAAGATTATGAGTCATTAGACTTTGATCTTCCTGATGAAGATGCACTTTCAGGCGAAGAAGGGAAACCAGAATGGTGGACTATGTACTTGGATGTTGCTGTAAACGTATGTGGTAATGGAGCGGGTGCAGTGATAATCTCTCCTGATAAGAAACAATATCCATTTCCAACTAAGTTATAATTCAGGCACACTAACAACACTGCTGAGTATGAAGCCTGTATTCTTGGTTTAGAAGCTGCATTAGGGTTGAACAAAAAAAAATAGATGTGTATGGAGACTCAATGCTAATTATTTGTCAAGAAAAAGGAGAATGACAAACCAAAGAAAAGAAATACCTTACTAAGAAATCCTGTCTAAGCTAGCTGGAGAATTTGAGGAAGTAGAGTTCACCCATCTAGGAAGGGAAGGAAATCAGTTTGTCGATGCTTTGGCCACACTAGCTTCTATGGCTAGAGTAGACTTAGGACAAAACATACAGCCGATACACATTGATATCAGAAAATAAACCAGCTCATTGCTGCTCAGTTGAAGGAGAAATAGATGGAAACCCATGGTACTACGATATCAAGAATTTCATCCAAAACCAAGCTTATCCCCTGGGGGCATCCAAAAAGAGAAGAAAACCTTGAGGAGGTTAACGATGGATTTTTACCTTGATGGGGAGGTTTTGTATAAGGAATCATCTTATGGGACTTTGCTAAGATGCCCAGATAAGCTACAGCCAAAAACACGCTTCGGGAAGTCCATGAAGGGATCCGCTCAACCCATACTAATAGGCATATGATGGCTAGAAAAATGCAAAGAACTGGTTATTTTTGGAGGACATTAGAGAAGGATTGCATCGACTATGTCCGCAAGTGTCATAAGTGTCAAGTCCGTGGTGACAAAATCAATGCCCCTCCGGCTCCTATGTTTAACTTGATATCTCTGTGGTGTTTTGCAATGTGGGGAATTGATGTGATTGGGCCTATCAACCAAAAGCCAGCAATGGTCATAGGTTTATTCTCGTGGCTATCGACTACTTCAAAAGATGGGTAGAAGCTGGGTCATTTGCTCATGTAACGCAAAAGGTGTTGAAGAAATTTGTTGAAAGAGATTTGATATGTCGATACGGACCACCAGAAAAGATCATAACTGATAATGTTCAGAACTTCAATGGAAGAATAATAATAGAACTTTGCGCTAAATGGAAAATCAAGCAACCCCACACTTGGGGGCATGGTCAGATTTTGATAAAAGCAAAGATCATCGCAGATAGCCCATAATAAGCAATGCGCTTGCGTTGAGTGGATGAATGACTTATGACAAACTTCAATGAGCCATCCAATCAGAGAAGCCTGCAAAGCTTTGGAGATTAGGCAAAGGCATCCTGTGATAATGGAGCATCAGAGAAAGGGGACCTATGTTTCCAAAAGAGGTAACAAAAACATGCATGTTATATTATCATAGCACTAACCTGACAGGAAAGCTTTGATGAAAGCATGTCATCCCAAATTTTGGAAATTATGGAGAAGCAGAATCTCAGGTGAACGAAACCACGGAAGATAATATGAATTGAGGACTAGTGCTGCTTTGTTCCTCAAGACAGGTAAGTCACTTGTTACAACAAAACTACCATATCTAACTCGGGTAGGTCACCCAGAAAAATGAGACCCATATCTAATTTGGGTAGGTCACCCAGAAAAATGAGACCCATATCTAACCGGGTAGGTCACCCAGAAAAATGAGACCCATATCTAACTCGGGTAGGTCACCTAGAAAAATGAGACCGTCATAACTATTCTAACTCGGGTAGGTCACCCAGGAAAATGAGACCCTTCTAACTGCTAACCCGGGTAGGTCACCTAGAAAAATGAGACCCTTCTAATTTCTAACCCGGGTAGGTCACCCAGAAAAATGAGACCCTTCTAACTTCTAACCCGGGTAGGTCACCCAGAACAATGAGACTCATATCCACCATTCTATTTTTCTTTACAACACTTACTATTTAAAGTCTTTTACAAGACTTTAGTCGTAAGCATTGTAAAGAGGGGGCATCTGTTGCTACCCAATTTTAGACTCATTATTTTTATGTTTCGAAAAAATATATCCAAAAATATATATCTTGGTACAAGGGCCGAATTGAATAAATTGAGAGTTTAATTGAGGGTTAAATCGCGAAAATCAGGAACCAAGGACCAGAATAAAAAGATCGCGCAAAGCTAAGGTTGAGATTGAATTTTTGACGGGATATAATTGCATAAAATCACAAGTTTAAATCCAATTGGGTGCAATTAAAGAAATTATAAATTGGAGGACCAAATCATATTTTTACCTTCTTAAAAATTTGAAATCTGCATTAAATAAGCATGCACTGTTCCGGCATGCATTTGCATTGAATTTTCAGGCGCGCTTAAGTCTCATTGATCACAGCAAAACAGATCAATCAAATTTTCTTCCTAATCAATCGTGATCTTCTTCTTGATTTATCTCCATCAATATCGTCTTCCTGATTCTCCTCCCTGTCTTCCTGATTCTCCTCTGATTGCTATAGATTTGCTTAGCTGTTCCATACTTTCCTCAACATTGCATTAAACGTTATGCATGGCCGAACGGTTGGGTCTTCTCTGCTATAAATAGCAGCTTGCACGGTGAAGAGAAGGAGAAGAAAAAAAGACAGAAGAGATTTTACATGAAAAATACAAGAAAAAACACAGAGAAATAGAGAGAGTTGCAGAGCCATTTATATAAAAATTTTGATTTAATTTTCTTCCTGCTCTTCCCTGCATTTTCTCTCGTTTTCCTCTACCTTTCTCTCTCTAAAAATAGAGGAGCCTCTGTCACTATCTCCCTCCGGTCACCAACTTCAGCAGCCATCTACTCCGGCCACCACACTTCGTCTAGACGACACTAGCCTCTCCCCCACCACTCCAGCAACCCAGACAGCTAGCTCCGGTAAAGAAGCAGCAGCAAACAACAGCAACTGCAACGCCACCGTGCACCTTCCGACGTCCACCCCGGCCACCACAGGCCACCATTTCCGACGCCACAACGACCAGAAGAACCACCACGACCTCCTCTACCCAACGGTATTAACAGGTACGCCTTTCGTCGCACTCCAAAAATCGCCATGCTACTGTTCATCTTCTTCCTCTGAAACGAAGCGCGGGGAGTGAATTAAGTCACTCCCCGCGGGTCAGTTGGGTCGGGTCTTGCGCCCGGCCTGACCCTTAAAAACATTGGGCTTTCAGCCTAACTGGAGCTCAGCCGAGAGGCTTCATGGGCTGAAGCCCAGTCTGGAAATAAGTGGGCTGAAAGCCCCTTTCAAAATTACATGGGTCTGAAACCTGGCCCGAGAATAATTGGGCCGAAAGTCTAGTAGGCCCAACCCAATCGGTTGATGGGCTGTCAGCCCATCCAGCGAGTGGGCTGACAGCCCATCCCCAGCGAGTGGGCTGACAGCCCAGCCCTAGGCAATGGGGCTGGGCAGCAGCCCACCCCCAAATAAAAAATAATAAAAAATATAAAATAAATAATATTAAAAATATAAAAAATAAAAAAATTTGAAAATTTTTTTTTTATAAAAAAGACAAAAAAAAAGTGTTGTTTTCTTGCATACGGCCAATACACTAGCATATTTTAAAAAAAAATTTCTTTCTAAAAAATATATATTATCTTGGGTTTTGAAGAGAAAATGTGTTTTAGCATTGATTTCACAAAGAAAAAAATCATTTCTTGCATTTTTGGATTTTACAACATGTTTGTAAAACCCAAAGGGTATTGGCCAATATTTCAAAAAAAATATAAAAATCTTTTTTTTGAGAATGTATTATTCACTGTCGGTATTTGGATAAATAAATCCTAAGGGGTTAATATCCAAAATATTCGGTGGGAATGATATGCTATTATTCACTGTTGGTATTTGGATAAATAAATCCTAAGGGGTTAATATCCAAAATATTCAGCGGAAATGATATGTTATTATTCACTGTCGGTATTTGGATAAATAAATCCTAAGAGGTTAATATCCAAAATATTCGGTGGAGTAATATCCCAGTCATCATTTAACCAACATATTCTTTGAAAGATCAAAATCATAACAAATCATAACCAAACAAAAACACCAAGCAGCTTACCTTAGGTAGGGCGTACTAGGGGTGCTAAAACCTTCCCTTTACGCAACCAGTCCCTTACCCTAGAATCTCTAAAAGACCAGTTTAGGTTTCCTAGTAACTATAATACTAGGTGGCGACTCCCTTTTTCACGAAAATAAAGATGATACCCCCCGACATTGAATTCCCCGCTCACGGGGAGGGTCGTCACGACGCCGCGCTCTCGCGAGGGGTGCGACACCGAGCATGCCTATAAGTTCTCTACTCGATCAAATTTATATTTTTGAGGTAATACAACATGTAAAAGTTTAAGAACATGTTAATTTTTGATATCCTAGGCTGAGGGGTTCCATCATGGATTTAAAAACATAGAAATTTTCTTCAATTTATTCCCTTCAACTAAAATGTTTCTCTCATTCGATGATTTTGTCATAACACTAGCCAAAAAGAATAGGGTGTAACAAATGACTTCAATGGATTGAACATGCATGTACATAGCTCAAGACATAAGTTTCATGAATCCATTAAAGATTAAGGATGTAATTTATTAAAATATTTCTAGGTTTCGCCATCAAAATAGTGTATCATGACTTCATCCACTATATTATATAAATAATATCATATCATGTGCTCAACATTATTTGAAGACACGAATAACCTTTTATAGTATATGAGTGATTGAGAAATATCTTAATTTTTAATATACCACAAAAGCATTTTCCTTGTCAATTTTAGGTTTATACCGAGCATGCCTATAAGTTCTCTACTCGATCAAATTTATATTTTTGAGGTAATACAACATGTAAAAGTTTAAGCACATGTTAATTTTCGATATCCTAGGCTGAGGGGTTCCATCATGGATTTAAAAACATAGAAATTTTCTTCTGTCTATTCCCTTCAACTAAAATGTTTCTCTCATTCGATGATTTTGTCATAACCTACCTTGCATGACTGATGATCTGACTTAATGATAAACATTCATACAATGATCTATAATTTATTAATATTTATACACCCATCTTGTAATGGTTTGTTAAAATCTTGCGAAACATTGAAAGTTTTGGTTAGGTTTGCATTTGATTCTTGATATATAATTAAATATTTATATGCATCATTTTGATTCATTCACATTCTATCTATAACCATACTTGTACAAATATTATTATTATCATCTATAACTTCATACACGTTGCTAGAACTAGAAGTTGAGCTAACCATCATTTCTATTATGGTCTTGTAAGGAACATGTGATTTTTTGTCTACAAATAAACACAAGTACTTCTCCATGATTTTTTTTTCTGCACAAAATAACATCTGAATCGATAAACTTTTTAATTCTACACCTCTTACATGGATATCTAATACTGCCTCTTCTAGTATTTTTAAAATTAGATGGTTTGTTTGATAAAATAATTATTTATTTCAACTTAACAATAAAATTGATAAAATATAATGCGTGGCCATTAAATAAATCATTATTTATTTCATTACAAAATACCAATGTTATAAAATCGAACTTAATTTCATCAAATTATAAATAAATACAATTTTTAAAAATCTTAAACAAACTTTAACATTTACAAATCATAAATTTATACAAGAAATTTCTATATCAGGTCAAAGATACAGGTTGATAATAGTTCATAGACATAATTAATTCAAAATCAAATATAATTGATATTTATTTAATATTCAACATCTAAAAGACAATATTTAATGATGGACAATATCATTTCTGGTCAATGATTAATTAACATAAAAAATTAATACAAGGATGATTTTTATTATCATTTTTATTTATATTTTCCGGTGAGGATTCAAGAAAATAAAGGCAGAATCTGGTAGGTCTCGGTGAGAGGACTCAAATGGTGGTGGAGGTGTTAGCTTTTGATGTCTGACGAGAGAGAATCAATTTTCTGTTTGATAGTATAAATCATGATATTTTTGAAATTATTTTTTATTTAGAAATGTATTACAGTAATTTAAAAAAAAAATATTTTTGATATTAGTATATAAAAATGATCTAAAAACATCAAAATAATTTTGATTTTAAGAAATAAAAAATAAAAAAAATTCAATTTTTTTTTAAACCCAATGATTTTATCAGTTGTACAAAGTTTTGCTGGTTTTTTCTAGCCTGGAAAGGCATCAAAGACAATGAGGAGCACCGGAGTTTTTTTTAATTTTTTATTTAAGTACATTAAATTAAAAAAAGAAATCAGGCACAAAAACAACAAACAAACTTATATTATTAAAAACTTTATCTACTTAGCTGAGTTTTACTAAATTAAAAATTTATAAATATCGCCACAACTTCAAGTCATGGATGATTTATTTCTTACATTAAAATGTAAATAAAGCACTTTTCTCTTTATAATTCATTTACAGGGAAAGAAAATACTTTTTACTCTGCCGGGCCAATTTGGTATTTTTTATTTTTATTCTTGAGATGCTTCTAGGACTGGGTGGCGTCAGGAGGCAGGAGCCCAGTAGGTGTACGACAAATAATTTGGATGATAAACGACGCCGAATCGTACACTTTACACGCGGACCCGCCCACCTCGAAAACAACACAACAACACTCTCACATTTTGTTATAAATCAGACTCTCATTATCCAAATTTGGTCACCCCAGCACTCAACCTGTTAACATCTTTGTTCTGGTTCAATTTTTTTAAGAGATTCACCACATCAAGTAAGTAAAACTATCTGTTTTTTTGTTGTAATTCATTTTTTAGATGTTAATTTTGTTCTAATATACGTAATTTATTTGTGTTTACTTATTTTATAGATTTTTTTTTACGGAAAGTTAATGTATGAATATATAATTTGTGCATATTAGAGCTTGTTTGAAATTTTTAAAAATTATATTTGTTTATTATTCGATAAAATTGAGTTTGTGAAGGGTAAAATTTTTATATGATAAAAAAAACACCATTATCATATAAAAATCCATCAATAACATTCAAAATAATTTTGAAAAAAAGTTACTGAATTGTTATCACTGTTGTTGTTACTGAATTGTCAAAAAGAGACGGTGACTATTAATTTATGGTAGTAATTGTTATTATACATATTATACGTGCGCCGCGATGCATCGGAGCAAATTATCAGTGAATAGTGACTATGAGTCACCGGCTATAGTAGAAAACCGAGCTCTTTTAGCTCTTTAGGTAATGAGTTGAAAATAAGTATTTAAATGAGTAAAAGTAACCCTAATTTTTGGGCTTTATGGTGGCCCAATTTAGAGGAAATAAAAGCAAACAAGACGTTGGACAATTTTTTTCTAAGATAATCTGGGTTGGACAACATATTTTTTGATGGTTACAATGAAAAGATAGAGAGATTGTTGGATTTTGACTGTAAGGAGAGAGAGTCAGTTTTTTTAAGTATCAGATGTTTTTTTATTTTTTATATTTAATTTAAAAAAATCAGCTATATTTTTATATTCTTTTCATATAAATAAATTTATTTTTTAAAATAAAAAATATTTATTTTTTGGTTAGTATCTCTAGTAAGTGCAACCTTACGTGATATTATTTCTATTGGAGGGGGAGGGTATTCAGACGAGGAGGGTTGTCTGCTTGATGAAGGTGCGTGAATTATTTTGTCTAAGAATCAGTCATGGTAATGGCTTAATGCACCTGTTTGGCAATGTGGTGCGTTCCATGTTTGCCAAACAGGACGCAATTTCAGTGTTTGGTTTCTACCAAACACAGTTTTTTTAATGGGTCCCACTTTCTTTTAACATCTGATCGGCGTTTCAAAAAAAGCACCTCGAAGATGCTTTTGAAACGCCGATTGCAAATTTTGAGAATCACGATTCTCACATTCACCCAAAAACCTCATCTTCTCTGCACATTCACCCGAATTCACCCTTTCTCCTAATATTTTGCATGTCTACCCAAGAGAAGAAAAATAAAAATTATCAATGTGTTCCTCCTCGCCATGTCTGCATGAAGAAAAATGAAAAATGAAGGAAAAATTGTAATATGAAAAATAAAATCTGATCACATCCATTTTGTCGCATCTCTCTCTCTCTCTCTGCCTGCAGAACAGCCATGGAAGCCGAGAGCTTCCAACGCTGCCTCCGGCTACCACAGGCCACCATTTACGATGAAACCACCACAGGAAGAACCACCTCGGCCTCCTCTACCCTTCGGTATCCTCCGTTTAAGCTCTCGTCGTGGTCGGTGAACAGTACCGCCACCTTCCAAGGCTGTCTTCGGCCACTACAGGCCACAATTTCAGACGCCATCACCACAGGAAGAACCACCTCGGCCTCCTCTACCCGTAGGTATCCTCCGTTGAAGCTCTCGTCGTGGTCGGTCGGAAGGCACTATTCACGTGAATTATGAGCCCTGCACTGTCGCGAAGAAGACGCACAGTGCAGCGCACCGTTTATTAGTTGGGCTTGGGCTGGGCTGCACTCGGCCCAGCCCAAGTCCACCAAAGTTGGGCTGCCCTTGGCCCAGCCATTTTTTAAAATATATATTTAAAAAAAATAATAAAAAAATGTGTAGATACAAATCAGTTCTAATGGAAGGGAAATATATGTTCGTGATGAAATTGCAAGTAGTTTGATGGGAGAATAAAAAATAATATTTGTTTTTTCATGAATTATTAATTACATTATATTATTATAATTATTAAATTTACAATATTTAAAAAAATTATATACATATAAATATATACCCTTTAAAGTAATTTCACAAGTTAAAAGCAATATGAAAAACTTAGTAACCAAACACCCAAAACTGTTTTTTTTTCAACCTCCAACTTAACCACAGTTTTAACCAAACACTTCACCGCTTATTTTGAACCACAGTAAAAGCGCTTTTTTTGAAACTGATTTTTTTCAACCTCAATCGCAAAAGCAAAAGCAATATCAAACAAACCCAAAACCCAATGTCTGTTTGATGTAACGCAGAAAAAACATAAGAAAACATCATTTTGCTATTTTCAGTGATAATGATTTTTTTTGTGGATCCCATGTGAATTAATTTGTGTTTTATACATTACCAAATACTACAAATCTAATTATTATTTGAAACGCTGGTCGTGTCGCATTACCAAACGCCTTCCCTGGTAGAGACCTTGACATGTTACCGGGCAGGTCCATATTTCGAGGTCAGCTTTCTTTGTCGTTTAGGAGCTCGTAAGGTAGTGGCAGAAGATGACAGCAACCCAAAAATATGAGCCGCCATGTCTTACTTTTGGATATGTAATTCAATCACTTAAATGAGCTAATTATAAATTAGTCCTTATGATTTATAAAAATTAATGAATTAGAAGTGGTGGTATGAAAAGTAATTATTAAATAATATATATCTTGACCTTTTAATACTTTACTGTAAATGAGTTGCCGACCTTTCATCATTATAATAGTTTTTTATTTAAAAATATCATTTTCTTCGATTAGATTCATCTAATCTCATCATAGCAAGAATATATAAAAAATAATTTATATTACACTTTCAAATGTAACCTACTCGCATAAAAAAATATAAAAAATAATCACAATTCCTTATATAATTGGTGACCAATAAATTCAGTCTTCTAACTCACAGCTGGTGTGAATAAAGAGCTGACAGAGAAAGTAAGAAACAATGGTACTATCTCTTCCAAAAACCACCAAGGCTCATGCTGTGTGCGTCCCATATCCAGCTCAAGGTCACATAACTCCTATGCTCAAAGTCGCAAAGCTACTCCATCGAAAAGGCTTTCATATCACCTTCGTCAACTCCGAATACAATCACAGACGTTTGCGCAAGTCCAGAGACGGTAATTCCCTCGATGAGCTGCCTGATTTCCAGTTCGAAACCATCCCAGATGGTCTCGGTGATCAGATTGATGCTGATGTTACCCAAGACTCTTCATTTCTCTGTGACTCTACCTCGAAGGCATGCTTGGTCCCATTTCGCAAACTTCTTGCCAAACTCAATTCATCAAATGTTGTCCCTCCAGTAACTTGCATAGTAGCAGATTCTGGCATGTCCTTCGCTCTCGAATTTAAGGATGAACTTCAAATCCCTGTCGTCTCTTTCTGGACTTCAAGTGCATGCGGCACATTGGCCTACGCACATTACAAACATCTTGTTGAAAGAGGTTACATACCGCTCAAAGGTACGTACCATGAATTTTTTCGAAGTAATTTGTTCATGTAACGTATGTTAATCTTCGATATCAATGATGCAGAAGAAAGCGATTTGACGAATGGATATTTGGAGACGAAGATAGACTGGATTCCTGTAATGAAAGATATTCGTCTGAAGGACCTTCCAACCTTCATTCGCACAACAGATCGAAACGACTTTATGCTAAACTTTGTGATAAGAATAACTAATGAAGCTTCAAGAGCTTCAGCTGCTCTTGTGAATACTTTTGATGACTTAGATCATGATATTCTGGTTGCTCTCTCATCTATGTTTCCTCCAATTTATTCTATTGGCCCTGTTAATTTGATTCTTGATCAGACACAGAATGATTATCTAGCATCGATTGGATCCAGTCTGTGGAAAGAAGAGAGTGAATGCCTGCAATGGCTCGATTCCAAGGATCCCAACTCTGTTATCTACGTGAATTTTGGGAGCATCACAGTCATGAACACAAAGCAACTTGTGGAGTTTTCTTGGGGACTAGCTAACAGCAAGAAAAAATTCCTGTGGATAATCAGGCCTGATCTTGTCAGGGGCGAATCAGCGGTTTTGCCTCCAGAATTTCTTGAAGAGACTAAAGAAAGAGGCCTGATAGCGAGTTGGTGTGCGCAGGAAAAAGTCCTGAAGCATTCATCAATCGGAGGGTTTTTAAGCCACATGGGGTGGAATTCCACCATTGAAAGCTTGTCCAACGGTGTGCCGATGCTATGCTGGCCATTTTTCGCCGAGCAGCAAACTAACTGTAAGTTTGCTTGCATTGATTGGGGTCTTGGCATGGAAATTGAAAGTGATGCGAACAGAGATGAAGTAGAGAAGCTTGTAATAGAGTTGCTTGATGGGGAGAAAGGGAAGGAGATGAAAAAGAAGGCCATGGAATGGAAGTCAAAGGCTGAAGCGGCAACTGGTTTTAATGGCACATCATCCATGAATTTTGACAAACTTGTCAATGAGGTGCTCCAGATCAAAAAAACCTTGAATTAGCTTCTTTGATTCAATTGTTGTTACATCTGGCTGTCTACCTTTAGCTTTTTTTATTGATGATAAAATATCCCATTAGAACTGGTGGTGTATTGTTTTCCAAAAGGACATTGTCATTAGGCATGGGCATGCCTAACACCACCATGAAGAATTTATTCATGTGTTCTTATCTAAGTTTACATTTAGTGGGGATTGTATTCTTAAAAAGACAGTTCCTTTCTTTTCAAGTTGTCTTGTCATTTTTTGAGTTGGGAAATTTAGAAGATTGGTGAATTTAAAGTAGGTATACAGGAGATAAGTAGGTTGAATGGTGGATTAGTATCACTTTCAGTAAAGATACCTGATTAGAGTTAATGACTATAACTAGAGCCATGAAGGCTAGAAATAGAACTAGGGTATCTTTATAAAAACTATGACATTGGTGATTAGGCAGCCCTAAGATTAGCTGAATGACACCTTTCTTATTTGATGTAAATGAAAATAACAAACAAGTAGATAACAAACAAAATCAATACATAATTATTTTAAAAAAAAGTTTATTACCACAAGAACCTTGATTCTTATTTTATTTCTGAATATTTTTCTCTAACATAATCTTTTGTTAACTCTTTAAATAGGAAAAAAAAGCATTTGCAAGGTTGGAAAAAAAAAAGAAAAGACAATATAACATTCAAAATTAAGTAAAAGAGAAAAAGATGAAAAGGACATATACGAAATTGACTCAAACAACATCTTTTAAACCTAATTTGAGGGTCTTCTAGAATTTAAATAAATAAAAATATTGCACATTAAAAAATAAAAAGTCTTCAAGTAACATGGAAAGAAAAGTCTATAGTCATTGTCACCCATCTTCTACAACACCTCATAAAGACATCTTTCTCTCCTTAATACTCCCGTATAAAAAAAATCTATCACAAGTAAGTACTACCCAAATAAAGTTACCCACCTCAAATATGATTTTTGCATATACTTGGCATTACTATCTGAAATAAATTGTTTGATCTATATATGTGTGTGTGTAATTCCTATAGGAATTTGTTTATATATAATCTTGAACGGGCCAACTAAGTAATCCAATTCTAAAGTGTTTATAAGCGGACTCTTATAAACCCAAATCCCATTATATAAGTTTGTATCTAACTAAACCGCATAGTGGAACCTTTAAATTGTTGGTAACTTCTTTAGTCTTACCATCTATCCTAGGGTGATAAGCACAACTAGAATGTTTTTTTGGTACCAAGCTTTATTCCTAAATTCTTTTAAATAATTCTCTTAAACTTTATATCCCGATCAAAAGTAATAAATTTAAGGATCTTATGCAAGCAAACCACCTTTATAAAATAAAGATGGTCAATTCAAGTAGCATCCATGATCTTTTTACAAGCAATAAAATAGAACATCTTTAAAAACTTGTCCATTATTATAAACATTGGATTCAAGGCTTATTGGGTATGAGATAAAACTATAAAAAATCCATAATAACATCCAACCAAGAAGCATCTTAAAAAAGCAATAGAGTATACAATCAAATATTAGTTGAAATACCAATGGATTGTTGACCAAAAAAAAACACCTTTCCTTACAAAGCCTAATACTTGATTTGGTAGTTTAGGCTAATGGTATACACATTATAGTTTATCTTAATTAAAAAAAAATTAAATCATAAAGTGACAATGTAGAAGCCTCATTTATTTTCTAACTTGGTAATTTAAAATTAGCTTTTACTTTATCTGTTTGTTATAATATACATTGTTTTAAACACTTAGTAATAAATGCAATTAGAGTATTGAATTAACAATGAAATACTGATAAAAATTTATCAATCATAAGAATTTCTGAGATTATAAATACTTTTTAAAGTAAGACACTTCATTATTTTTGTCACCTTAGAATGACTAGCCTACACATTATCATCAAATATAACAAAACCTATAAAAGTTAAAATGTTAATGAAGAACATAATATATATGATTGACTTATAACTACTTGTGCTTCAATTTGTTAGAAACAAAATACTTTACAGGAGTTCCAAGTTTGAATTCAGTGAGGGCTTATAGAATAAAATATCATTAAAGTATACTACTACAAACTTGTTAAAGCAAGGCCTACCAAATGAAATCACCATTAAATCATATAATTTATGATATATCTTAAAGATTGTTTTCCACTCATCTTCGTGTTTAATCCTCATTTAGTGGCAGTTGTTGTTGAGGTCATTTTTTTTAGACCACCTAGAGCTAACTAGTTAATCTAACATGTCATCGAATCATGGTATATAAGATTTGTATTTCATTATGATTTGGTTGATTATTATAAAGATATATATATTATGAATTATTTTTTTTCATAACCAACAAAACTAGAATTTTATAAGAGCCTAAGTTTTCTCAAATATACCTGTTGTTGGGCTTGCCATATTGGATGGTTCTGAACAATCTAGTGTGGATCTACCCCAAATTGATGAGGATGTGCTTTACAAAATTACATGGATGGCCTAGCAGATACATAGGTCTTGGCCCAAGAAGCGATTTAGCCATTCCAAACTCGAGTGACAACTCAAAAGCATTGTAACTTTTGATCTAACTATTGGACCGCGCTCAATTTTTTCTTGGAGTTGTTAGAGGTTGTTTTTCTTAGAGTACCCAACCATCAAATTTTTAGATTTTTAGAATCTTGCCCCGCACTTCAAATTTTGGCAATTTTTATGATTTTTCTTTATTAGTTTTGGATTTCATGCTTTTTCTAATAGATTTTATGCTTCCTTCCTTATAAATCTTTGGTTTTTGTATAATTCTTATATTATATAGTTTTAGTGTATTGTAAAAAAGAAAGTCTTTTTTCATTTTATACCAATGATTGAATCTTTAATCTCCTTACTTATCTTGGGTTTTTTTTCTTATTTATTCCCACTAGGAAAAAAACTTATCCTTTCAGTTTTATGGCAATTAGTTTCACCCTCATTTATTACGGATTTTATTATACTAAAAAATCATATCTACTTCATATAACTCACAAATAAATTCCTATAGTTTCAAGTTTCGTCTGAACTTATATGGTTTTATCTAAAACCTTAAGTCTTCATGACAATAATCCTAATCAAGAGGTTGTCTCCTCAAATCTTTCCTTTGAAATAGATTCAAAAGACTGTTTATAGTCAAGTTAATTTCATCAATTGGGAGTCCTATAAAGTTATCACCTTGTTAACTTAGCAGTTATTACATGTCTATTTCTTAAAAGAAAAACTCCTTATCCTTTCCTACTAGAGCGCATTATATTTAATGACCTCTTCTAGCAATGGTACTTAAAAACTCATTATAACTCAGTAATAACTAAAACTTGTGAGGCTCTAATAGGAATTAACATAAATATAACAATATACTAGAAGACAAAAAGCAAAGAAATATAAAAATGTTTTAAAAAAAGGTTATCACCATAATAGCCCTAATTAATACTTTATTTTTTAATGTTTTCTCTAATAAAATATCCCACTGTATGAGGTTTAAAATTCTTTAAATATACTACATTTCTAACATTTATAATGTGGAAAATCAGAATCCAAAGTCAAATAGAAAAGACAGCATAAAATCCAAATTTAAGCTAAAAACCTAAAGATAAAAAGGAAAAATAATGAACTTGACTCAACAATATCCTCCAACTTAATTTGAGGGTCTTTTAGAGCTCACTTTGATACAAACAATTAGATCTCTATAGAAATAGGGTTCTAGAATCATCTAGAAATATTTAAGCTAATCTAGCGATCAAATCAAATATTATGTGATTTGTTATTAGGCTATTTATATAGCATAAACAAGCTTATTCTTAGATTTAACTGTATCCCACTAGTTCATAAATGAGTCTATTAGGATTGCTTCATGATGCACTAATGTTAAATCCATAACTAACTATCAAATCTACTAGATTCTTAAACCTACCTATGTCATTGTTGGAGTATATCTTATGCCCTACTAAGTGAATAGAATATGTACAAAAGGCAAGAGGTCATATCACCTCTATATATATTCGGTTATAAGTACAACTTTTTATTGTTAGGGTTTCTATAAGGTATGTTTTATATTACAATATACATTCCAGATACTTAGACATGAATGAGTAGGCTACCCTAAATGCCTTTGAGAGCTATATAAGATAATATGAGTATGAGTCATGTTTATATTCATGAGTGAAATTGGATCTTGATTTTATGACCTATCATTTTACAAATGTTTCAGAATTTTCTTTTTCATGAACTATAACCATCCCTATTTGACAATTATTTTAGGGGAAATTATAGCAATTAGTACCTTAAAGACATAATCTTATAATCAATCTCTACTTCAAGTGATATTTTTTAACCTTGAAACATTTTCCTTTTATTTTTAATTGAAAACTAATCTAATTAAATCATTGTAAATGATAGTTCAATTTTTTAAAAGTAAATAATGAAAATAGAAATAGAAGTGTATAATTAGCAAATAGAAATATTATTTAGCATTTGGAAACTATCTTTGTTTCTTAGTAGTTTGTAATAATATTTTGGAGTATCAAATGATATCCAAAGGTAGGTTGATGGGTTTTAAAATATTATTTGACATAATTTAATTGTCGTATAATGACAAATATATCAAGGTAAGTGAACATAACACCCTCTAGTATCAAGGTAAGTGGCTCTTGAACTGTGAAATTTAGAAAAACTATATATTATTGATTGCTACAATATTGGTTCTGAAATTTTTTTTGTATTATTATTCAATTTTCTTCCCCTGCTCATGTTATTGGAGTCAGGATAGGTTTTCTTTGACTAAGGGAAGAAAAGATGAAAAGGAACAAAAAATATTAACTTTTTTGAAATATATGATCTAATATATATATCAGGACGACTATTCCCAATTCAAAATGTCATGACAACGATTTTTTTGCACTTCGCGCCCCACCATCTTCGGGATTGGGGAGATAACGGCGTGCGGTGAAATGGGGTTTGTGTTTTATAGTTGTAAAAATTACAACTTTAATTATTAGGAGTTTCCACCTAGTATTAAGATCACTAGAAACTTATTGGTCTACGAGAGTCTTGGGTAAGGGGACTTGTTGTGCAAGGGGAAGACACATATATATACCTAAGGTAAGCTACATTGTTGTTTGATTGTTTTTTCTAAGTTTAATTTTGTTTTTACATTGCATTTTCAAAAAAAAATTGTCTGCGGGTGTACTTTACAATGTAATTTTACACCTTAGTAAAAGAAAACCTTTTTTTAGTATCTGCAGGTGTACTTTATAATATAATTTTACATCGAGATAGCTAAAACAAATATTTTTTATTTTTTTAGATATTTTGTCTAAATTCCAATGGATAATCATAAATTGGTTACGATATCCAATTTTCATTCAAAATATGAGAAATATGCTATATTTGATTTTTACTAAAACTATATGCTTGAGAAAACCTTGAAATTCGGCTGTATGCACAAAAACAAAATATTTTTTTTAAATATAATTTTTTTAAAAAAAATTAAAAAATTCAGGCCTGGCCTGGTCCAACCAAATGGGCCGGCCCAACCAAGGTGGGCCAAAAGCCCAACTCTACTGGACTTTGGCTGGGCCGAGAGTAGTCCAGCCCACCCCAAAAAAGAATATATATATATATATATATATATATATATATATATATATATATATATATACATGCTACAAAATTAATTCATGCACGTGAACAATAACAAGGTGGTCGGCCGACCACTACGAGAGGCTCACTTGCCACTGCCGTCGGGTAGAGGAGGCCGAGGTGATTCTCCCTGTGGTGGCGGAGTCGTCGAAAATAGTGGCCGGAGGAGATGTCGGGAGTTGGCTGCTTCATGCCGCTGCAACTGTTGTTGCCTTACTGAAGGCCATGTCTGGGTGACTTACGTGGTGGAGGAGCTGTTGGTGGAGAGGATGGTGGTGTTAGGTGGGTGGTTGGATGCTCTCGGAGGAGAGGAGGAGCTGCTTCATGTCCGTTTTTAGAGAGAGAGGCACTATCGGGGAGAGAGAGAGCACTGCAACGGGCTATGAGGGAGATAGTGCTACCAAAATGGCCTCACCGGCGACCAGGAGGAATGAAAGTGGAGGTTCTGGTGGTTGCACTATAATTTCATTGTGCTATTCTCTTCCCCAATTTACTCGTTATTTTTCCCAGCCTTTTCCCCGTTTGTTCATTTTCCTTCCTCCTTCCTCCTGTAATTTCCCCCCTATTTATAGGTTCATCTTGCAACTTGAAGGTATGGGATTGATGTCCAGAACATGGTGTGCTCAGTGGTAGGTTGCAGGGCATGGTTGCCGACATGTCACAGGTATTGCTGCCAACAACGCCTCTGTCTAGTTCATCATTTTTTTTAATAATATAAAATAGAAGACAAAAATGGGTTGTTACAAATAGTGTTTTTTCAACGGGAAGAATGATGTTTTTATCTTTAATTTTGGCTTCGGATTTTTTAAACGGGAATAATGATGTTCTTATCTTTAATTTTGGCTTCCGATTTCACCCAAAAAGGTCTCGTCTTCAAAAATTCTGATCTTCTTAATTTAACCCAGACCAGTCCACCATTGCACGGCTTGTTGAAGTTATCCTGACTCTCTATTACCTACCATTGAATTTTATAGCCGCAGGATCCATTCCAGTGTTGCTTGCAACAAAAGGTTTCAAGAATTACACAATAGCTAAAAGAGCTCGGCATTTTACTGTACATGTAGAGATAAATCACTGTGGACTGGTCATTTTTCGGTCGTGCGGCGCGCGAGTTCGTCCACCTCTTTTTTTTTTTTTTTTTTTTTTACACAGGTCTTCTTTATCTAGTTTTTATGATGATATTGAAAAATAAATAGCTTTGGCCGAGCGGTTGGCCGCGCGCTGCCAACACTGGCGCGCGCGAGTTCGAAACCGCTCGGACACCTGATTTCGTTTTTTTTTATTATTATTTTTTTTTATTATTTTTTTTTATTTTATTTTTTTTTAACCAATCTGATTTCGTTTTTCTTTTTCTTTTTTTTTAAGCTTTTTTTTTTTTTTTTTAAGAACTGTTTTTTTTTAACCAATCTGATTTCGTTTTTCTTTTTCTTTTTTTTTAAAAAAAAAGTTTTATTAAAAAAAAATTGTTTTTTTTTAATAACTGGTTGTTGTTTTTTCTTTTTACAAATTTGATTTTTTTTTTAAAGAACTGTTTGTTTTTTTAAAAAAAAAAATTTTTTTGTTAAAAACAAATGATTTTTTTTATAACGGGTTGTTTTTTTATTTTTTTACAAAAAACAATATTTTCGGTTTTTAATAATAACTAAATTTTTTTGTTTTTTTCAAAAAGGGGTTTTTTTGTTTAAAAAAGTTTTTTTCTTAATAACTGATTGTTTTTTTTTTTCAAATCTGATTTGTTTTTTTTTTAAGAACTTTTTTTTTTAAAAAAAAAGGTTTTTATGTTAAAAAATTGATTGTTTTTTTACTAGCTGGTTGTTGTTTTTTGTTTTACAAAAAACAAGAATTTTTTTTTGATAACTGAGGTGTCCAGGCCAACTTACGTGCACCACGACTAATCTCCGAATTCACTTTTTTTTATTTTTTTATTCCTATTTTGATTTGCCACTTATACATTTTTTTTCTTAACCGAGGTGTCCGGGTCAGCTTACGCCCACCACGATAATTATTGTTATTTTCTAGAATACCTAAAAGAGATCGCAATTCCAAAAAGTGATGAATATATATATATTTAAGGTGTTAATATTAAATAAATAGCAAAATATATAATTAGTCTAACATATTTATCAGAGAAAAAATCACAAATAGTTATTATCATTATTTTAAATGCACTAATATGAAATAAATAGCAAAATCTATAATTAGTGTAACATATTTATAAAGAAAAAAACTTACGAATTATTATTGTCATTATTTTCAATGCCTTATCTACAATAATTAGAAATTTCAACATCTAATAATATTTAAAAAAAAAACAAATTAAAATGAATGAAAAAAAAACAATAAATATTATTAGATTTGAAAAATTTATTTGACTTGAAAAATCAATAAAAAAGAAAAACAAAATTATTTCAATTGTGATTTTCATTGTTCATTACCATTTGAAAAAAAATTCCTTTTTTATATTTCTTACATAATTCTTATTTCTGTCCATATATATACATGCTCTTAGTTTTTGTTTCAATTTTTTTATTCCTCTCTTATTAAGATTTTTTTCATTTTTAAATTTTAAATTGTGTTGGTAATCATTTTAAAAACAATATTTGTTATTATTTCTCTTTTTTTTATTCTTCAAGTTAAATAATTTCTTTAAATATAATCATATTTATTTTTTGTTAATATTATTAGGTATTGAATTTTCTAATTATTATAGATCAAACATTCAAAATAATGATAATTATTATTTGTAAGTTTTATTTTCTTTTAAATATGTTAGACTAATTATTTATGTATACATATATTGCTTTTTGTAAAAAAACAATAATATCATTGTTCTGAAATACTTTTAATATAATATTATAAAAATAAAAAAATTGATGGAAATTTTTTCTCTAACAATAATTATGGTCTCAGCAATTTTTATTATTTCTACTGTTATTAAAGTTATTTTCTTTTATGTTTACATTTTAATTTTGTTGGTAGTCATTTCAAAAATGATATCTTCTATTTTCTCTTTTTTTTATTCTTCATTTCATTTTTTTTTAAATCTATTAATATTTATTAAATTTTTTTTTCATTTATTTAGTGTTTTATTTTTTTTAATACTATTAGGTGTTAAAATTTCTTATTATTATAGATAAGACATTCAAAATAATAATAATGATTATATTTTTCTTATAAATATGTGAGACCTACTTATTATTATTCTAAAATATTTTTAATATCATAATATGAGCAATAAATTTTACAATCAATTTCCTTCATATAAGAAAAAAATCATTTCTAACGGATTTTATCAAAAGAGTTTTAGTTGTAGCTATATTCAATCATTTTTTAGTTGAAAAAACACATGTTTCTAATAGATTTTATCAATTAAAATTTTACTCATTAAATATTAAAATAACAAAATACAATATTTATAAACTCAATTAATTTTTTACATAGATAAAAAAGCCTAGCGAAGCGGGCAAATCGACTCGTTCTACCTAGAAGGCATCTAATAAGAGGTTCTTGAAAATCTTGAGAGAAACTACAAGTCTCGTTTCAATAATGGTATAAGGGTAGAAATCTTGTACGTTTAGGGCATGTAGGGCTGCTGTTTCAAGGACTTAATTCTAATGATTAGTTTGTAGAGTAGGAGCTCGTGAGTGCCTGTAGTTGCACAACGATCCATCACAATGACTACCATCTTCGTTTTCATCTGAAAATGTCATTCAAAGAAAACATTTATGGTAGTTAAGTCATAATTATTAATTCTTATGATATTTAAAAATATATACATTATTATTATAATATAGCTAAAAGAGATCGCGGTATTACTGTACATTCGGCACTGTTGACCTAGACTCATAAGCACTGTGGACTTGAATAGTAAGTATTATTTATATACTACAATAGCACAACCAAATCCTTCGGCCGAGTGGTTAACACGCGTGTGCCATTTCCCAGCAGACGAGGGTTCGAATCGCTCAGGCAACAAATTGATTTTCGAATATTGCTTTTAAAATATTTAATCATCTAAGTACTGTTTCTATCCAACAATGGCACAACCAAGTCCTTTGGCCGAGCGGTTAAGGCGCGCGCCGTTTCTTTGCAGGCGAGGGTTCGAATCTCACAGGGTTAAAATTGATTTTGGAACAGTAATGAACAATATTTTTTCATTACTGTTCCAAAAATGCTTTTTTTTTCAACTTATGCATTTTTTTTGTTTATCCGGGTCAGCTTACGCACATCATGATTTTTTCCCCGCGTATATATTTTTTTAATCTCCGGTTTTCATACATTTTGTTTCCTATTTTTTTCTCACTTATACATTTTTTTTGGTTTTTTTGTATAATCGAGGTGTCCGGACCAGCTTACACGCACCCCGAATTTTTTCCCCACATATACATTTTTTTGTTTTTGATAACAGATGTGTCCGGGGTATCTTACGCGCGCCACTAATAATCCCCATTTTTTTAAAACATTTTTTTTCTTTTTCTTTTTCCTACTTATAATTTTTTTCTATAATCGGGGTATCTGGGTCAGCTTACGCGCACCACGACTATTATTTTATAGAATATCTAAAGGAGCTCGCAATTTCAAATAGTAATAAACAATGATTTCAATAGTGGTTTGTGTTGTTCATACAGCTAAATCAGCTCCGGCTTTTACTGTGCATTGTTCACTGTTCATCTAGACTCATAAGCGTTGTGGACTTGAATAGTTAAATAACATAATAATATAAGTAACATTTGTATACAAGGATAGACCAAGGAGGCTGCTTGGCCGAGCGTTTAAGGCGCGCGGTGCAATCGACGAATGCGAGAGTTCGAAACTCACAATCTGCAAAACTCATTTTTGAACAGTCATGAACAATGATTTCACTGTTCATGACTGTTACACAGAGAACTTTTTTTGTACGGCTCCTTTTCTTCTCAAGCCATTGATTGATTGTTATAATAATTAATTGTTATAAATTATAATAATTAATTGTTTTCTCCACAATGGGCGTGAGACATGTCAATATATATATATATATATATATATATATATATATATATATATATATATATAATTAACTAATTGTTTTGCTGCACATGCAATGAATATTTTTTAAAAATTATAAATAATACAGGCCATTTACTCGCGCTTTGTCGCGGCCAGAACCATATTTTTTAACATAAAAAATTTATTTGGTTCAAAAAGAGATATTTTTGAAATTATATATAACTAATTTTTTTGTTGCGCGTGCAAGAAACATTTATAAGGCATTCAAAAATATTATTAGGTGTTGAAATTTCTAATTATTATAGATAAGGCATTCAAAATAATGATAATGATTATTTATAAAAAACAATTCTTATAAATATATTGGACTAATTATATATTTTGATATTTATTTCATATTAGCACCTTAATATATATATATATATATATATATATTAATGGCCTAGGTTTTTTTTCAAAAAAAATAATAATATCAGTATTCTAAAATACTTTGAATATAATAATATGAAGAATAAATCTTACAAAATAAAAAAAAACATTTAATTTCTTTTCTAACAAAAATTATGTTGTCATCGATAGTATGAACAATAATAATTAGAATATGAATTATTTTTAATAATATTTATAATGACAGCTACAATAATTGTGACAATTTAACAATCATGATAATAACAATGAGAATAATAATCAAAATAATTCATCAATTGATGTTATTTTTCTTAGAAGTTGACTTCTGCGGCTTTTTTATATATGATATTTCATATCTAAGATCACATAAATAAAAAAATATACGAAGTAACACGTAGACGAAACAGTTGGCAAAATTTGGGCAATTTATCTAATATTACATGAATAGAAAATATACGAAACTGCAAATAGACAAAATAGGTGAAATTTTTTTCTCAAATTATCTATAAATAAAAAATATATGAGTCCCTTGCCTACGCTTCGCCGCAGCCAAAAACAAATTTTATAACATGTCAAAAAATGTTAATGGTTCTTTATTTTTTAATAATGCTTACATTAGAGCGAAACAATCAATCTACAAGACTTTCAATTATTTAGCTCTTTAATATATTTAATTTATTATAAATAATGCATTTAAAATAATGAGAAAAAATATTTTAAAGGTTTTTTCTGTTAGAAATAATTATATATTTTGATATTTGTTTAATATTAACGCCTTAAAAAATATAACAAATAACTAACAACTAAAAATTAACTATACATGCATAAGAAAGGGTTTTACGTTCATTTCACACCACCAAAGGTTAACTTACTCTGTTTTTTAACCAAAGTTATATTTAATACAAAGATAAATTCTAATAAAAATTAAAAGTCAAAACTAAGAGTATAGATACATAAATACAAACAAATTATTTAGAATGATACCATAATTACTGAAAAAATATACGAGTCACTTCCCCTGCATTTCGATTACAATGTTACTTTTAGGTGAAAAAAATATTATTTTTAACAGATTTAATCTATTACAATTTTACTAATTAAATATTAAGATAACCAATTACAACATGCATAAAAATCATTTAGTTTTCTATATAAAAAAGCTCAGCGCAGCGCGCGGGCAAGTAACTCGTATAATCCTAAAAAGTAATGAGAATTCTTTTCATATATTTATCTCTTCTCTTTATGTGTATCTTTCTTATAAGTATTCGTAGTTACAATTTAAGTATTATATCGTAATTTAACCTAAATATAAACTAGTCAACTAGTCGTCCAAGACCAATTTATAGAAATGAATTAATTTGACATAGTGGCACGCGAAATACCTAAACATTTTGTTTTTATTTCAAATAAATAAAGAATAAATTTTATAAATATCAAGTTATAAACAATAGAGAAACATTGGGATTATGTATATAGTTTTTGAAAAGGATTAATTAATTATTTTTATTAAACTAGAGAGATTGAATTATAATTAACTCCCATTCATGGCAACTACGGTAAAGTATCTAAAGTCCAAACTCCCTTGCTATTTCCAGTCAAATTTTCTATTTTCACCTAACTATAAAAAATCCAATTCCTTTCTAATTTATTTAATGAAATCATAAGCCCGTGAATCCAAGTTTTTGCATTAATCATCAAATATCACAAACCAAACTATTCACTTAACAAGAACAAAGTGAAAAGAAAAAAAACTTTCTCAATCGATTAAAAGTATTGAAACAGAAAAACGTTTCTCGTTGGCATCAATGGACATATACGACATCCTTATGAAACAATTTGGCGTTATTTTTTCTAAAAAATTAAAATCTCATGCAAACATATAATTAAATAAACTGATAATAATGTACCTAAATAAATAAATACAAATGTTATGGGTCTAGTAAGACAATCCTAACGTTTGACCCATAAACAAATGTCCACACACAACCCTGCAAGTTCATGCCCAAACACGTGAGCCTTTTTTTCTAAAATTAATGGGGGAAAATAAACACCCTATGGTGGCCGAAAATAAACATGTGAGTCATCTACCTTCGTCTTCTAAGGCCATAATCTAGCGAATATGGTGGCCGAAAAAACAGGTTTACTTCTTCTAAAAATTGTTTTTTTATCCAAAACACCCTATAAACCTTACTAAGCAAATCTATAACATTCTAAAACAAAACAAACAAACCATGTCAAAATCAAATAGAGAAAAGAAGTCTTCTTGAGATCAAAGGAACAAAGACACGTGATTTGGACTTCTTTCCTTACAAGGAATCATTGGATACAAAAATTAATTATTTTGGTAGCTGAAATTGTTATAACGACAACTTTGTCTTTCTATTCTAGAATTCAACAAGCCTCTCTCTTTCCTTACACCCAAAAAGGACTCAAAAATAATAAAAAATAAAATTTTGTATCAAAATATTTTTTTCTAAAATTAAAGGGACTGCTTAACTAATATATTAAAAAGATTAGGGACTACAATGTACTTTTTCAATATTTCTGGAAAATCACATGTGTCACTCGAGTTTCTCACTTTAGTTTGTCTTTCAATTCAACCATTCCTTTGAAGAAACATGAAATATGGTGCTTGAAAAACCTAAATTGTGCAAAGAAAAAGCTTGAGAACTAAAATAAAAATTTATTTAAAATGCATCATTACAGTCCATAGTTAATTGTAAGAGGGTGAAAACTATGATGATCTACACTAAGAGATTCACATTTATATCGTAGGCAATTTGCTACATTCTTTTTATTAATTTTTCTTTTATTCAATCAAATAATAATAGAAATACACAAATACATTCAATTGATTGAATAGGATAAAAAGACAATTAAACTATTATGCATGGCTATACATATTAAAAACATTATATAAAAATAAGTATTTTCTATTTCAAAAAATATAGTTTATCTAAACAAAAAAATAAAATTTTACAGATGAATAAGAAAAATCTCTTTAAGAATTAAATACATAACCAAAAAAATCATCATAATTCAAAAGAGGCTCCCTAAACAAAATAAAAGAGATAAGGGGTATCAATTTAAATAATTGTCATATATAATAAAATTTAAAATATAAAAAAGGTATTAGTTGGAAAAAAAAAGGTTAAACGCTGCTAGGCTTAACCCATTTAAGCAAGGCCTTCGTGATCGGGCCTAAATTGTTTACCACTGCATATCATTCGCTCCAATTTGTTTTTTTTTTTTAAAAGGTTAGACAACATGTCTAATAATTCATCTAACACATCGGCTAGATAATTAGTGTTTTTTGACCTAAAAAAACATTTCAACCTATTTTTGACCAAAACACTCAAATAACACTTTAGAAATCATGATAAACCTATAAATGATATAAAAAATCCAAAAATCGATCTAAAATAAAATCAACCTAAAATGAAAAAACAAATCAGAGCTCTTGTTTGTTTTTTCATGAACTGTATAGGTAAAAAAAACACTTAATATGAATTCCTTTCATAAAACGAAACAAATCAAAATAAATTTTGGTGGTCTAAATCGATGTCAACAATATATTTGTCTCTCTACTATCAAAATCTACTGACCTCTCTCTCTCTCTCTCTCTCTCTCATTTCTCAATCAAGATTGAAAAAATATTAAGGTATTTTCCTACCACTAGAAAAGCTTTGAAAATCAAAGTAAAAAGTTTAAAAAGGTAATTCAATAATTTATCATGGATGGACTATAGTGAAAAAACAGCATAGTTAGTTTAGACTTCTTACAATTTTATATACCATACACTTCATGTTCTCATGTCTATTAAGTTACAATTGTTATCAACGAATTTTATCCGGAAATGTTGTTGTATCACACAAGTTTTCTTGCAAAAATCTTATCCAAAATCATGTTGAATATTTTTTGGATGAATAGAAGCAAATTATGTTGAATTTTTTTATGAGATTTTAGCAAAAATCATATTTAATGTAATAGAAGCAAATTAAATTAAGAAAATGTAGCAAATAGTTGTTATAAAAGAATAAATAATTAACATAGAAGAACATAGACATCAAAATATAATTAAAAGAGACAAGAGAGAAATACCTTTCTTAAGATAAATTCTTCTATTTTTCCAAAGTCTAAAGAATACAAGACAAGTGGTCTATTTATAGGAGAAGGAAATAAACTCAATAGTTATGGAAATCCAAGAGACTAAACTCAAGAGTCATGGTGATTTAATACATATAAATATGAATTTATAACACTTCCCCTTGAATGACCATGTACTTTAAAATTAAATAATGGATTATATATGAATACTTCAAGATTCATTAAAATAATGTCAAATTGCCTCATTAAAACCTTGCAAAGGAAAACCCAATAGGAAAAAACTTAAGTGAAGGAAAAAAAGTACAATTTGCATTTACTTCCCCTTAAAAGTATATGTCTTATGACAAATCTTTAAGATGACGCATTCCAATATTATGGACAACTTTCTTGAAAGTTGAGATTGGTAAAGACTTTGTAAATAAATTTGTTAGATTATCACTTGACCTGATTTGTTTGATATCAATCTCTCCCTTTTGTTGGAGCTCATGAGTATAAAATAATTTTTGTGAGATATGTTTTGTTTTGTCTCTTTTAATATAGCCTCCTCTGAGTTGAGTGATACAGACAACATTATCTTCAAACAATATTATGAGACTAATTTTAATGGATGACAATCCCTTTTTTTTTGTGCTGGATAATAAATCTTAGCCATATACATTCTCGACTTGTTACATGTATCACGATAATTTTTGAATGATTTGATGAAGTAAACACTAAAATTTGTTTGACAGACCTCAAAGAAATTACAGTACCATCATAGGTAAATAGATAACTTGTTGGTGATCTCCCTTTGTGGGGATCAGAGAGATAACCTACATCTGCATATTCAATCAATTGTGAATTTGATCCACAATAAAATAATCCAATTTTGGTTGTTCCGCGGAGATAGAAAAATATATGTTTAACTCCATTCCAATGTCTTTTAATGGGAGTGGAATTATATCTTACCAATAAATTCACTGCAAAAGTTATATCTGGTCTTGTAAAATTTGCTAGATACATAAGTGCTCCAATAGCACAAAGATATGATACTTTAGGACCAAGAATTTCTTCATCCTCTTCTGGAGGTCAAAAGGGTCTTTTTTCGCATCAAGTGATTGAACAATCATAAGTGTACTCAAAGGATAAGCATTGTCCATAAAAAAATGCTTTAGGAATTTTTCTGTGTAAATTGATTGATGTACAAATATTCCATTTGAAAGATGTTCAATCTGTAAACCAAGACAAAAAATTTCTTTCCAAGATCTTTCATCTCAAATTCATTTTTCAAATAGGTTGCAATTTTTGTGAGCTCTATAAGAGTACCAATAATATTTAACTCTTCAACATATACTGCAATAATAGCAAATTCGGATATTGTTTTCTTAATAAAAATACACAGACAAATCTCATCATTCTCAAACCCCTTTTTTAAGAGGTATTTATTAAGACAATTATACCACATCTGACTAGATTGCTTCAACCCATGTACAAATTTTTATAATTAATAGAATAAACACTTTTAGATTCATTACAAAAGGCTTCAGGTATTGTAAATCCTTTGGGGATTTTCATATGGATGTCTTTATCTAATGATCCATATAGATATGCTGCAACTACATCCATTAAATGCATATCTAATATTTCTAAGACCGCTAAACCAATTAAAAATCTGAAAGTGATTTGCATCCATCACTAGAGAATAAGTTTCCTCATAATCAATGTCGGGTCTCTACGAGAAATCTTGTGCAACAAGTCATTCCTTATATCGTATAATTTAATTTTTCTTATTACGTGTTCTAACAAAAACCCACTTTTATCCAACAGGTATAACACCTTTAGGTGTATGGACTACAGATCCAAATACTTCATGTTTTGCAAGTGAATTTAACTCTATTTAAATTGCTTCTTTCCACATTAGCCAATCATTTCTATGTCAACATTCTTCACTAGTTTGTGGTTCAAATTCATCATCACTTCTAATGATGCCACAAGCAACCCTAAATGCAAATACTTCATCTATGATAATTTTATCTCATTCCAAAATCTCTCCTGTATGAACATAGTTTATAAAGATCTCATTATTTCCAGGTACCTTATTCTCTTTAGGAGGTCCCTCTTCAGGGGGATCAGTATTAGATGATTTGGACATAAGATTTGATGTTTGTTTTGTGGGTGAGGACTCTTCAAAAGTACCATCATTTGTTCATTGGAGTATCTGTTTTCTAGGATTTTTGTCTTTAGCGCTAATAGGTCTTTCGAGTTTCAAGCGTGGTATAGATTCATTTACTGCTATGATGACCTTTTTTCCTTTAAAAATTTCAATTCTAAATGGAGCATTTGCAATAGGAATATGAGATTTAACTACCTTTTCACTACTGGTGAAAACATCCAGTAATTGATTTGCAATATTTTGTAAGTGAATTATCCTTTGAACTTCAAGTTCACATTGATTTTTCCTTGGATCAAAATGAGATAACTTCAGGTTATTCCAAGTAATTTCTTGTCATGCTTAAAGCACTGAAATTTGATAACTTTAGGTTATTACAAGTAATTTCTTGTATTGCATTAGGCACTGAATTTGCTTTCTCTAATGATGGGAAAATGTTCTCATCAAAATGACAGTCTTTAAAACATACCTTACAAACATTAACAGTCAAAGGTTCAAGCAATCTAATAATAGATGGAGAAATAAAACCAATATAAGTTCTTATTCTTTGTTGTGGGCCCCTTTTAGTCCTTTATGGGGGTGCTACAAGCACATATACTACACAACCAAAAGTTCATGGAAGAAATATATTTCGTGGTATACCATAAACAAGTTGTAAAGAAAAATAATTATGGTAAGCATTTGATCTAATTCTAACTAGTGATGCAGCATGTATAGCATGTCCCGAGATAGATGTAGGCAATTTTAATTTCATAAATAATGGTCTTGCAATTAATTGAAGTCATTTTATAAATGATTATGCAAGAACTATCAAATGCTTAAGTAAACTCACCAATATTGTCCAGTCGAATTTTCTTGGTAGGATAATTAGGAAATTTTGCTCGAGTCGCTATTAATCTAGCGAATGCAATATTTCAACTGGAAAGTAAACAAGCATATGACCATTTACTTGATGCATCAATAAATACCATAAAATATTTATAAGGTCGCATGGTGGATGAATAGGCCCACATATATCCCCTTAAATTCTTTCAAGAAAAGATGGTGATTCTATAAGAACCTTTCATGGAGATGGTTTGGTAATTAATTTACCTTGAGAACATGCAGTACATTGATTTTCACTTGGTAAAAGAATCTTCAGGTTCTTAAGAGATGCCTATATGAATTCTCAATAATTTGTCTCATCATTATTAATCTTGGATGTCCAAGTCAATCATGTCAAAGCATAAATTGTTTTGGGTCGGAACATTTCTAGTGTATCACAATGTTTGATTCAATAGATTTCATGATTGTATAATAAATTCCAGAAGAGAAAGCAGGTGGTTTCTCAAGTACAAACTTCTAGCCTGAAATACATGCACTTATATAAAGATATTATTTTCTATCTTTATCTAATGTTTCAATATGATAACCAATAGCACGTATATCCTTAAAGCTGAGTAAATTACTTCTGGACTCAGGTGAATATAATGTATTTTTGATACTCAGTCTTATGTTATTTGGTAACACAATATTCGTTTTGTCATAGCCTTTAATCATGTCTGCTAGACTTGATATTGTAGTGACATTAGTTTTGATGAATGTCAAATACTCAAAATATTTATTTTCCTTAAGAGTTTTGTGTGTTGCTGCACTGTCTACTAGACATAAATCCCTTTTATGAAAAATCATACCACTATTCATTATGTCTCCACTTCTAGTTGTATGATGAGTTACTTTTAGAAGGATTATCTCTTCTTCTTTTTCATTTATTTCTTCCATATCTATATTCTCGGATCTTTCTTGTCTTTTGGACAAAGATTTCATTCACTTCAGGGAATGGTTTAGAACCCATGGAATGAGATTGATGATTTTTCATCAAAAGCTCATTATTTTGTTCACCCACAAACAGACATGAAATTTATTTCGAGTACCTTTTTGATATTATACACTCTATATTGTTGCTGCAGGATAATGTTTGATGCATGAAAAGTAGAGAATATTTTCTCTAACATTTGATCTTCTATGATATTTTTACCACACAATTTCTGTTGTGAGGTAATTTTAAAAGGAGCAGAATTATATTCACTAATCGATTTAAAATCTTACAACTTCAGGTGTAACCAATCATAACGAGCTTGAGGAAGTATGATAAACTTTAGTGGTCATATCTTTCATTTAGATTTTGCCACATATTATTTCTTTCTTTAATGGTCTCTCAAAGATTCATAGCTTGATGAATCTCGATGTCAATGGTTCATGACAAATAATTATTTTTAAAATATCAAGAGTGATAAATTCAAGTTTTATCATATTTGACTTTATCTTTATCTATAAAAACAAGAAATAACTTATTAAATAAAATCATAAAGATTAAAAAAATTAGTCCTTTAAGACTGTTATTTATTTAGCTTTAGAAATATTATTTCTTCAAGAACTATATTTAATTTATTTAATTCTTCAGGAAAATAATTCTCTTAAGACTGTTATTTGTTTAGCTTTAGATATACTAGTTTCTCAAGAACTGTATTTAATTTATTTAATTTTTCAAAAACCTATGATACTAGTTCTTCAGGTACTGTTTTTTATTTATTAATTCTGCAGGAACTTGTGATACTAGTTCTTCAGGAACTGTTTTTCATTCTCCTTGTGATACTAGTTCTTCAAGAACTATTTTTAATTTATTTATTTCTTCAGGAAGTTGTTATACTCGCTCTTTAGGGACTTGTGATACTCGTTCTTCAGGGACTTGGAAACCCAGCCCAATTTTGTAGTGGGCCAGAAGCCCAGCCCGACATGCTGGGGGGCTGGCAGCCCATCTAATAGGCTGGCAGCTTGGCCCATCTGGGGCTGGGCAGTCCAGCCCACTAGCAATAAAAAAAAATAAAAAAAATAGAAAAAAATATAAATTGCAAAACTAAAAAATATTTTTTTTTGAGAAAATATCTAGAACAAAAATGTGATTTTGTGCATACAGCCAATACACTAACATATTTTAAAAATTCTTTTTCTTTCAAAAAATATATATTATCTCGGAGTTTGAAGAAAAATGTGTTTTAGCATGGATTTTGCAAAGAAAAATCATTTCTTGTATTTTGGGATTTTACAACATGTTTGTAAAAATCCAAAGGGTATTGGCCAAAATATCAAAAATAATTATAAATATTTTTGTTTTATCTATTAGGGTGTAAATTTACATTGTAAAGTACATCCATAGATAAAAAAGAGGGTTTTTAACTACGGTGTAAATTTACATTGTAAAGTACACCCGTAGATAATAAAAAAGATTTTTAACTACGGTGTAAATTTACATTGTAAAGTGCATCAGTAGATAAAAAAATGGTTTTTGAAAATGCAATGTAAAAAAAATGACTTAGAAAAAAAAAATCAAACAACAATGCAGCTTACCTCAGGTAGGGTGCACTGGGGGTGACGCGTCTTCCCCTTGCACAACAAGTCTCCTTACCCAAGACTCTCGCGGACCAATAGGTTTCCTAGTAACTGTAAAACTAGGTGGCGACTCCTGATAATATAGTCATAATTTTTATGACTATAACACCCCTCCATTTTCACCCCGCGCCGTTGTCTCCTCCCAATCCGGGGGGATGGCGGGGCACGAAGCGCGTAAAAAAATCGCCATCGCGACATAAGTAAACCACAGAGTGGAACTTTTATATTGTTGTTAACATCTTTAGTGTTACCATCTATCCTAGGGTGATAAGAACAACTAAAATGTTTTTTGGTACCAAGTTTTATCCCTAAATTCTTTCTAATAATTCTCTTAAACTTCATATCGTGGTCAAAAGTAATAAATTTAAGGATCTTATGCAAGCAAACCACCTTTATAAAATAAAGACAACCAATCCAAGTAGCGTCCATGATCTTTTTACAAACAATAAAATAGAACATCTTTAAAAACATATAATAAATTGAGTAATCCAATTTCTAAAGTATTTTTTCACGTGATTTAGTTTCTCTTAACAATTAATTCAATTATTATTACTGGTTCTGAAAATATAATTAAATAGGAAATATTGTAGTCATATTCTTATGTGGTAATCTCCACCATTACTATTGTATATTGCCCTACTCATATATATAAAAAGGGTTGGCTAACTATTAGGTTAAGCCTCCTAATTATTCTCAACTTGGTATCAGAGCCCTCATCCGTCAAAACTCTTTTTTTTTCTCTCCCTTTTGCAGCCAGCCCTAATTTCTTCTCCCCCATGGACTCTCCTGCTGCCGCCGTTGACATCTCCCCTTCCACCGGTGCTGCATCATCACCGGCCAGCCATCCTCCTGCTGCTGGCCGAGAACAATCTCCCCATATGGAGCATGTGTTTGATACTTCTTCCTCTCCTTTGCCTCTCATGGGAACACACACTTCAGCAATGGTTCCCTTATCAAACACCCATCATATTGTTTCATTGAAACTCACGAACACCAACTACCTTTATTGGAGAATGCAGATGAAGCCATATCTCCTTGGTGAAGGTGTTTTTCACTTTGTTGACGGCTCCTTGCCGTGTCCTCTAGCTCATCCGATTGACGCTTCGGTTGCCTCTTCCTCTGCCATCAGCCCTTCCTTTCTTCGTTGGAAGCAACAAGATCAACTTATTTTGAGTGCCCTCCTCTCCTCTCTCTCCGTAGATGTGTTGCATCTTGTGGTCGATTGTTCTACTTCGCTTTGTGTTTGGCGTACTCTTGAGAAGGCCCTTGCCTCTCCTTCTAATTCCCGTATCATGCAACTTCATGGCTCCTTTCAAGACCTTCGGCAAGGTGATGCTTCGGTTAGTATGTATATGCAGCAAGCAAAATCGTTATTTGACGAATTGGCTGCTGCTGGTCGCCCTATGTCCCTTGAAGATTTCAATCTCTATGTATTTCGTGGCCTTCGCGGTGAGTTCAAAGACTTGGTAACTAGTCTCATAACCAAGGCAGAACCGCTGTCATATGCTGATCTTCACAGCCATCTTCTTACTCATGAATTTCTGTACAAGAATTCCTTTCATTCAATGGCTGTCGGTTCTTCTTCCTCTCCTCTGCTGTCATCTTCCTCTCTGTCGCAGCAGCCACCACTGCTGTCAACACCTATGATTTCTGCTAATCATGTTATGGCTCATCACAGCCGAAACAGGGGATGTTATAGGGGTAATTGGCGTCCCAATAACAACCGATTTTCAGGCCAAAACAGGGGCCACTCTACTGCAAACTGGAGGCAGAATCCATGGCAGCAGACCAGGCGCAACTCTGCAGATTTGAGGCAGAATCAGGGGTGGTCTGGACAGCAGCATGTACGCTACCAATTGTGCTCCAATTTCGGCCATTCAGCTCTTCAATGCTTCCAATTTCGTAGCAGCACACAACAACCCTCTGCTCATCTTGCTGTTGTGAATGATTCCACTGCTGCGACTTGGTTTCCCGACACCGGCACGAATCAACACGTGACGCCTGATCTTGCAACTCTAACTGATTCTGCACCTTATCTTGGTAATGATTTCTTGCATGTCGGTGATGGTAAGGCCCTCGACATATCCCATGTTGGACATACTATTTTACATTCCCCAAAACGCATGTTTACATTGACTAATGTTCTTCGTGTACCTTACATTACCAAACCGTTGTTATCTGTTCAGAAATTATGTCATGATAATCATGTTTATTTTGAATTTCACGATTCTGTGTTTTATGTGAAGGATCTCGTCACCAAGGAAGTTCTTCTTTCTGGTCGGAGTCATGATGGTCTTTATGTTCTCTCCCAGTCTTCGGCTACGTCAGTTCCTCAAGCTTTTTGGTCTCTTTGCATTTCCGCGACTGCCGACCTGTGGCATCGTCGTTTAGGTCATCCAACTCCTCGCATTCTGAATTTGTTAGTTTTCGAAAATAAAATTATTTGTACGTCTAGACAATTTTTTACTCAATGTCAAGCATGTCCTTTAGGTAAGTCGTCCCGTTTGTCATTACGACCGACGGGTCACAAAACCTCTAACGAACTTGAATTAATTTTTAGTGATGTTTGGGGCCCTGCTCCTATGTTTTCTTCTGATGGTTTTTGTTATTTTGTTATCTTTGTTGATGGGCACACTAAATATATCTGGTATTATCCGCTTGTTGTAAAATCTGATGTATTTTCCACGTTTCAATGTTTTCAGACACTTGTTGAGCGTCAGTTTTCTCTTAAAATTAAATCTGTTCAAACTGATTGGGGTGGTGAATATCGAAAATTAAATAATTTTTTTCAAACCATTGGTATTCACCATCGCTTAATTTGTCCTCATACTCATGAACAAAATGGCATAGTTGAACGTCGTCATAGACATATTGTCGAAACTGGCCTAAGCCTTTTAGGCCAGTGTAATGCCCCATTGCGTTTTTGGAACTATGCTATGGAATCATCGGTATATCTTATTAATCGCATGCCTACTCCTGTACTTCAAAATAAATCTCCTTTTGCGTGTCTGTTTCATCGCACTCCTGATTATAACTTCCTACGTACATTTGGGTGTCTTTGTTTTCCATTTTTACGTTCATATCATGCTCATAAATTAGATTTTTGGTCTTCTCCTTGTGTGTTTTTAGGCTATAGCTCATCTCATCTTGGTTATCGGTGTCTTGATTTAGAGTCTGATCGTGTCTATGTCTCCCGTCATGTTCGTTTTCATGAAAGTGTCTTTCCTTTTAAGAAATCTGAACAGGTAACAATTCCCCCGATTCCACCCACTACACCTACCTATCTTCCATCCTTGCATCCTCCTCCATGTTTTCAGCCTATCCATTCCCAAATCGGCAGAAACCACAACCCACCTTTACCCCTTGTCGCACCTCCCCAGCTTGCCCCCTTGCCCGTTGTTTCAGCTGACCCTGCCTCACCATCCCACACAGCCATACTGTCACCACGTGCTTTTCTTTCCAATGATTCTTGTGCAGGAACAGGTTCTGATTTGCAGGTTTCAGGAGCGGCACAGCCTCGGTC